>OX578134.1:73369774-73969774 GCA_951213105.1 Amaurobius ferox
GCTCTGGAGTCTGTAATATAGCTGATATGAATGAAATATTCATCGATTTTGCATAGAGAAGCAGACAATTCTATATTATTGCTTTTTCGATGAAGTTTTAACATGGGATTAGAAAGTAATTTTACCTCCGCGATTTTACGTTTTTAAGTAAAATAGTATTGTGATAATTTTAAAAATATCGCCTCTGAATGAAAGGAATGGAAGAAAGTTTATGAATGAAATATTCACTGCTTTTATATAGAGAGCTAGCTGATTTATATTTCTATGACGCTATTTGAATAAAGTTAATTTGTTTCCGATGAAGTTTTCAAATATAATAAATTATTGTAGTATTGTGATAATTTTAAAAATATCACCGCTGAATGTGTCGCATTTTAGAGATATTTACATAAAATTGCATTTCAATTGGAAAGTGTTTCATAACCAATGCTTTATGCATGATGGATCTTTCTTGTTAATTATTTTATTTTACAGTAATTTTACATTAAAAATCAAGTAAATAATTTTTCAGGATCATACAAATAGCAGTTTCTAAGATATTTTAATATTTTTCAAATATTTTTAGGAAACTTTGTGAGATCGCGCATCATTCGAAAACGTTCAAACACTGTCGTCTCAAACGTCAGCAAGGGAGAGGTATCCACATGTATACTTCTCTCAGATCCTAAGAAAGGCATTCTATTTGTATGTCCTAAAGAGTGTGGGTAATTTTTAAAAATATTAAAAAAAAATAATAATAATAATTAGCTATACTACAAAAATTCACTGTGGTTTTCACCGGTCCAGAAAAAAGAACCCTCTAATCAAATGGTCTGACTAACAGATATGAAGGTAAAATTGATCGCAGTAAGTCTTCTGCCCTATCCTCACTTTGTTAACTTTCGCGGAACACGTTTTTCGTCGAAATTCTACTCAAACAGTTGCGAAATATTTTCTGAAAGATAAAATGCAATGCTGAGATTATACTAAAACTAAATTTAATACCCAAAAAAAACATAGAATATATATTTTATTTTAATCCAAAATATTTTTGGTGCTGCCATCTGTTGTCGTAATTTAATTCATACCGATTATTTTTATTTTTTAATGAACATTTTTAAATATCTATTCCTTCTAATACAGTATTAAATACGAAAACTGATCATATATAATAATGCCACGATCACGGAAAGGTAATTTCTCATTAAATAAATTTGATAAGGGGATCTGAATGTACATCACTGATGACTGTAGCTTTGTCTTCAAGTCCAAGTTCAATTACGTTTCCGTGATTGTGGAATCATTATATATGATCTGTTGTCGTATTAGAAGGAATAGATATTTTAAAATGTTCATTAAAAATTAAGATAGTCGGTATGAATAAAATTACGGCAACAGATGGCAGCACCAAAAATATTTTGAATTAAAATAAAAAATATATTCTATGTTTTATTGGGTATTAAATTTAGTTTCAATGTAATCTAAGCATTGCATTTTATCTTTCAGAAAATATTTATCAACTGTATGAGCAGAATTATGGCGAAAAACGTGTTCCGCGAAAGTTAACAAAGCGCGGATAGGGCAGAAGATTTACTGACGCACACCCTTAAAGCTTTAACTGAACCCACTCGAAAATATAAACCTTATGCCTATATTCCGGGAGTCAGAGCGGCTCCATGTGCACGCATCTGATCTTACAAGACCGAAACTTTTTTATACTTGGTCTTATAAGATCAGGTCCTAAAAATTTTAAGGGCGTACCCAGAGAAAACAACTAGCTAGTGGCTATGCTACCAAAATTGTGACTTTTTAAATTTTTGAATTTAGATATAAAAAAAAATTAAATGCTTTTAATTTTTTATGCTGTTATCAAATGTTTTAAGTTTTTTATGCTTTTTATTTTTTTATTCTGTTTTTTTATCTGTTGTCGTAATTAAATGCTTAAAATTACGACAACAGATGGTAGCACCAAAAATATTTTGAATCAAAATAAAAAATATATTCTATGTTTTATTGGGTATTAAATTTAGTTTCAATATAATCTAAGCATTGCATTTTATCTTTCAGAAAATATTTATCAACTGTATGAGCAGAATTATGGCGAAAAACGTGTTCCGCGAAAGTTAGCAAAGCGCGGATAGGGCAGAAAATTTACTGACGCACACCCTGAAAACTTTAACTGAACCCACTCGAAAATATAAATCTTATGCCTATATTCCGGGAGTCAGAGCGGCTCCATGTGCACGCATCTGATCTTACAAGACCAAAACTTTTTTATACTTGGTCTTATAAGATCAGGTCCTAAAAATTTTAAGGGCGTACCCAGAGAAAACAACTGGCTAGTGGCTATGCTACCAAAATTGTGACTTTTTAAATTTTTGAATTTATATATATATAAAAAAAAAACTAAATGCTTTATTAGTTGACGCGAGTAGTCAATTTATATGTATTTTTACACGTGAAAGCGAATGAAATCATTTTCAAGCTGCTGAAACGAACCATCTTTGAATTATTAACATATTTGAAATGTTCTACTTTACAGTAATTTTACATTAGAAATCGAGTAAATGATTTTTCGGGATCATGTAAATAGCAGTTTCTAAGATATCTGATGTTTTTTTTTTTATATATATTTGCTGGGTACTTTGTGAGATCGTCTTAAATTGTGTGATTGTCTTAAATGTCAGCAATCGAATGGTATCCACACGCATACTTCTCTCAAATCATTGGGAACGCCTTTTGTTTGCATGTCCTAGAGAGAGTTGATATCTTTTTAAGATATGACAAGAAAAGACAATTAACTATACTACAAAAATTGCGACCGTTTTGACCGACCTGAAGCAATTTTTTTTATTATTATCATTCTTAAGGGTGAGCGTCAGTAAATCTTCTGCTCTATCCGCGCTTTGTTATCTTTCGCGGCACACATTATTCGCCGAAATTCTGCTCAAACAGTTGTGAAATATTTTCTGAAAGACAAAATGCAATGCTTAGATTATATTAAAACTAAATTTAATACCCAATAAAACATAGAATATATTTTTTATTTTAATCCAAAATATTTTTAGTGCTGCCATCTGTTGTCCTAATTTAATTCATGCCGATTATTTTTGTTTTTTAATGAACATTTTTAAATATCTGTTCCTTCTAATACAGTATTAAATACAACAACAGATCATATATAATAATGCCACAATCACGGAAAGGTAATTTCTCATTCTATAAATTTGATAAGGAGATATGAATGTTCATCACAGAGGACTGCCGTTTTGTCTTCAAATTCCTTTGTCTTCAAGTCCAAGTTCAATTACGTTTCCGTGACTGTGGCATTATTATATATAATCTGTTGTATTTAATAGCGTATTAGAAGGAATAGACATTTAAAAATGTTCATTAAAAAATAAAAATAGTCGGTATGAATTCAATTACGACAGCAGATGGCAGCACCAAAAATATTTAGAATCAAAATAAAATATATATTCTATGTTTTATTGGGTATTAAATTTGGTTTTAGTATAATCTAAGCATTGCATTTTATCTTTCAGAAAATATTTCGCAACTGTTTGAGCAGAATTTTGGCGAAAAATGTGTGCCGCGAAAGTTAACAAAGCGCGGATAGGGCAGAAAATTTACTGACGCTCACCCTTAAAAGTCTGAAATTTTACAAATTTATACTAGTATCGACTACGAGACAGAATCTAACTGAGCCAATTTCCGATTATTGCGACTATCTTCATTTCTAAGCGCCATGCACTGTTAAATTTTAAAAGAAAAGAATTTGAAAAATCTGTATTGAAATCTGTTTTTGAAAAATCTGGCCCAAATGATCACAATTATAGCATGCTACCATTCATTTTGAAGGGCTTGAAAAAATCTATAGATTCATATCAAACTTGACAATGTAGCTCAACAAACTTGACAATGCCCTCGGGGGGCCTAACGACATTACGAACGCAAAAATTGTATAGCGGACATATTTATTACTACAATGACTGAAACTGCTAAGTTTTCTGATAATCGAGCCATAAATCACCCCTTCTATACATAATTATGGTACATTTTGTTCTTGTTGCCATGTTAAGAAAATATAAAATTTCGAATAAATGTCGAAGTTTTACCTCGAATTTAAAAAAAATTCTACCTAGCTCTGGGGTTTTTTGATAACAAAGTCGGATATAAAGTTTCGTGAAAATCTATTAATATTTGTGGCTGCTGTGTACACAAGAAATCGACCACAGACATACAGACAGACAGATGGCCATCACTCCAAAAATAGTCAAAACGTGTTCAGGAGGTCTTAAAACATATTGGCATCAAAGTTTCGAATTCGAAGATTTCCTTGAAAACAATACTTTCCCAATACTACTTATGAGAAAGTAAAAATGATAGATTAAATTAAAAACAAGACTCACATTTATTATGCTCTTAATTAGAAATCGTCAAAATTATTAGTTCTAAAGTAAATATTTAATACTATTGAATAAGTGGAATATATATTATTTAAATACCACTTATTCGATAGCATTAAATATTTAATTTAGAACGAATAATTTTTACGACTTCTAATGAAGGCAAAATAAATTTAAGTCTTTGGTTTTTAATTTAATAAATATTAAATGAATTCTTCTTTACTACTTATTAATCTAATAAATATTAAATGAATTCTTCTTTACTACTTGTTAATCTAATAAATATTAAATGACTACTTCTTTACTACTTGTTAATCTAATAAATATTAAATGACTACTTCTTTACTACTTGTTAACCTAATAAATATTAAATGACTACTTTGCTACTTGTTAATCTAATAAATATTAAGGGTGAGCGTCAGTAAATTTTCTGTCCTATCCGCGGCACACTTTCGCGGCACACATATTTCGCCGAAATTCTGCTCAAACAGTTGCGAAATATTTTCTTATAGATAAAATGCTATGTTTAGATTATATTAAAACTAAATTTAATACCCAATAAAACATAAAATATATGTTTTATTTTAATTTAAAATATTTTTGGTGCTGCCATCTGTTGTCGTAATTTAATTCATACCGACTATTTTTATTTTTTAATGAACATTTTTAAATGTCTATTCCTTCTAATACGCTATTAAATACAACAACAGATCATATATAATGCCATAATCACGGAAACGTAATTGAATTTGGACTTGAAGGCAAAGGAACTTGAAGACAAATCTGCAGTCCTCAGTGATGTACATTCAGATCCCTTATCAAATTTATAGAATGATAAATTACCTTTCCGTGATTGTGGCATTATTATATATGATCTGTTGTTGTATTTAACACTGTATTAGAAGGAATAGATATTTAAAAATGTTCCTTAAAAAATAAAAATAATCGGTATCAATTAAATTACGACAACAGATGGCAGCACCAAAAATATTTTGGATTAAAATAAAAAGTATATTCTATGTTTTTTGGGGCATTAAATTTAGTATTAAAATAATCTAAGCATTGCATTTTATCTTTCAGAAAACATTTCGCAACTGTTTGAACAGAATTTCGGCGAAATATGTGTGCCGCGAAAGTTAACAAAGCGCGGATAGGGCAGAAAATTTACTGACGCTCACCCTTAAATGACTACTTCTTTTCTACTTGTTAATTCAATACATATTAAATGACTACTTGTTAATTAAATAAATATAAAATGACTACTTGTTAAATCATGAACGCAGTGTTGACCAAACCTCGCCGCTCAATAAGATATGCAAGCTCCAAATTTCTTCAATTTTGGATGTATATCTAATTTTAGGTATAATTATCCATTGAAGTCGCAAGTTTATTAATGCCTATTTAAGTTTAAAACCAAACCAAACAAGGTTTAATCTTCATCATTTAATTACTATCATTTACCGTATACGCATATGTAATGTGACTTTAGATTAGAGTCACATTAATCGGCACCATGAATCTGTTCAAACCCAACATCCACTGGGAATTCTTCCAAAATATGGCGTGCAGATACATGTTGAGCGATTTGATGCACAGACTCGGGTTTGAATCAGAATCATTTAACTAGTGCATTAAGGCAGGTTTAATTTAACTGGCTAAACATTTATGTCTGATTTATTTTACATATTACATTCCGTTGTTGCGCATTTTTAAAATTCCTTTAAAATTTTATGGTTAGAAAGAGAATACAGATAAGATACAATTGTTTTATACATACCTTCAAATTTTGATTTAGTTAATCTTATATATAAGTTGGACTTTAATTTTCTTTCCCTAGTCATAGTTTAGTAACTATGATAGGTTCTCAACAATGTAATTTTAACCTGAAAATTGGTACATGAGATAAGCAATTATTCTTGTAAGAAGTGCATATACAAAAACTAATTATATTATCAATTAAATAAAATAAAATGCCAAACTCTTAGAGAACACTCAATTTGAAAAGTATGTTATTAATGCAGTCCGTCTTTTTATTTTTATTGAAGAAATTAAAAAAGAGCTTTTGATGTGCATGAATTTAATAATGTATTCGAAGACACGAAATAATGACAACATATTATAAACATCTCATTATTTTAATATACTTTGAATACTCAGATTCAGTCTTCCAAGAAATAGTTGCGAATTTAAAGCTCGTTTCTTTTATTTCCATAGCAATTTAATATACTATATCTTCTTTTTATATCCTCTTTGTACCATTTTTAACAGTCGCCATCTGGAAATCAACCTGGAAGAAATGAAGGGGCTAGAAAACTGAAGAACATCACAGGGACGAAATTTACTCCAATGTTTGTTACTTTCATACAACTTACATTTGGTCCGTACAAAAATAATGCCCTATGCTAAGTGACCTTACGAGTAGAACTTCAGTACCAGTACCAATAGAATTTCTCATGTGAGGTAGGGTTATGTGACCTTCATAATTCAGTGTGCAATGAACTGCACTTACCTAAACCTGTAATTCAGTTTATGACATAATTTTTAGAAAATATGTATGATAAAGTCATATTTACTTGTCCGACACACACACACACACATATATATATTAAAATTATGAAAACCAAAATGTGCAGGGGTGTATATCTATAAACACAGTATCAAACCGCGGGTAGTAAAATAAAGCGTATTTAATTACATTAAAAACAAAAAGTAAAAAGTAATGAGGGGGGGCTGGAAAAGTAGATCATTGAATGACCAGGAAAAAGAAAATAAATTAGCTCTTAGATCTCTAACGAGATGGTCGCCGACGAGGAGCTCAGCAATGTACAAAGTTATATTCTAAGATGTCAACCTAATAAAATATATTTTAGTTCCTGAAATGCCTCTTCCCTGGAATATCTCTGCATGATTTCTACATCTATTATATATATATATATGGATATATATATACACACTGCTGGACAATTGCAAAGGACGGATCACAAATTGCAATGCAGCACAACGTTAAGCGGTGGTGGAGGCCCAGCAGGATAAAGCATTGTTGCCACACAGTTCGGACATTAGAATAAAGATCATTTATTGTTCTGGGAAATACAGAAGGTTTTGAAACATCTGAAAGAAAAAAAAAGGTTAATTTCATGCTGGGTACGGAGAAATGGAAAAATGTATATGAACGACAGCAGGCGCCTTTGAGAGAGGTGTCAGTACCGGATATGTCCACCATGGAGTGCGATGCAACATTCTGCACATAGTGTCATGCTTTGCACAACATTATCCAGCAGCTGTTGAGGTAAATTTTCCCACTCCTCTCTCAGTGCACGGATGAGGGTGTTCTCTTTTGTTGGAGGATATTTTCGACCAGGAAGTCGCCTCCCCAAACATTTTCAATGGGGTTTAGATCTGGAGAACGTGCTGGCCAATGGCCAAACGAGGCATCGAATACCCTCGCTGACTAGACAATCCTGAACAGCAAGTGTTCGGTGACATGGTGCGTTGTCGTCCATGAAAACAAATTTATCACCTGAAGCACCACGGAAAAGGCGAACATGAGGCAGTAAAACTTCATCAATGTTTCGTTGACCGGTCATAGTCCCAGTTGCAACCACATGTAGGGACGTGCGTTCGTTGATCATTATGCCGGCCCATACCATGATACTGCATGTCGGATATCGGTCCCTTTCCTGGATATGTTCTGGACGATAAGCAGTACCACTCTCACGCCAGATCAGTCGGCGTCTACAATCCGATGACAGACTGAACCGACTCTCATCTGAGAATAGTACGCAAGTCCTGTTCTGTTCGGTCCAATTGCGATGCTCATGACACCATTGCAAACTGGTCGTACGGCGCAGTCTAGACAATGGGACACACACAACAGGTCTGCGGGCGTATAGTCCTCCTTCTCCCAAACGTCTGGCAACAGTTTTTCGGAAGATCCGCTGTCCTGTGGTAGCAAGAAACTGATTTGCCACCTGTTGAGCTACGGTGCGCCGGTCCCTTTTTGCCGATAAGACAATGTACCTGTCTCCTGCAGGCATCGTACTTATAACACGACCTCCCCCATGACGTGCTACACATTCCAATTGTTTTAAATGCTTGCCACAGCCGTGGAACAACGCTGTGGACGATGCCGAACTCCCTGGCAATATCTGTTATGTTTCGCCCTTCTTCGATTTTTCCAATAATACGGCCACGCGTAAAATCATCAAGTGATATCGAGAAGACATACCGAAAAATTCAAGTTCGTCAATTAAATCTTTCCCGTAAAACTTTCACTTGGAACAACAACCTGTCCACACGCGTCAAATCCTTTAAATCTCTTATCAGCGCTATCACGTGACGAACAGGCTTGGAAATGAAAAATTTGCATACGCACATCTCTTCTTACTGTATCCTGTACTTATTCTAATTTTCCACATTTTGCTTCCTTTCATTTTGTGGTTACTATGGGCAATTGTCCAGCAGTATATATATATATATATATATATATATATATATATATATATATATAACATCAAACCCGGCGGTCATATAAGTCATATAAAATAGCGCATTGAATTCAATATTCATTAGTTAATGGATGATGAAATGCAAAATATAACAAGAGAGGGCAGGAAGAGTAGACCATTGAAGAATTGGAAAAGAAAATTTATCAATGAATAGTATAACTGCCAGGAACGTCATCAGGAGCCTATTCTAAACGGATATAGTAAAATCCGCTCTTTGTATGATTGCATAAAGCACTTGGTTAAAAATTATGCAATCTGTGCCCAGCAACGGGAGAAACCAGATCCACAGAGAAGCGACACAAGGGTTTTTGTTTAATATCAAATGATTAAGCTAAAACATAATTATTAAATTAATACTTATGGCAGCTAACGTGTGCACAAGAAATCGACAACAAACAGACAGACATCACTCTAGAAATAGTCAAAACTTGTTTAGAAGATCCTGAAACATGCATTGGTATCAAAATCTCGAAATCGATAATTTTCGTGAAAGCAACGCTTTCTCTATGCATACTGAATATATATTCAATAGTATGAGAAAGCAAACATAACTTCAAACCAGAAGGCCGCTTTACGCGCCCTTTGTGATTTAGAGTCCGCTTAGCGGGCACATAAGCTATACAGTCCACTTATGCAATCTAAGTACACCCACTCAAAGGACGTTATATGATCAGAGTAAAAATATTGAATGTTAATAGGAGAGACAGATGCTAAAATATATCAAAACGCAGATCAATTTAACTGGAGTGGTGCTCTACTCGACTTTCTCATACTAGAATACATTTTTAGTAGCTTATTATTATTTTTTTTAATTTTATAATAAAATTCTTGAAAAATCTGTGTCATGGGTCAAAATGATTGTAATTATGTCCTGTTACCCTTCACTTTAAAGAGCTTGAAAAATCTTTCGACTGATACCATACCTGGCAATGTACCCCCAGGTGAGAGTTAACTTGCCCCCTGAGGAGTGTGTGTGTGTGAGGGGGGGGGGGGGGGGGAATGACTTTACGAATGAAAAATAATTGTAGCGCGGCTACTTTTCGCAACAATGATTGAAACTATTAAGCCTCTTGATCATTAAGCCATAAATAAAATCTTTTATGCATTGTTATGAAAATTAAAAAGAATTCTATCTAGTTCTAGATCTTTTGATAATAAAATCGGATATAAAGTTTCGTGAAAATCCATTAATGTTTCTGGTCGTTATTGTGCACACATGAAATCGATCATAAAGATACAGATAGACAGACGGACATCACTCCAAAACTGGCCAAAATGTGTTCAGGGGGTCTTGAAACATATATTGGATCAAAATCTCGAAAATTTTCATGACGACAATACTTTCTGCAAACTATATTATATAGTATGAGAAAGTAGAAATAGAGGACTATAATTGATATTATGATAGTTTTAATAGGTGGTATGTCCTGAATAAGAGTAAAAAATGCATGCTAAGGGGAGAAATAGAGGCTTAGAAAGATCAAAAAGCAGATGAAAAAAGAGGGGGGGGGGGGAGACGTATGATCGGAATTATGGCCATTATGGCAATTTTTATCGGATTTCAGCTATTTTTTGAGAAAACACTCATAATATTGAAATAATTCTTTCCCAAAAATTGAATTTTGTCTGTATAATCCACGAAATTAGAAAGTCACCAAATTTATGGCATACAAGTATTTAGGCATTACCCGACATTGCCGGAAAAAGGGTCTTTGTTGGCAAACGATAATAAAATGGCTCTCGAGTTAGTTTGTCCATCTAAAAATCTGTATAAAAATCTATTTTTTAACACTTTACAACAAAGTTGAAAAGTGTTTATGACTTTGTTCATTCTGTCTGTCTGTCTGTCCTTTAGCACGATAACTGCCGTAAAAATGACTTTATCAAAGTGAAATTTTAGAATGTTGTTCAGACGGTCTGTGGGACCTATGGGAATATAAATAAATAATATCACCCAATTAGTTTTTTATTGAACCCGGGTTGAAAAAATGAAATACATTGAACCCTATGGGACCTAATTTTTCAAACATTTTTTAAGCAAATTTAAAATTCACAAATTGCTTCGAAATGTTTAGGAAATATTCACATTATCCCATAAAATATATAAAAAAATTTCAGTAAACTATATTAAGTAGTTTTTTAATTAATTATTTAATATAGGGAAAAACACAAATTCAATTAAATTCTGACTTTTGGGATATCCTCCAGAAAGAAAAAAGAGATATATTATATAATAAATATCTTTCCAAGAGTTTAAATATTTTGTATATGAGAGAGGCTACACATTTTAAAATAAATTTGGTAGATAACAATTTTTCAATTTTTTTTAATTTTATAAAACTCTTCATGATATACTTATTTGATGGCATTTTTAATGCACTTTCCTACGTCCTAGAGAGTTAAAATTTGGTACACAGCTTAAATTTGTTGAAAATTTTATTTTACAAAAATTTGGTGGATCTTGAAATATAGATCATACATTTATTTCGAAATGGCCTGCAAATAATCCCCGTTCACTTCTATAAATCATTGTTGTAATATCGTTAAAAATTCTGATGTGGGCAACACATGTCTTTCCCTGCAGACTCATATTCACGTTCTCTTTATTTCTTCAATAATAATTTGAGTTTATCTGCACAAAATAACAACAGCCATAAGTATTTTAAATGACATTGAATTTGCACGTTAAACTTAAATTTGGTTCTCATTTGATAGCTGGACTTTTTGCCAAAGGTGGCGTAGCGAAAACGCGAAAAAACTAGAATATCTCAAGAACGGCTAGTCCTAAAGTAATGGGGTTAGTCTTATTCTTTTTATTGTCAAAAATCTCGTATAAAATAGGAATTTAGTTTATATAATTGAGCACACGTAGTCTTTTATTTTTATATTTAACGATTTTTGCGGGCCATTTCGCAAAAATAGCCTTTTCCCTTTTCCCGAATCGTAGTAGAATAACCTACAAATGATTTATATACCAAATTTTGTTAAATTTGGTATATAAATCACTTGTAGGTTATTGAAATATTATACACCAAATTTTGTTAAATTTGTTCCATTAGTTTTTAGCTAGAGTGGATAAAGGCAATTTCTGCCGGCCATTGCACAAAGAAGGTCGATTCTTTTATTACGAATCGTACTATAATCTAATGAACATCAGGATTTCCCACAAAAAACATACCTACCAAATTTTATGAAATTCGGTCTATTAGTTTTTCAATAGAGTGGATGTAATATCCTCACAGACACACAAAAACATACACAGATACACCCTTACACACACAGACGTCTTCCTAAAAATAGTTTTTTCGTGTTCTAGAAGTCCCAAAAAGTGTAGATCCTTCGAAATTTCGAGTTCCGATCTTCGGCACGATTCCAATACTTTGAATACTACACGCACACACATATATTTTCTGTGTATCTGTGTATTATTTGTGTATCTAAATTCCGTGCCTATGCAATTACAATAGTTGTGATTTTAAATGATCCCTAAACTTTTATTATTTCTTCAACGAAGCCTAATTTTAACTTATGCAGAATGCAAATATCTCAAGCGATTGTAAGGTGAGTTACATAAGAATTGCTGAATTTTTTTCACACAAAATTATTTAGCTCTGGAGTCTGGAATAAAAGTTATATGAAATATTCATTGATTTTGCATAGAGAATCAGATGATTTATATTTCGATACAGTTTTAAATATTTACGTATACTAAATTACTGTAGCACTGTGATAATGTAAAAGATATCACCACACACTGAATGTATCACATTTTAGAAAATTTTAAATGAAATTGCATTTCAGTTGGAAAGTGTTTCATAATCAATGCTTATGTATGATTGATCTTTCTTGCTTTTTTTAATTTTCGACTGCAACCTGTAGATGTCCACTCATTTAGCTTTAGTTTAAAAATGTTTGATATCACAGCGCAAAAACTAACAGAGATTTAGTATGCGTCGTTGTGTCGTATTCTGCCCATTTTTATAAATCTAAAAATAGAAATCTATCGATATTTTTTTAATGCTTGACTGCAGCCAGTAACTTTTCACATATTTAGCTTGCGTATTTATTTATGTATTTAAGCAAAATTTCTGAGATAAGAACAAACGGAGATAGTGTTTCCATTGTCGATTTTGGAACTCTAGTGTTTAAAAAATATAAGAAAAAAATTAACACTACGTAAAATAATACTGCACTACAGCCTATATCATTAATAGTTTATCATTATACGATTTTTATGTTCATTTCTATTCATAACTTGCACTATAGAGAAAAACTTTTGCATTATTTCTTCAAAATAGTAAATAGTAGAATTAAGCTTTTGTTTATATTTTGCAATAAAATTAACTAAATAATTAATCTGCAGGCTATTTCACTCTTACATGAATGCAGAAGTTAGATGTATAAGATTATATTAATATATCTGCACATATCAGTATTGGAGCCATTGCAGCAAGGGGGTCGTCCTATGGGAGCTCTCTCTATATCTCTGTATAGCAGATGAATATTACACTCCAGAGAAATCACAGCTCACAGAATTCAGCTGCAATCGAAACTACACTACAATGATATTATATGAAATAATAGAAGTGTTCAATATTATACCTCATCAAGTTCAAAATTATTCGTTTATAGGAAATTCTACTATTTCACCTTCAGATATCTATCGGCATTCAAAAGACATTTTTTATATTTAATTTTAAATAATAAAATTTCTGAAACATAAACGCTTTTGTGGTGTAGAGTAGCTATAACTTCCTGATATAATTCTCTATAAAATGTAGCATTTTGCATACTAGAATACGTTCAAACTGGCGTTAGAAACGTCTTCTGAATAAAACTATTCTGTTTTGAAACAGCATAAAATGAATAATAAAGGTTTTCACAGTAAAAAAGCCGCCCTTCTTTATAACAAATATACGACAAAGTAAACCATTCAGCTTAAGAAGAAAAACAAAACAGTTGTTAATAGAAAACTACTTATATAATGTTTTAGATTTTGTGAATAATTATACCTCGCTTTCTTCAAAATATCAGCTTATTTTCTAATAAAAACTATCAATTTATGCATATAATTGAAGTTTAAAGATATATTTTCGTTTTTAAATTAGGTATATATATGTCCACATTTAATCTGTTCTCTGTATTTGAAACCTGTTTCTCCCTTTTTTTTAATGAAAGTTATACAAAACTTATTAATTAGGCACTGGTTAATTTTAAAAGAATAAAATATCTCTAATATTAAAATAATCTGATGTGGGCAGCACACGACTATTCCTGCATAATGCAAGTACTTTATTTATTTCAATGTGAAATATCAATGAACAAGATCACGGGACCGATGTTTGAAACGTTGAAAAGTACACTGACTTTCGGCGTTTTTCTAGATGACAATATGTAAAATTATATTGAAGTACCAAATTAACTTTTATTTCGAGCAAATATAACTTGACAATTGGAAATATGGATAACATATACTAAGCAATATACTCCATTACATTAAAATATGCTAATTATTAATTCATCAATTAGGCGCAATTTTCGCAATTTTAACGTCATTTTTGCCCCTTTGGTGACATTTCCGTCAATTTGGCATGACTAAAGTTGCCAAGATGGCGATATTTGGACAAATTAATAGCAAAGGTCGCCAAATTCATGGCTAGGTGTTACATATTTGATGATACTTGCTACTGTTCATTTCTATTTAATTTTTAGATATATTCATTTAGAAAACGTGCAATATATCAAAAATGTTTCAAGCTAACTTTCTAAAGCTTGTGTCATTCGTTTCAGAATAAAAAAATACGGATAAAATGGTTAGTTATTTAACTTTATCATATGTACTAATTTTTTTTTATTTATTCATTCAAAAAAATTGGGTCTCCTTTGAACATTCGATCGCGTTTAACATCAATAAAGTTCTAGTATTCACCGGTAGAAACAATCGTACCAAATTACATTTGAAAAGCTCCATTCGTTCGGGAAATATAACATCCACAGACTCGCAAACACACATGCACACATACATACTCACAGACATCACATCAAAAACGTTCAATTTCAGCTCAGAGATGCTCAGAGGTGCTTGAAACGGGCTCCTTCGTCGTCGAAAACTCGAATTCGAATTTTCGACCCTGTCGCAATACTTTTCTTAGAGTAATAGTGTTGTTAATTTATTCAAGCCCCTGAAAGATCTCATTCTTTTTGCATCAATTTGAGCATCAAGTTATAAAACCATAAAGTGGACTCAAATTCTCTATTAGTATTTATACATACAAATTTAATAGTTGTACATTCAAAATGCTGTATATTAAAGCAATTGCATATTAATTTCCAATATACCCTCCTTCCCCCTCTATGATTTCAATTGTTCATATTAGAAAATATATATTTTTGAGCTCCAATGACCTGCATCAAAACATTCCTACTTATTTGTCAAATAAATTCGTTGGTATTTCATCCACATGAAAAAAAAATGATGGCAAAATTCTTAGTTAAAGGAAAAAAATCCTTTCATGCATATCTTATTTGAAAAACAAAAGATCACGGTATTCCATTTAATTTGATTTAAAAATTATTATTTAAATACGCTGGAAAATAGACATCTCAAATTATTATAGGTATTTTCCCCTGTATATTTAGGTAAACAGTAATTTCACTGAGAATTTGGAATAAGGTAACAATAGATTTTTATCGAAATTATGTGAATACATGAAGTAATATAAGGTTTCTTATTACTTTCCTTATATACAGAGTATAATGTATAAGGAAAGTATTGCGAAAATTCGAATTCGAGTTTTCAACGGGATAGTACCTTTCAACCATCCCTGAACACGAATCGAACGTTTTTGAGGTGATGTCTGTGTGTCTGAGGAGACGATATTTCACGAACGAATAAAGCGATTCAAATGAAATTTGATACACAAATTACAATTAGTGTATACTGGAAGCCTACTGTTTTTAAACGCAATCGAATGTTTGGAAAACCACTAAATTTTCGAATGAAATTTTGAAAAAATCATCTAGAAATCAAAACCTTCAATAAAGTTACGTAAATAATCATTTCTTATGTAATTTGTTATTAGAAAACGGTTAACATAAACTTGAACCGTTAGCATGAATCGTTCTTGAGATATTGCACATTTGTTCAAATAAATTTATCAAAAAATCACGTAAATAAAGAAAGGTATTATCTATTGTAAAATACTTATGTTCACTTGCTATATAACGTTATGTGATAAATTTGCTAACATCATTCTCATGGATATAGTTCGTTCCATTCAAGAGAGAATATACTTTGGATAATAGCTCTGTATCTTGACGCCTAACAATTTGTCAATAGTCATTTATCTCCTATAAGAATAATACTTTTCTCCGTCCGTAACGCTTGCTGAAATTTTGTCGATTTATTTGGCGGAATATCGTCAACTTGTTGACTTTTTTTTAAATGTTGCCAAAATGACGAAAATGCCACCAAATGGATTCAAATGTAGCTAAATCAATGAAAATGGCGACTAATTGATGAAAATTCAATAGTCTGGAAAGTCGATTTTTATTATATTATAAAAATCGACTATAAGAATAACCTATTTATCAGTCCGAAACGCTTGGCAGAATTTTGACGACAAATTTGGCGATATGTCACCTACTTGGCGAGTTTTTTAAAATATTGTCCAAATTGACGACAATGTCGCAAAAGTGATAAAAATATGACATTAATGGGAGGTAACGTTTTGCAAATTTTTAATTCCGTCATACAAAGGGTACCTGTATATAGGAAATGCTCTTCTCTCCGTTTGTTTGTAACACTTGTCGATACATTTGGCGAACTTGGGGAATAATCTAACAAAATATCGCTAAATTGGTATTATTTTGCCCCAGATTGACGAAAATTTTGTCAATATTGCAAAAATGACACCAAGTTAACGAAAATGACTCCACATCGATGAATGATTATTAAAATATCTTAATATAGGGACTTTGTTACTTATTGAGGATGCTATCACTATTGATAATTGTCAATTTAGTGTTGTATGAAATGTAAGTTAATTGAGTGCTTCGAAATCGTTTTAAATGTTGTCATTCAGAAAAGCGCTAAATATATCAACGTTAAAAACACTGTGCGGCTGATCATATACATTTTTCATCTTAAGACGTAAATTCATTGCAAAACGAATTGTATGATTGTTTGAAATATTATAAATCACCCTTCCACCGTCAAATCAACAATCCAGAAGAAATTCCATATCGCAAATCGTGCATCTTACATATTCTCATGCTACTTCAATTTCCGACTTTCAATTTAAAAGAGATAAAAAGAAAAAGTTTTGAATCGTGGCATTTAGAGCAAAATTTTTCCTTTTCTAAATTCACAAAAGAGGAAGGAAACCAATAAATCAATCATTCAAGCAAATTGGTGTTTGTAAATGGCATTCAAATTTTTGTATGTATTTTTGTATGTACTAGTCGTACTAGGGTCACTGTCAGACCTCTGACATCTTTGCACTAACTTTTAGGGTTGCACTAACTTTTAGGGTTTGCACTAACTTTTAGGGAAACCAATAAATCAATCATTCAAGCAAATTGGTGTTTGTTAATGTCATTCAAATTTTTGTATGTATTTTTGTATGTACTAGTCGTACTAGGATCACTTTCAGACCTCTGACATCTTTGCACTAACTTTTAGGGTTGCACTAACTTTTAGGGAAACCAATAAATCAATCATTCAAGCAAATTGGTGTTTGTAAATGGCATTCAAATTTGTGTACGTATTAATAAGTACAATCTGTAATTTTCCATATATACATGCAAAAAAATCGCGAATTTTTTTTATTAAAATATATTTTCTCCATAGAATCATAGCCGCAAAATACTAAAAATCGGGCTCACTAACTTTTAGGGTTTGCACTAACTTTTAGGGAAACCAATAAATCAATCATTCAAGTAAATTGGTGTTTGTAAATGGCATTCAAATTTGTGTACGTATTAATAAGTACAATCTGTAATTTTCCATATATACATGCAAAAAAATCGCGATTTTTTTTTATTAAAATATATTTTCTCCATAGAATCATAGCCGCAAAATACTAAAAATCGGGTTCAATCTTGGATTACCAGCTTAAAAAGAAAAGTCAGTACAAAGTATACTTCTATTGTCCACTAAAACGGTCTTTCCGTCAACACACTCCTTGATTTACAACACACAACTACACACAATCCACTTAACAAAATGGATACCATCCTTGACACAATTGAATAGAGTCAATCGTTCAGGAGGCCCAGTCTTGGTTGGGGTTCAATTCCACCCTCTAATGATCCCCTGTAGAAATTCTATGAAACCTGATCTCCCAAGAGAGTCAAAAAGCCTATCTGGGAAAATAGGCCCCTGCTGGTGAGAAATCGGTGGTGAGGAGTTAAAAGTGTTGTCCCTATTCCGTTTGGGACTCGCACATTTTCTTCTGCACCTTTTGTTCCTAGTAAAGAGGATTGGCTACTGATCCGGAATCGTTTTTTGAATTCGGTTCTCTTTTTGCAGAAGACCACCACGTTGCAGACATTTAGAAATATCTTTAGGCATGTATTTCGATAACCAGCTTCAAGGGAAGGGTATCTGAGTAATATAATCTCGCAAAATTTCAATGCTCAAAAAGTCTCACGTATGAAAATTTTCTCAAAATGAGCTAGATTTATTTCTAGTTTATGAACAAAATATCCTAAGCACTGATATTTTGCTTAAAATGAGCAATGTCTTGAATATAAATTTAAGCGGTGCAAGGCTAACACGTAAAGAGAAGGACATCGGTCAAAATGTGCTTTGAATCAATTTCAGTGATACATAAATGAATAAATCGTTGAAAAATTTTACCACACATCACAATACTTCACATTCCTATTATCCATTGTATCGTTACAAAAGTAATAAAGTTATTGTTAATTTAGACTAAGTAAACATGTTTTATTGTATGAGACAAATCTTTATAACACTATTTATAAGTAAATTTAATACTTAGTACATTAAAAATGATATCTACGCCCTAAAATAATGAAAGCATTATGAAGACTTCGGAAAAAATGAATTACATGATATGAGGCTACTCTTCTGTAAAGTACAACAACTGTTTGTAAAATTAAAAAATCTAATGTGGACAACACATGACTTTCCTTATATAATGTAATGAATTTACTGCTTTTACATTAAAAAAATAGGTTTTTCTTATAGTAGATACTAATATTCTTTCCAAGATAGTGAATTTTCGACAATTAGTCGTCATTTTCATTGATTTAGCGTCATTTTGATTCATTTGGCGAGATTTTCGTTAATTTGGCAACATTTCAAAAATTCGCCAAGTTGGCGACATTCCGCCAAATTCGTCGCCAAAACCTTGCCAAGCGTTATGGATGAAGAAATAAGTTATTCTTACAGCAGACAAATGACTATTGGCGTTCAAATACAAAAGTATTACTCAAAGTATCTTTTTTCATGAATGGAACGAGCTAGATCCACGAGTATGATGTCACCCAATTTATCGTATGGTATTACATATGAAAAGTGAACATGTTTCTCAATAGGAAATATTTTTTTTTATTTTATATGACTTTTTGATATTTTTTTTAAAATGTGCAATATCTCGAGAACGGTTTATGTTAGCATTCTAAAATTTATGCCAATCGCTTTCTAATGAAAAATTACATAAGAAATGTCTATTTGCGTAACTTTATTAGTGGTTTTGATTTTTTGACGATTTTTTCAAAATTTTATTGGAAAATTTAGGGGGGTTCTGAACAGTCGATTGCGTATAAAAACAATAGGCTTCCAGTGTTTACGGATTGTGATTTTTGTTCCAAATTTGGTTAAAATCGGTACATTTGTTCGTCAGTTATCGTCTCCACAGACTCACTCACACACACACACACGCACACACACACAGACATCACTTCAAAAATGTTTGATTCGTGATCAGGGATGCTTGAAACGTGCTCTCCCGTCGAAAACTCGAATTCGAATTTTCGACCCCGTCACAATACTTTCCTTATACATTATGTATATAAGGAAAGTGACAATTAATTATATAAGCTACAAATGTAGATACAATTGAGAGCAATTCTATTTAATAACACAATAATGCACTCTAAATTCAGCCTACACCTGCAGAATCCACTTCAACGATAATAGCTTGTAATGTCGTCTCAGTAGCTCAACGGTAGAGCGTCGATTGACCAGTTCGGAGATCCTAGGTTCGATTCCCGGTTGAGACAACAAGGTTCTTTACAATGGCGCCCGAACAAAACAACCCAGAAAGTCGGTGCAAAGATGTCGGAGGTCTGAAGACCCCAGACCGTGCGACTCACATAGTGGGTTTAGAGTAGCTAGCTGAAGGGCCGGGAAAGGATACCTCCTGCATTCAGGAGGCACCCAAGGTCTACCATCCCACCAAACGAACTTTTATTTAGGTCTAAAAATATTACAATTTATAATAAATATTGTGATTAAACAGACAGTTTTACATTATATTTGAACTTGACAAGTACGTCCATTTTACAAAAATGGGAAAATGGTTATTGCGAATATAGATAAAAAGATCATTGAAAAATAATATTTAGAGTGAGGTATAATAACATAATAAAATATAGATTAAAATGAAAGAAAATAATAAAATTTTAAAAGTAAAATTTAGAAAATATATAAAAAGAAAATATATGAAAAGGAAAAAAAATTGGCGCATGAAAACAAAAACCGAAATTTAGAATAAAATTTAGAAAAGAAAAATAAGAAAAAATACAAATAAAAAGTGTCAAAAGAAAAAGAAAGATAAAAAAAAAATAAGAACAGTTAACATAGTTTTTTTTTTTTTTTTTTTTTTTTAAGAAAAAAAAATAGAGGGAACACAATAAGTTCATATAAATTAATAAGAATGAAACAAAGGGATTCATTGATCAAAATTAAATGAGAGCAGAATCTACTCATAAGCTTAGGTCACTTTATTAGAAATTTCCATGGAAACAAGAATACAGTTTTTAATTTTATCTACTGAAAAGGGATTTAAACGAACTTTGGAGAACCAAATTGGTTTATTAGAGGGGGAAGGTTTGCAGAGATGAATTTTTTTAGAAAAAGGACAATCGAAAATGTAATGGTCAACGTCACCGAATTTATTGCAAATACAGTTAGAGGTGGATTTAATTTTGAAAAAGTATAAGTAATCAAGAAAGGGGCCATGACCAGTAAGAAAGTAAATGAGACATTTATTAAAAATTTGTAAATTAGGATTCACGATAGGGAGGTAAGACAGGATTCTAGCCGGATCACCAGTCCTGGTGGAAATATAATCATTAAGATAATTTTGCCAAAGATTAAGAATATGAGATTTACAAAACTTTGAGAGGAGCGAGTAAGGAAAGGGAATAGTAAGAGGGGAACCAGAGATAGCAGCAATTTTGGCATGGTAATCAGCAATTTCATTTCCAGATATGTTATTGTGAGCTTTTACCCAAGAAATATTGACAATGATGTCGGAGGTCTGAAAGTGACCCTAGTACGACTAGTACGGATTCAGTGGACTTCGGAAAATGGAGCGCCGATTTCAAATTGAGAGGATAACGACCAAGCAGGATACTAACCTGGGTAAAAATAGTAATGGCAGGAGGCTAACATGAGGTAAAGATAACAAGAGGTTGTCAGTCATATTGTCAGTTGTCCGCCAATCTGACATTAGAAGGTGGAGAATACAAAGTCCACTTCGACGATAAGAGCTTGGAATTTTATCTCAGTAGTTCAACGTTAGAGCGTCAGTTGGCCAATTCGGAGATCCAGGGTTCGATTCCCGTTTGGGACATCAAGGCTCTTTACATACCCTCCATACATTTCACTTTCTGAGCTACGCACAAGAGAGATTGGATGCTAAAGAGGCACCAATCGTCGTTATCATATCCGGTAATATCGTGCGTACTGTAATATGCAAATGTTGACTTCTTTCCATAAATAAAACACTGTTTTTAAGCAATAGATGTCGATGATAGAATGTTTTCAATCCTGACAACGTATGCTATTAGTTATAAAATGGGGGTTCCAGTCCAAAGAGGGGAGGCGCAGCAAGCGCAGCAGGAGGAGAGGCCCTCTTTGGGAGGAAGCTTCCCTCTTTGGAGAGGATCCTCTTTGGGAGGATGCCTCTCTTGAGACCCTCCTCTTTGGAGAGGATCCTCTCAGAGAGTCTTTAGACCCCCAGGAGGATGCCTCTCGGTGCTGCACCGCCTCACCAAACTTCCAAAGGGGGGGGGGCACCGAGAGGCATTCTCCTGGGGGTCTAAAGACCCTCTGAGAGGATCCTCTCCAAAGAGGAGGGTCTCAAGAGAGGCTTCCTCCCAAAGAGGATCCTCTCCAAAGAGGGAAGCTTCCTCCCAAAGAGGGCCTCTCCTCCTGCTGCGCTTGCTGCGCCTCCCCTCTTTGGACTGGAACCCCCATTTTATAACTACTTATGCTTTATAACATACCAATAGTTCTCCTTACAATACACAGTACCATTGCAGATAATTTACTTATTTTATTGGAGCTGAGAATTTCCAATACGATTTATCTTTTCAGGCACACTTCACTGATGATGACCTTTAACTCACAAATCCATGTACATCGCTTTCAAAGTTTACTGGAATAAATCGTCCAACCAATGAAAACATCCTTCAGCTGTATTTCCAATTCCTATCCCAATATTTCAATTCGACATCATCCCCCTCCCTCGTGCCCCTCCTTTCTGATCAGCAAATGAAACGTCGAGAACTTACCCAATGGCATATCGCAGCCCATGTCCAAACGAAATTTCTAAAGTGAAACTTCTTTGGAGCACTCGAGCAGAAAAGTCTTTATATTTATTTACTGCCAACAATTTCCCGGAGGATATTAGAGGGAGTAATCCGGAATGGCTACTTGCTACTCCAAGTTTGTATCTCATGGGGAAAGGATCGCCAGGGAGTTGCCACGTTGGCGACTGGAGACATTTGTCGGAACAAATTTAGGGGGTCTTTTTCGTTTAGAGATATTTCCTGGGGACGAAAGAAACGTTTTAAGACTTCTTACGCTTGAATGATGTCTCATGAAAAACTTTTGATCAAAATACAGAAAAAAAAAAAAATAAATAAAGTATTTGATAGACAGAAGGGTAGAAACCTTGGAACTCGTATATAAATGTTAAGTTTAAAATTCTGTATGCAATAAAATGCAGTATTGTCATTTTAAATTGATTCTTTCTCACACTTAGTATTGAGAAATTACTGTTTTCACGAAATTTTCCGATTTCGGGATTTTGATGCCAATATATGTTTAAAGACTTCCTGAAAACGTTTTGAGTATTTTTGTTCGTTAGTCTCCCTGTATGTGTGTGTGTCTGTGGTCGATTACTTGTCTTGAACTTCGAAATTTATTTGAAATTTTATATTATTTTAACATGGCAGCATGGGACGGAATTTGACATAATCTTGAACAAAAGAATTTATTGCTGGCTCAATAATCACGAGACTTTGAATGAGTGTTGTGAAAAATAGCTGCGACACAATTTTCTTTTTGTTCGCGACTTCATTAACCCTCTGCACCCTTGTGCTGATTAAAATTTGGTACAATTTCTGGAAAAAGAACTTGTATTCCCCCCCCCCCCCCCCTTTGCGAAATGGCTTCAAAATCATCAAAATCTAAAATAAAGCACTACGTATGCTCAAATGTATGAATTGAATGCTTCTTTTGTACATTATTTTTGATCTTGAAAAGAATAAGACCAACCTCATAGCTCCAGGACCAGCCATTCTCGTGACATTTCAGTTTTTGCGCATTTTTGCTACACCGCCGTCTCTCTCTCCACCCCCCCCCCCCCCCACCACCACCACCAAGAAATCTCCGGAATCCAAACCTGCTAATGAAAATAGTTAAAAACTTTACGAGTCTGTCATAGGCATGCTTATGGCATATTAAAAACATTTCTCTCCCAAATACATTTATGATTGTTATACTAAAGTACTTCCCCAAATGAAAGCTGCTGAGCATGATCTAGATAAAGTCCACATTCTTTTCAAAGTTCTCCACCAGATCAGTGATTAAAACTTATTTAGGGCCCGCTCTGATGAGCCATGTTCCGGCGGCATGTTGAGCGTATTTCTCACTGATTCAAGGCCGGTGCTCCATTGAGCACAGTCCGACCCCCCCCCCCCCCCCCCCCGTTGTTTCTGGAGGAAAATTTTTATTCCTCGTTTCCAAATTCTGTGACTCTGAAGATCTTTATTGTGATTTTCACAATAGGGGTCGTAAGAGCGTCGCCCGTTTCTTTATTGAAACCTCTTTTCTGTAATTTTCTCCTTTTTACTATTTCCCAGCCGACCCTTAGATTGAAGGTTAAAGGCAGCCTTCGGCTGACCTAGGTACTCCTTAATTGTGATTCCTCGAGTCCTACACCGCCGTTGAAAATACTTCCAGTTACCAAATAAAATTGAAAGTTGCATTAAAAGTGCAAATTCAGTACAATTTAAAATAATTGTACGTGTTATTTTGTACAAGTGAACTCTATATAATAAATTATTAAAGAAATAAATAGAAAACGAATTTAAGTCTGTAAGGAAAGTCATGTGCCACCTACATTTTTTTTTTAATTGTACGTCAGAGGCTTATTAAATTTTCGAGGTGAACAAATAGTTCTAGAGAAACCCCTCAATTTCTCAAACATTTTTCTCCTGAACGACAATTTGTAAAAACGTTATACAAACATAATTATGTATAAAATTGCAAAAAAAAAATAAATATATTATATATATATATTTTTACTATGCAACCATCACTTTCCTTTTACCACATTTTAAGAATACGGGAAATTTTCACACAGAAAGGGGTCAAGATCAAAGTTACTGACCGTGCTAAACAGTCTATTAGTTGCGTGGGAAAATTGTAGATCTCACTTCAATTGTAATCGGACACAGGAAGCCGAATCGCCACTCGCCTTTGCGGTGACATTGTTGGGGGTGTAGGGGGCCAAGTGCTGCTTCCGTCTTCTGGGAAAACAAGTCAAAGAATTTCACACAACCATTCACGCTCCTAATCAGTATGCTTTGCGGCACAGCCCAGATTGACAGCCGTGTCTGTTTTATCTGGTCTCAGTCGTTATCGTGTGAAAACGGATGACAGTGGTTATAAATTTTCTCATGAACTACTGAAAGAGAGTCTTCAGGTAGGTTGGTAGATATCCTAATGGAGCATTTACTACATCTCTTTAGGATGGTATTCTCGGGGCGCGTTTGAAAATTCTACTCGGTTATGACCAGCGGTTACAGGTTATGACCAGAGTGTTTTGGAACTAGATCATAACTGCTCAGTCATGACCGCTGCCGTTTGAAAACTCGTCACGGTCCGGTTATAATCAAAATGACCAAGATTTCCCGCTGGTCAACACGGTTATGCAGTTACGTAATACGCAGTAAGTAGACTTGTTTTGCAGGAAATGCTGTCTAGAACCGCACAGGATAACCGTGCTGCGTTTTTAACACTTTACAACATAGTTGAAAATTGTTTATGACTTTGCTCATTCTGTCTGTCTGTATATATGTCTGCCTGTCCGTTAGCACGATAACTGCCGTAAAAATGACTTTATCAAAATGAAATTTCAGTATATTGTTCAGACGGTCTGTGGGACCTATGGGAATATAAATGAATAAATAATATCACCCAATTAATTTTGGATTGAACCCGGGTTGAAAAAATGAAATATATTAAACCCTATGGGACCCAATTTTTCAAACATTTTTAAGGGGATTTAAAATTGACAAATTTCTTCGAAAGTTTTAGGAAATATTCAAAAAATCCCATAAAATATATAAAAAAAATTTCAGAAAATATATTCAGTAGTTTTTTAAATAAAAATTATATAATAATTACACCTTTTATATGAAGTAATCACGTGACCATTATATGAAGAGATCACGTGACCCACTTCAAAATAAAATATGGCATCCATCTTGTGTCAGAATCCTGATGTTTAAAGTTCTTTTCAATTCATATTATTGTTGTCTCCGTCCTAAAACCGCTTTAATTTTGCGTTTCTTGTGTGCATCCATATTCTGCGCCAACGCAGTTACAATATTTTTTAGTTTAAATAATCATCAATCATTTAAACGCAAAATATAATTATTTCTAGAGCGGAATATTTATTTCTAGAACGAAGCCCAACTTTAATGAATAATTCAGCAAAATTTTTTAGCTCTGTAGTCTGGAATAAAAGAGTGTGAATTAAATATTCACTTCTTTTACTTAGAGAGCAAGACGATTTGTATTTCGATGACGTCATTTGAATAAAGTTTGAGTGAAGCTTTAAGCATGGAGTTAAAAGTACTTTTACCTCCATGGCTTTAATTTTCCAAGTAAAGAAAATTATTGCAGTTCTGTGATAATTGAAATAATATCGCCGTTGAATGCATTGTATTTTAGAGATGTTTAAATAAAATTACAGTTAGACAGTATTTTATAATCAATGCTTTATGTATGATTGATCTTTCTTGTATTTAGATTTAGTATTGCATCCGTCCTAAAACTACTTTATTTTTTAATATTATCTGCGTTTCTAAATTCTGTGCTTACGCAATTACTATATTTTTTATTTTAAATTATTAATAAACTTTGATTATTTCTGCAACAAAGCCTAATTTTAACGTATGCAAAATGTAAACAAACAAGCGACTGTAAGATGAGTTGTATAAGAATTGCTGAATTTTTTAATACAAAATTATTCAGATCTGGAGTCTGGAATATAAGTGATATGAATGAAATATTCATTGATATTATTTAGATAGAGAAGCAAGCGATTTTATAGCATTGCTTTTTTGATGAAGTTTTAAGTTTCCAATTATTGTACTATGATAATTTTAAAAATATCACCGCTGAATGTATCGCATTTTAGAGATGTTTAAATAAAATTGCATTTCAGTTGAAAAGTGTTTTATAATCAATGCTTTATGCATGATTAATATTTCTTGTTTAAACTATACGGAAGAATAATAATTTGACTTCGTCATATTCAAAATTTGTTAAAAACTTCAAGTTATATTTTATCGAACATTAGCATATCGTTATATTTTTCTACGAGTTAGAAAGCATACACAATATAATAACCCATTACAACATGTTAGTTACAAGATTAAGGCCAAACCGAGGTTGAAAAGATGAAACTGAACCTAGTCTAGACATGCAGTTGTGAAAAAAAAAAAATGTTTTCAGTTAGGACTGTAAAATAGAAAGTTTAAACTGGCACATAGATTTTTAATCGCTCCTAACTCAAAAAGTTTACGTGATATCCTTAAAACTTAAATTAATGTATTTATTAAAACTTGAATTAATACATTTATAAAACTTAAATTAATGTATTTATTAAAACTTGAATTAATGCATTTATAAAACTTAAATTAATGTTTTCATGAAAACTTGAATTAATGCATTTATAAAACTTAAATTAATGTACTGTGGAATGCATGAAGAAAAATGGATATTAAGATACGGAAAAAATTAACCCTGTCTACATTAGAAATTTTATATTTTTATAAGAAGATTCGTAATATCTTTACTTTCCCTACAATAAATGGTAATATGCAGAGAAAGCATTGGAATTGTGTTAAAAATCGGAACCCCAGTTTTCAACGGGAGCTACACATTTTGGGGCAATCTAGATACTCGATTCGATACATTTATAGTTTGATGTTTACGTGTTTATGCAACGTATGTATCCTCATCTAGGAGACAGCAGTGCGAACCTGGCCTACCTCTCTGTTTACAGGTTTAGTTCCGCACCTCTGAGGTTCTTACGGACCCACACGTTTAACGTGATCGTACTCCGCGTGAACATGGCGACAGTATTTTTTTTTTTGGCAGCGGAGGGAATCGAACCCGGGTCTACCGAGTGCAATTCCCGCGCGCTTACCAGTGGGCTACCACACCCTCATGTATCCCCCTCTAACCTAAAAAGTTTTGCTACCCCCACTAGTCCCACAAAAATCGCCAGAATCTGAGAAAAAAAAAAAAAAAAGGCTGAAATGTATTAATTAAATGCTTGTTTTACGAGTTATTTCTAAAAACGAATATTTCAGTGTTTCGGCAGTTTTGCAACGTTGCCTTTGAAAATACGCCCAGTTTCCAAATGTAATCAAATATGTATTGGAGTAAAACTCAAATTTCAGTATAATTTTAAATAAGAACTGGGGTTATTTGTGCAATTGAACTCAATTTAATACATTATTAATGAAAGTAAAAGGAAATGAATTTGAGTCCGCGAAGAAAGTTATGTGCTACAAATTTATTATTATTATTATTATTATTATTATTTTGCAAAATATCCGTCATTTTTAATACTATTTATGAATGTACGTATATAATTTACAAACTTCAATGTCTGTTTGTTGATTACCACAGGTTTAACGATTTACTTTTTTCTCATCATCATCAAAAACTAGATTTCCACAATGCATCGCCAGAAAAACTCAAACTCAGAAAAGACCAGACCCAGCACGTGAGAGGGAGAACAAAAAGAAAGTAAATAAGAACCTAGATTTCTCTCGCTCCTCGAAAACAATCCTTGTTAAAAGGCCTGCTTCGACGTCTGGAACATCTCCTCCGAGCATTCGAATCGATATAAGTGATTTCGATGTTCTTATTCCGATGAGAGAACTGTTAACACTGAACTCCCCCATCCCCAAAGAGAAAAATGGCGATTTGCTGCTCCTGCTTGTTTTTTCTTTTTTTTATTTTCCCTTTCCTGCAGAATTTCCGTTAATACTGAAACATTTTAAATTCACTTCAAATCTTTTTTTCTCCCATGCTAGTTCAAGATTGGAGGTGGTATTAAGAGGATAAGCCAGGCTTCGTGAATTTTAGTAAAACTTTTCCAGTAACTTTCTCTTCAAGATTCAAGGCAGTTCAATAGATTATATTTTCGAGTAAACCTTTTGATCAACGCGAGTGGAACAACAAACAGTTCTCGTGGTTCAACATCTTTACAAGACTACCTTGAATGTCCATACTATTACCCTATTTTTTCATATATTAACGTAATTGCAATTAAAATATATTTTGAGGAACTAAAAATTTTATTGCTGTATCCCTTGACTCCATCTGAGAGTAGTAAGACTAATGCGATAAAAAGTAAAAATATTCATCTTCACAGACATAATCTGCCTAAAGGGCCGTTCTCAAATTTAAAATACCGCCCATACTGTAGATAACAGCATCCATTGACAGGTTTCTTGTTTCGAGGAGTAATCAAGCTCTTTGATTCTAGCTCTTCGGTTTCGTGCTTATTTATGTGCTCGTCAACGTCGAACATCCATTACCTGCAGTAGCGAAAGACACATTACTATTGTATTAAGATTAAAATATATCGTTACAACCTGTCTTCTTTTATGCAGATTAAAATATATCATTACATCCTGTCTTCTTTTATGTAGATTAAAATATATCGTTACAACCTGTTTTCTTTCATGCAGATTAAAATATATCGTTACAAACTGTCTTCTTTTATGCAGATTAAAATATATCGTTACAACCTGTCTACTTTTATGCAGATATAGATTCGATATTCCATAAATGTGTAAATTATGTAATATTGCTTGAGCTAAAATATTGAAGTAGTAATATAGCAGGATAAATCGTGATTTTTTCCTTTTTTTAATCTGCTTCATCAAAAGTATTTTAAATATATATATAACGTCAAATTGAAAAACAAATATTCACAAATCAGAAAGGACAAATCTTTCAGATACAGGTGACACATCCTTCCCACATTTTTATGATAAAATTAAATTATAATAGCAGTAAACGTGACATGAAAAAATCAAAGCATTTGCTTCACACTCTATATATAAACGAATATTTTGAATATATATAACGTCAAATTAAAAAATAATTTTTCACAAATCAGAAAGGATCAACCTTTCACATACAGATGATACATCCTTCTCTCTTTTATATTGTAAAACCAAATCATATTAGCAGTAAACATGATATGAAGCATACTAAAGAATGTGGTCAAAACTTTACTTGGATTTATATGCGAATATTTTAAATATATATAATGCTAAATTAAAAAGCAAATCTTCACATATCAGAGAATACTAACTTTTCACGTACAGATGTCCCATCTTTTCATCCTTTGTGTGGTAAAACTAAATTATATTAGCAGTAAACGTGACATAAAACATATTAAAGGCTTTGGTCAAAACTTTTATATGAATACACTGTAAAACATTCTGAAATCTTTGCTCAATTTTTTCAGCTAATTTGTTGATAATTTTGGCAAATTGATAAAAAAAGCCACAATTCAAGCGTACATAAAAATGCCAGCTTCATTTCTGAAGTATTCAGCTAATTATCGTCTGCCGAAGCTTTATTTTTGTATATTCCAATGGTGTCCATAGGTATATATTATCGCCATTGTCAGAAACAGGATATTATTTCCGTTTTAATTCGAATTGTATGGCTGTCCTGGCGATAATACAATTTCGAATTAACCGCCGTTTTTTGTGTATTTTCAGTTTATTGTTCTCCATGTCTTGATCTTCCATCTTGAGCTTTCTATTATTGCCTTTCTTCATTTTTGCTTTGTTTACTTTTTATTTTATTTTATATATCTTTATTTTATAGTCTTGGTCTATAGCTACTTATTTGTAACAGATATGCTAGAGATCGGTTTTTTGTACTTACCATAGTTTATGCATAGTTTTCGTTTAAAAAAATTTCAATTTATATATATATATATTATATATATATAAATATATGTATATATGCTAATTGCCAAGTGTCCGTCTGTCAGTCCGTCTGTCTGATACGCTGTTTGGGGGTACTTCCCGAATGCATAGAGACCAATTTGGTACACTGCTCGATCCTTCGATAAAACCCCTTGGAAAAATCGAATTTTTCGAAAACGTTCTCTAGAGGGGTGTGCTCCACACCAAAACGTTCGAAAAATGAAATGATAAGAAAGCATACTTTGACATGAGTTAGAGACTTCAAATTTGGTGTATGGGTAAATTGTTCGAAAGGAAGAAAGTGTGCAATTTCAGATTTCCAATATTTTCTACTTAAGGTGGTGCCGCACACCAGAATGTTAGATTTACCGAATAAATGAGAAACGGCTCTTTTAAAATTTGACAGACTTGAAATTAGGTATATGGACTAATCATTTGATGAAAATACCCAAGACGAATATAATTTTTCAAAGACTCCAGAACACTTGTTTAAGGGGGTACTCCAGAAGAAAACATTCGAAAGGTGAATTGATAAGAAGACATACTTCAGGATGAGATAAACATTTGAGATTTGGTGTACGGGTAGATTGTTTGGAAGGAAGAAAGTATACAATTTCAGTTTTCCAATATTTTCTACTTTAGGGGGTGTCACACACAAAAATGTTCGATTTTCAGAATGAAGTAGAAAGACCCCTTTTAGAAAGTGATAGAAGCTAGATATTTAAATAATCATTTAATAGAAATATTCAAATATAAATCAAATATTCAATGTAATTCAAATATTCAATGATATTTGGTGAATCATTTAATAGAAAACTCAAGAAGAATGGCGTTTTACAAAAATATATATTTAAGGGGGATGGGTACGCCACAGAAAAGCATTCGAAAGGTGAAATGATAGAAAAAGCATGTTTCGTGATGAGATAGAGACTTCAAATTTGGTATACGTGTAGATAGTGAGAAAGGAAGAAAGTGTGCAATTTCAGTTTTCCATCATTTGCTATTGTAGGGGTGCCGCACTCAAAAATGTTCTATTTGACGAGCAAATGAAAAACGCCTCCTTTACAATGTGATAGAGGTTTGAAATTTAGTATATGGGGTAATCATTTGATAAAAAACTCTTAAAATTATTATAGTTTTTCAAAAATGATCATTTAAGGGGATGCAACACGGAAAAACGTTCGAAATATGAAGTGTTGGAAAAACATGCTTGACGATAGGATAGAGACATCAAATTTGGTGTACTGGTAGATAGTTTGAAAGGAAGAAAGTGTGTAATTTCAGATTTCCAATATTTGCTACTTTAGGGGGTGCCGAACACCAATATATTCGATTTTCGGAATAAATGAGACACGCTTCCTTTTAAATGTGATAGAGGCATGATATTTGGTACATGGGTCAATCATCTGATAAGAAACCCAAGGCGAACAGAGTTTTCCAAAAATGTTCATTTATGGGTGTGCTCCACAGAAAAACGTTCAAAAGGGGAGATGAAAAAATAATATGCCTCGGGATAAGATAGGGACTTTAATTTGGTGTACTTGTAGATAGTTCGAAAGGAAGACTTTCGGAATTTAAAATTTCCAATATTTTCTTCCTTAGGCTGTTCCGCACACTAAAATATTCGATTTGCCGAATAAATGTGAAACGCGAATTATTAAAAAAAATGACAATATTCAGGAGTTGCTTATTGCGAGAGCTTTGATTTTCATCCATTTTCAACAGGTATTTGGCTATACTAGCCGAATACCTGTTGAAAATCAACGGTCTCGCAATAAACAGGGCCTCTGAATAATATACATTTTCGAATAATTCGCGTTTGACATTTATTCGGCAAATCGAATATTTTGGTGTGTAGAACGACGCCCTAAAGAAGAAAATGTTGGAAAACTTAAATTGCGCATTTCTTCCTTTCAAATTATCTACCCGTACACTAATTTAAAGTCTCTATCTCATCCCGAAGAATGCAATTTTGTGATTTCCTATTTCGAAAGTTTTCCTGTGGAGCACACTCATAAATGAACATTTTTGAAAAACTGTATTCATCTTGGAGTTTTTTATCAAATGATTAGTCCATATACCAAATTTCAAGCCGCTATCACATTGTAAGGGTGGAGTTTTTTGTTTGTTCGTCAAATCATATATTCTTGTGTGCGGCACCCCCCTACATTAGCAAATGCTGGAACACTGAAATTGCACACTTCCTTCCTTTCCAACAATCTACCCGTACACAAAATTTGAAGTCTCTATGTCATCGCAAAGCATGTTTTTTTTATCATTTTATTTTTCGAATGTTTTCGTGTGGAGTACCCACCCCCTAAATGAACGTTTTAAAAAAACTCCATTCTTCTTGGGTTTTCTATCAGATGATTCGCTCATATACCAATATAAAGTCTGCATCACGTTTAAATAGAGGCATTTCTCCTTTATTCCGAAAATCGAATATTTTAGTGTGTGGCACACTCTAAAGTGTAAAATATAGGGTAACTGGAATTGTGCACTTTCTTCCTTCTAAATTATCTACCAGTATACCAAATTTAAAATCTCTATCTCATACGGAAGCATGTTTTTTTTACCATTTTATATTTCGAATGTTTTTCTCTAGAGCTCTCCCCATGAACAAACGTTTCTGAGAAATTCTATTCGTCTTGGGTGTTTTCATTAAATGATTAGCCCATGCACCAAATTTCAAGCCCCTATCAGAAATTAAGGAGGTGTTACTCATTTATTCGGCAAATCGAAAATTTTGGTATGAGGCACCCCCTATAGTAGGATATATTGGAAATCTGAAATTGCACACTTCCTTCATTTCCAGCAATTTACCAGTACACCAAATTTAAAGTCTCTGTCTCATCGCAAAGCATGCTTTTCTATCATTTCACTTTTCGAACGTTTTGGTATGGGGCAACCTCTGAATAGAACATTTTCAAAAAATTTGATTTTTCCAACGGGTTTTATTGAACGATCTCTCCGTCTGCCAAATTGCAAGCCTCTAACTATTCGAAAAGTGACTAAACAAACCGTGACAGACAGGCGGATCCTTGGCAATTAGTATATATAAATTAGCCGAATACCCATTGAAAATCAAAGTTTTCGTAATAAGCAACCCCCCGAATAACGCAAATTTTTTAATTATTTGGGTTTCGCATTTAATCGACAAATCGAATATTTTGGTGTGCAGAACCCCCTTAATGAAGCAAAAATTGGAGAACTAAAATTGCACACTTCTTCCTTTCGAACCATCTACCCATACACAAAATTAAAGTTTCCATCTCATCCCGAAGCATGTTATTTTATCATTTCCCCATTGGAACATCTTTCTGTGGAGCACAGTCATAAATGGACATTTAGGAAAAACTCTATTCGCCAAGGGTTTTTTATCAGATGATTGGTACATATATCAAATATCTAGCTTCTATCACATTTAAAAAGAAGCGTGTATAGCTCATTCGAAAAATCGAACATTTTGGTGTGCGGCACCCCTTAAAGTAGAGAATATTGGAAAACTAAAATTGTACACTTCCTTCCTTCCAAATTATCTACCCGTACACCAAATCTGAAATCTCTGTCTCATCCCTAAGCATGTTTTTTATAATTTCGTATTTCGAACGTTTTTCTTTGGAACATCCCCTTAACCAAACATTTCTGAGAAACTCTATTCATCTTGGGTGTTTTCATTAAATGATTAGCCCATATACCAAATTTCAACCCTCTATCAAAATTTAAAGTAAAAATTTCTCATTTATTCGAAAACTCGAACAGTTGGGTTTGCGGCACCCCCTAAATTAGAAAATATCGGAAAACTGAAATTGCCCACACATTTCCTTTCGAACTATCCACAAGTTTATCAAATTTGAAGCTTCTCTCCTATCCCGAAGCATAGTTTTTCGTCATTTCACCTTTCAAACGCGCCAGAGAACGGTTTTTTTCTCTGGCGCACCCTCTTAAACGAATGTTTTTGAAAAAATCTTATGTCTTGGGTGTTTTCATCAAATAAATCGGCCATATACCAAATATCAAGCCTCTATCACGTTTTAAAAGGGGAGTTTTTCCTTTATATCCAAAATCAAAATTTTTGGTGTACGGCCTCCCCTTAAGTGGAAAATATTGAAAAACTGAAATTGTACACTTTCTTCTTTCCAAACTATCTACCCGTATTCCAAATTTGAAAGCTCTATCTCATTCCGAAGCATATTTTTTTATCAATTCACCTTTCGAACGTTTTTCTCTGGAGCACCCTCTTAAACGAACATTTTTGAAAAGATATTTTGCCTTGGGTGTTTTCATCAAATGAATTGCCCATATACCTAATTTCAAGCCTCTATCAAATTTTAAAAGAGCCGTTTCTCATTTATTCGGAAAATCGAACATTTTGGTGTGAGGTACCCCCTTAAGGGTGACCGTCAGTAAATTTTCTGCCCTATCCGCGCTTTGTTAACTTTCGCGGCACACATATTTCGCCGAAATTCTGCTCAAACAGTTGCGAAATATTTTCATATAGATAAAATGCTATGCTTAGATTATATTAAAACTAAATTTAATACCCAATAAAACATAGAATATATGTTTTATTTTGATTTAAAATATTTTTGGTGCTGCCATCTGTTGTCGTAATTTAATTCATACCGACTATTTTTATTTTTTAATGAACATTTTTAAATGTCTATTCCTTCTAATACGCTATTAAATACAACAGATCATATATAATGCCAGAATTACGGAAACGTAATTGAACTTGGACTTGAAGACAAAGGAGCTTGAAGACAAAACTGCAGTCCTCAGTGATGTACATTCAGATCCCTTATCAAATTTATAGAATGATAAATTACCTTTCTGTGATTGTGGCATTATATGATCTGTTGTTGTATTTAACACTGTATTAGAAGGAATAGATATTTAAAAATGTTCATTAAAAAATAAAAATAATCGGTATGAATTAAATTACGACAACAGATGGCAGCACCAAAAATATTTTGGATTAAAATAAAAAATATATTCTATGTTTTATGGGGCATTGAATTTAGTTTTAATATAATCTGAGCATTGAATTTTATCTTTAAGAAAATAGTTCGCAACTGTTTGAGCAGAATTTCGGCGAAATATGTGTGCCGCGAAAGTTAACAAAGCGCGGATAGGGCAGAAAATTTACTGACGCTCACCCGTAAGTAGAAAATATTGGAAATCTGAAATTGCACACTTTCTTCCTTTCGAACGCTTTACCCATACACCAAATTTGAAGTCTCTATCTTATCTCAAAGCATACTTTCCTATCATTTCACGTATTGATGTGGAGCACCCCCCCCCCCCTCCCACGGAATATTTTCGAAAAATTCGATTTTTTCAGGGGATTTTATCGAACGACCGAGCCGTATACCAAATTGCAAGTCTTTATCTATACGGGAAGTGCCTAAAAGAAGCTTGACGGACAGGATTAAACAACTAGCCACTATAACCTGTTGATTTATCCCGATATACTGGCTTGCTGTGTAGTAACAATCTCTCATCCAGCAAAGCCACAGTCAGGACAAAGTACTCGGCAGAATTATTCACCGGGACAGACAGACGCGCAGATGGACACTTGATAATTAGTATATATCAGCCGAATACCAGTTGAAAATCAACGGTTTCGTAATAAGCACCCCCCGAATAATGTAAATTTTTGAATAATTCGAGTTTCACATATAATCGGCAAACCGAATATTTTGTTGGGCAGAGACTTTTAAAGAAGAAAATATTGGAAAACTTAAATTGCACACTTCTTCTTTTCGAACTATCTTCCCATACACAAAATTATAGTGTCTCTATCTCATCCCGAAGCATGCTATTTTATCATTTCCCCATTCGACCGTCTTTCTGTGTAGCACGGACATAAATGGACATTTAGGAAAAACCTGGGCCTTGTGTTTTTTATCAGATGATTGGCCCATATACCATATATCAAGCCTCTATCACACTTAAAAGGGAGCGTTGAGATCCAGACCGTCCGATCTACCAGAAAGGTGTAAGGTAACCGTCTGGACTGCCGGGAAGTGCCACCCAATTTAGACCGGAACCCAGTGGGGGAGGCATCCACAGAGACCGTAACCTCCTTCCCCTACCACCAACCTCTCGGAAGGACTTACGAACACACATGTTTAACGTGATCGTACTCCTCATGAACACGGCGGCAGTTGTGGCAGCGTGCAAATCCAACGCGCAAACCTCCGAGCTACCACGTCCGAGATGTACCAACAGCACGCGGTGTTCCCAGGTGGTCACCCACCCAAGTACTAACCGCGCCCGATGCTGCTTGACTTCGGTGATCTAACGAGAACCGGTGTTTTCAGCACGGTAGGGCCGTTGACTCTTAAAAGGGAGCGTTGTTGTTGTTGTTGTTGAGACCCAGACCGTCCGACCTACCAGAAAGGTGTAAGGTAACTGTATGGACGGCCGGGAAGTGCCACCCAATTTAGACCGGAACCCAGTGGGGGAGGCATCCACAGGGACCGTACCCTCCTTCCCCTACCACCAACCTCTCGGAAGGACTTACGGACCCACATGTTTAACGTGATCGTACTCCGCATGAACACGGCGGCATTTGTGGTAGCGTGCAAATCTAGCGCGCAAACCACGGGGATACCGCACCCGAGATGGCCAACAGCACGCGGTGTTCCGAGGTGGTCACCCACCAAATACTAACCGCGCCCGATGCTGCTTGACTTCGGTGATCTAACGAGAACCGGTGTTTTCAGCACGGTACGGCCGTTGGCCCCTTAAAAGGGAGCGTGTAAAATTTATTCGCAAAATCGAACATTTTGGTGTGCGGCACCCCCTAATATAGAGAATATTGGAAAACTGAAATTGTACACATTCTTCCCTCCAAATTACCTACACGTACACTGAATTTGAAATCTCTATCACATCCTGAAACATGTTTTTTATCACTTCATATTTCGAATGTTTTTCTCTAATCTTTCTTCGAATGTTTTTCTCTAATCCTTCTTCGAATGTTTTTCCTATCATTTCACTTTTCGTACGTTTTAGTGTGCGGCACCCCCTTAAGTAGAAAGTATTAGAAATCTGAAATTGTACACTTTCTTCCTTTCGAATGATTTACCTATATACCAAATTTGAAGTCTCTATCTTGTCGCAAAGCATGCTTTCCCATCATTTCACTTTTCGAACCTTTTGTTGTGGGGCACCCCCTCTAAAGAACGTTTTCAAAAATTTCGATTTTTCCAGGGGTTTTTATCGAACAACCGAACCGTGTACCAAATTGCAAGTCTCTATCTATTCGGAAAGTGCCTAAAAAAGAGCGTGACAGACAGACAGACGGACGGACACTTAGCAATTAGTATATACTAGCCGAATACCCGTTGAAAATCAAAGGTCTCGCAATAAGCAACCCTTGAAAAATGTAAACTTTTGAATAATTCGTGTTTCACATTTATTCGGCAAATCGAATATTTTAGTATGCAGAAGCCCCTAAAGAAGAAAATATTGGAAAGTTTAATTTGGGCACGTCGTCCTTTCGAATTATCTACCAGTACACCAAATTAAAGTCTCTATCTCATCCCGAAGCATACTATTTTATCATCTCCCCTTTCGAACGTTTTTCTTTGGAGCACCTCCATAAATGAACATTTTTGAAAAACTCTGTTCGTGTTATGTTTTTTATCAGATGATTGGCCCATATACCAAATATCAAGCCTCTATCACATTTAAAAGCAAGAGTGTCTCATTTATTCCGAAAATCGAACATATTAGCGTGCGACACCCCCTAAAGTAGCAAATATTGGAAATCTGAAATTTGTACACTTTCTTCCTTTCAAAGAATCTACCAGTAAACCAAATTTGATGTCTCTATCCTATTGTGGAGCATGATTTTCTATCATTTCATACTTCGAACGTTTTTACGTTTTTCTGTGTTGCACCCCCTTAAATGATCATTTTTGAATAACCGTAATAATCTTAGGTTTTCTTATTAAATGATTAGCCCATATACTAAATTTCAAGCTTCTATCACACACTAAGGGAGGCGTTTTTCAGTTGTTCGTGAAATCGAAACATTTTAGTGTGCGGTACCCCCTACAATAGCAAATGCTTGTAAACTGAAATTGCACACTTTCTTCATATCAAACTATATAACCGTATACCAATTTTGAAGTCTCTAACTCATCGCGAAGTAAACTTTTTCTATCATTTCACCCTTCGAATATTTTTCTGTGGAGTACCCACCCCCCTAAAATATATATTTTTGAAAAGCACCATTCTTCTTGGATTTTCTATCAAATGATTCGCCCATATACCAAATATCAAGCCTGTATCACGACCTAAAAGGGATATTTCTACTTCATTCCGAAAATCGAACATTTTTGTGTGCAACACCCCCTAAAGTATAAAATATAGGAAAACTGAAATTGTACACTTTCTTCCTTTCAAACTATCTACCCGTACACCGTATTTCAAATCTCTATCTCATCCCGCAGTATGTTTTCTTATCAATTCAACTTTCGAACGTTTTCCTCTAGAGCACCCCCTTAAACGAGCGTTTTTGAAGAACTATATTCGTCTTGGGTGTTTTCATCAACTGATTAGTCCATATACCTAATTTCAAGCCTCTATCAAATTTTAAAGGAGATGTTCCTCATTTATTCGTTACATCGAACATTTTGGTGTGCGGCACCCCCTTAAGTATAAAAAATATTGGTTATCTGATATTGCACACTTTCTTCCTTTCGAACGATTTACCCATACACCAAATTTGAAGTCTCTATCTCATCGCAAAGCATGATACCTAATTTCATGCCTCTATCAAATTTTAAAGGAGACGTTTCTCATTTATTCGGTACATAGAACATTTTGGTGTGCGGCACCCCCTTAAGTATAAAAAATATTGTATTATCTGATATTGCACACTTTCTTCCATTGCACGATTTACCCATACATCAAATTTGAAATCTCTATCTCATCACAAAGCATGCTTTCCTATCATTTCACTTTTCGAACGTTTTGGTGTGCGGCACCCCCTTAAGTAGAAAATATTGGAAATCTGAAATTGCACACTGTCTTCTTTTCAAACGATTTACCCATACACTAAATTTGAAGTCTCTATCTCATCGCAAAGCATGCTTTCCCATCATTTCACTTTTCGAACGTTTTGGTGTGCGGCACCCCCTTAAGTAGAAAATATTGGAAGTGTGAAATCACACACTTTCTTCCTTTCGAACGATTTACCCATACACGAAATTTGAAGTCTTTATCTTAACGCAAAGCATGCTTTCTTATCATTTAACTATTCGAACGTTTTGGTGTGCGGCACCCCCTAAGGTAGAAAATATTGGAAATCTAAAATTGCGCACTTCCTTCCTTTCGAATGCTTTACCCATACACCAAATTTGAAGTCTCTATCTCATTGCAACGTATGCTTTCCTATCATTTCACTTTTCGAACGTTTTGGTGTGGGGCACCCCCTCTATAGAACGTTTTCGAAAAATTCGATTTTTCCAGGGGGTTTTATCGAACGACCGAGCAGTGTACCAAATTCCAAGTCTCTATCTATTCGGGAAGTGCCTGAAAAAAGCGTGACAGACAGACGGACACTTGGCAATTAGTATATACCAGCCGAATACCCGTTGAAAATCAACGGTCTCGCAATAAGCAACCCCTGAATAATGTAAATTTTATAATAATTCGCGTTTTACATTTATTCGACAAATCGAATATTTTGGTGTGCAGAACCCCCTAAAGATGAAAATATTGGAAAACTGAATTTGTGCATTTCTTCCTCTGTTTGTCCTGTGTTTTTTATCAGATGATTGGCCCATATACCAAATATCAAGCCTCTATCATATTTAAAAGGAAGCTTGCTCATTTATTCGGAAAATCGAACATATTAGTGTGCGCACCCCTTAAAGTAGCAAATATTGGAAATCTGAAATTTCACACTTTCTTCCTTTCAAACTATCTACCCTTACACCAAATTTGATATCTCTATCTCATTTCGAAGCATGGTTTTCTAAAATTCACTTTTCGAAAGTTTCACTCTGGAGCACTCCCTTAAACGAACATTTTTAAAAAACTATATTCGTCTTGCGTGTTTCCGTCAAATGATTAGCCCACATACCAAGTTTCAAGCCTCTATGAAATTTTAAAGGCGCGTTTTCTCATTTAATCTCTAAATAGAACATTTTGGTGTGCGGCACCCCCTTAAGTACAAAATATTGGATATCTGAAATTACACACTTTCTTATTTTTGAACGATTTACCTATACTCCAAATTTGAAGTCTCTATCTCATCGCAAAGCATGCTTTCCTATCATTTCACTTTTCGAACGTTTTGGTGTGCAGCACCCCCTTAAGTAGAAAATATTGGAAATCTGAAATTGTACACTTTCTTCCTATTGAATGATTTACCCATACACCAAATTTGAAGTCTCTATCTTGTCGCAAAGCATGCTTTCCCATCATTTCACTTTTCGAACCTTTTGTTGTGGAGCACCCCCTCTATAGAACGTTTTCGAAATATTCGATTTTTCTAGGAGTTTTTATCGAACGACCGAGCCGTGTACCAAATTGCAAGTCTCTATCTATTCTGGAAGTGCCTAAAAAAAGCGTGACAGATAGATAGATAGATAGACAGACAGACAGACGGACTCTTGGCAACTAGTATATATAACAGATAGATAGATAGATAGATAGATAGATAGATATACAGAGTTTGTGGTATTGTATGTGTTTATGCGCAGTGAATTTATTTACTAATATATGTGAAGCACTTACTTTTCAATTAAACCATCGAGACCCTATATTTTCAAAGTGCCAAGACGAGTCAATTTATGTTGAAGGGGAGAAAGGATTAAATATTATGAACGATTTCTTGAATTGATCTTTTGTATCCTATTATTCAAATGGACTCAACCTTCTGTCATGCGCAGAAGTGTCCAGGGCTTCTGTCATGCGCAGAAGTGTCTAGGGCGTCTGACATGCGTAGAAGTGTTGAGGGATTCTGTCATGCGCAGAAGTGTCCAGGGTTTCTGTCATGCGCAGAAGTGTCCAGGGCTTCTGTCATGCGCAGAAGTGTCAATTGCCCGAAAAATCAACTTGAATTTGAGGTCAAAACACTTGCTTTTTTCTAATAAATTGACCTTTATATGACATTGTAATTGACCTCTAAATGATATTGAATTGTAAATAATATTACTTTCGCGCTTTGAATATTATAGTGGCATGCTACACTGTTACCAAGTTCCTTTGACATATAACCTTCAAATGACATTGAAATTCTGAGATCAGGTTGAATGGGCAGAAAAATGACCTTGAACTTGAATCAGAGGTCAAAATATTTCCTTTTTTTAATAAATTGACCTCTGAATGACATTGAGAATGCTTGTAGAAGATACTTCGAAAGGAATCATACATTTCCAATTTCCTTTAAATGACATTGAAACAATTTGATCACGTTTAGTTGTCCCCGGTCGTCCATCTCGCTGCTCTAAGTCCTCTGGACGAGCCGGACGGCCTGGGGCTTTCACGTTTAGTTGTCCAAAATATGACCTTGAACTTGGGTTAGAGGTCAAAAAATTCCCTTTTTATAAATAAATTAACCTCTGAACGGCATTGGGAATGCATGTAAAAGATACTTCTATCTAAAGGAAGCATACTTCGTCTATGACCTTTAAATGACATTGAAAGATTTTGATCACGTTCAGTTGTCCAAAATATGACCTTGAATTTGGGTTAGAGATCTAAAAATTTATTTTATTTTATAATTTACCCTCTACATGACATTGAAAATTCTTGTGAAGAAAATCCTCACAGAATTTCTCATAAAATTTTTATAAAGTGTCTTGATATAAACTTCAAATGCATTAAAAAATATCTATCTATATATACTAATTGCCAAGTGTCCGATTGTCAAGCGTTTTTCAGGCACTTCCTGAATAGTTAGAGACTTAGAATTTGGTACATGGCTCGGGCGTTCGATGAAACCCACTGGAAAAATCGAATGTTTCGGAAACGTTCTCTAGAGGGGGTGCTCCACACCAAAACGTTGGAAATGTGAAATGATAGGAAAGCATGCTATGCGATAAGATAGCGACTTCAAATTTGGTGTATGCGTAAATCGTTCGAAAGGAAGAAAGTGTGCAATTTCAGATTTTCAATATGTTCTACTTAAGGGGGCGCCGCAAACAAAAAATGTTCGATTTACCGAATAAATGAGAAAATACTCCTTTAAAATTTCATAGAGGCTTGAAATTTAGTACATGGGCTAATCCTTTGACGAAAACACCCAAAACGAATATAGTTTTTCAAAAGTGTTCGTCTAAGGGGGTGCTCCAGAAAAAAACGTTCGAAAAGTGAATTGATAAGAAACCATGCTTCGGGATGAGAGAGAGAGATATCAAATTTGGTGTAAGGCTAGATATTTTGGAAGGAAGAAATTGTACAATTTCAGTTTACCAATATTTTCTAGTTTAGGGGGTGTCGCACACAAAAATGTTCGATTTTCGGAATAAAGGAGAAACGAGCCTTTTAAAACGTGATAGAGGCTTGATATTTGGTATATGGGCGAATCATCTGATAGAAAACACAAGAAGAATAGAGTTTTCCAAAAATGTATATTTAAGGGTGTGGGTGCTCCACACCAAAACGTTCGAAAAGTGAAATGATAGAAAAAGCATGTTTCGCGATGAGATAGAGACGGCAAATTTGGTGTAAGGGTAAATAGTTGGAAGGGAAGAAAGTGTGCAATTTCAGTTTTCCAGCATTTGCTATTGTAGGCGGTTGGCGCTCACTAAAATATTCGAACTAATGAAAAACGCCTCCTTTATAATGTGGTAAAAGCTTGAAATTTAGTATATGGGCTAAAAATTTGATAAAAAAAAAGATGAATACGGTTTCTCAAAAATTTTCATTTAAAGGGGTGCTACGCAGAGAAACGCTCGAGAGGTAATGTGATAGTAAAAACATACTTCACGATAGGATAGACGCTTCAAATTTGGTGTACGGGTAGACAGTTTCAAAAGAAAAGAACATGCAATTCCAGATTTTCAATATTTACTATTTTAGGGGGTGGCGCACACCAATATGTTCGATTTTTCGAATAAATGAGACACGCTTCCTTTTAAATGTGATAAAGGCTTAATATTTGGTGTATGGGACAATCATCTGATAAAAACCCCAAGACGAACAGGATTTTCCAAAAATATTCATTTATGGGTGTATTCCACAGAAAAACGTTCTAAAGGCGAAATGATAAAATAGTATGCTTGGGAATGAGATAGAGACTTGGTGTAGGTGTAGATAGTTTGAAAGGAAGAAGAGCGTAATTTAAGTTTTCTAATATTTTATTCTTTAGGGGGTTCTGCACACCAAAATATTCGATTCGTCGAATAAATGTGAAAAGCGAATAATTAAAAAATTTACATTATTCAGGGGTTGCTTTGTGTGAGACCGTTGATTTTCAACGTCTATTCGGCTAGTATATACTAATTGCCAAGTGCCCGTCTGTCCGTCCGTCTGCCTGTCTGTTACGCTTTTTTTATGCACTTCCCGAATAGATACAGACTTGCAATATGGTACACGGCTCGGTCGTTCGATAAAACCTCCTGGACAAACCGAATTTTTTGAAAACGTTCTCTAGAGGGGGGAAGGGGGGGGGGGGGTGCTCCACATCAAAACATTCGAAAAGTGAAATGATAGGAAAGCATGTTTTGCGATGACATAGAAACTTCAAATTAGGTGTATAGGTAAATCGTTCGGAAGGAAGAAAGTGCGCAATTTCGGATTTCCAATATTTTCTACTTAAGGGGGTTCCGCAGAATAAAATGTTCGATTTACCGAATACATGAGAAAAGGCTCCTTTAAAATTTGATTAGAGACTTGAAATGTGGTACATGGGCTAATCATTTGACGAAAACATCCAAGATGAATATAGCTTTTCAAAAATGTTCGTTTAAGATGGTGTTCCAGAATAAAACGTTCGAAAAGTGAATTGATAAAAAAACCATGCTTCGGCATGAGATAGAGATATCAAATTTAGTATAAGGGTAGATAGTTTGAAAGGAAGAAAGTATGCAATTTCAGTTTACCAATATTTTCTACTTTAGGGGGTGCCGCTCAACAAAATGTTCGATTTTCGGAACAAAGAAGAAACGCCCCTTTTAAAACGTGATACAGGCTTGATATTTGGTATATGGGTGAATCATCTGTTAGAAATCCCAAAAAGAAGAGAGTTTTTCAAAAATGTATATTTAAGGGAGTGGCTACTCCACACAAAAGCATTCGAAAGGTGAAATGCTAGAAAAGCATGCTTCGCAATGAGATAGAGACTTCAACTTTGGTGTACGGGTAAAATGTTGGAAAGGGATAAAGTGTGCAATTTCAGTTTTCTAACATTTACTATTGTAGAGGGTGCCGCTCACTAAAATGTTCGATTTTTCCGAACAAATGAAAAACGCCTCCTTTACAATGTGATAGAGGCTTGAAATTTAGTATATGGGCTAACCATTTGACAAAAAAACCAAAGATGAATCCGGTTTAACAAAAATATTCATTAACGGGGTGCTATACAGAAAAGCGTTCGAAAGTTGAAGTGATAGAAAAAACATGCTTCTCGATACGATAGAGACTTCAAATTTGGTGTACGGGTAGATAATTTGCAAGGACAAAAGTGGGAAATTTCAGATTTCCAATATTTGCTATTTTAAGGGGTGCCGCACACTAATATGTTCGATTTTTCGAATAAATGAGGCACGCTTCTTTTTAAATATGGTAGATGCTTGATATTTGGTATATGGACCAATCATCTGATAAAAAAACGAAGACAAACAGAGTTTTTCAAAAATGTTCATTTATGGATGCACTTCACAGGAAAAAGTTCGAAAGCAGAAATAATAAAATAGGGGTGCCACGGGTTAAGATAGACTTCAATGTGGTGTACGGGTAGATAATTCGAAGGGAAGAAATGCGCAAATTAAGTTTCCCAATATTTTCTTCTTTAGGGGGTTCTGCACACCAAAATATTTGATTTGTCGAATAAATGTGAAACGCGAATTATTAAAAAATTTACATTATTCAGGGGTTGCTTATTGCGAGACCGTTGATTTTCAACACGTATTCGGCTAGTTTTATTCAATTTAAAGACTAAATATCCATAGATTTCCAAATATTTCGTTTATGGTTTTACTACAGCTTTTCTTTTTATTAATAAGTTGTAGATGCAGTGAATATGAGTGATCTCACAACTTCATTTTTTACGATCTGACTTCTTTTTTACGATCTGACTTCATTTTCTCTCTATATCACAGATTAATGAGCTGTTAATATGAATATTATATGTTAATGTATAATTATACGATTGATTACTAAATATTAATGTATATAGTTCACATGTGTGTAACAATGTGAAAATAATATAAACTGTAATCCTTAAAGTTTATTTATCTTTTCAGCTATACAAACCTAAGCCATTCATAACAGCTTAACTAAATTTGGATTATGACAAAACTGACTACTAGGAAGCGCGTAGTAAATGTTTTGGAAATCGACATATTTGCTCTCGGGGATGCTCTGGAACATTATACATTCTGTTCAAGTTTACAATGTACTTTCAGATGTAGTATAGATAAGGAATTTAATACATGGCCCGGTAAAACACTACTGATTATATACAGTTTACAAAAACATAAAAATTTACATTTTAGGAGGTGCCAATACTCACCAAAATGTTCGAATTGTTTAAAAAGCATGAAATTTCAGGTTTATTAAGCGAGGGATCTGAAACTTGGTACCAAGGAAAAACATTTGATAAGTACAACATGGACAATTGCTATTTTCATATATATATATTATTTTAAGGGGTGTTATAGACAAAAATGTTCGAATTTCCATTTGAATGTCCAACTCTAAGTTCAAATTCATTGCATATAAACACATACAATACCACAATATCTGTATATATTTATATATACTAATTGCCAAGTGTCCGTCTGTCCTTCTGTAAGTCTGTCTGTCTGTCTGTCCATCTGTCACGCTTTTTTAGTCACTTCCCGAATGGATAGAGACTTTGGTACACGGATCGATCGTTTGATAAAACCCCCTGGAAAAATCGAATTTTCCGTAAACGTTCTCTAGAGAGGGTGCTCCACACCAAAACCTTAGAAAAGTGAAATGATAGAAAAGCATGCTTTGCAATAAGATAGAGACTTCAAATTTGGTGTATGGGTAAATCGTTCGAAAGGAAGAAAGTGTGCAATTTCAGGTATCCAATATTTTCTATTTAAGGGGTTGCCGCACACCAAATTGTTCGATTTGCCGAATGAGAAACGGCTCATTTAAAATTTGATAGAGGTTTGAAATTTGGTATATGGACTAAACATTTGATGAAAACACCCAAGACGAACAAAGTTTTTCAAAAATGTTCGTTTAAGGGGGTGATCCAGAGGAAAACGTTCGAAAGGTGAATTGATAAAAAAAAACATGCTTCGGGATGAGATAGAGATTTCAAATTTGGTGTACCGATAGGTAGTTTGGAAGGAAGAAAATTTACAATTTTGGTTTTCCAATATTTTTACTTTAGGGGGTGCCTAACACAAAAATGTTCAATTTTCGGAATAAAATAGAAACGCCCCTTTTAAAACGTGATAGAAGCTTGATATTTGGTATATGGGCGAATCATCTGATATAAAACTCAAGAAGAATGGAGTTTTTCAAAAATGTATATCTAAGTGGATAGGTACTCCACACTAAAATATTCGAAAGGTGAAATGATAGAAAAAGCATGCTTCGCGACGAGTTAGAGACTTCAAATTTGGTGTATTGGTAGATAGTTGGAAAGGAAGAAAGTGCGCAATTTCAGTTTTTAAACATTTGCTATTGTAAGGAGTGCCGCTCACTAAAATATTCGATTTTGACGAACAAATTCAAATCGCCTCCTATGCAATGTGATAGAGGCTTGAAATTTAGTGTACGATTTATTCATTTAATAACAAAATCCAAGATGAATACCATTTTTCAAAAATGTTCATTGAAGTGGTTGCTATACAGAAAAGCATTCGAATGGTGAAGTGATAAAAAAAACATGCATTACGATATGATAGAGACTTCAAATTTGGTGTACGAGTATAGTTTGAAAGGTATGTCCGTCGGTCTTTTTGTCTGTCACTTTTTTTTAGGCACTTCCCGAATGGATAGAAACTTGCAATTTGGTACACGGCTCGATCGTTCGATAAAACCTCTTGGAAAAATCGAATTTTTCGAAAACTTTCTCTAGAGGGAGTGCTCCACACCAAAACGTTTGAAAAGTTAAATGATAGGAAAGCACACGTTGCCATAAGATAGAGACTTAGAATTTGGTGTATGGGTAAATTGTTCGAAAGGAAGAAAGTGTGCAATTTCAGATTTCCAATATTTTCTACTTAAGGAGTTGCAGCACACGAAAATGTTCGATTTGCCGAATAAACGGCTCCTTTAAAATTTGATAGAGGCTTGAAATTAGGTATATGGACTAATCATTTGATGAAAACACCCAAAACGAATATAATTTTTCATAAACATCCGTTTAAGGGGGCGCTCCAGAGAAAAACGTTAGAAAGGTGAATTGATAAAAAAAACATGCTTTGGGATGAGATAGAGATTTAAAATTCGGTGTCCGGGTAGATAGTTTGGAAGGAAAAAAGTGTACAATTTCAGTTTTCCAAATTTTCTACTTTAGGGGATGTCGCACACAAAATGTTCGATTTTCGAACTTCTTTTAGAACGTGATAGAGGCTTACTATTTGGTATATGAGCGAATCATTTGGTAGAAAATCCCAGAAAAATGGAGTTTTTCAAAAATGCATATTTAAGGGGCTGGGAACTCCATAGAGTCATTCGAAACGTGAAATGATAGAAAAAGCATGCTTCGCGCTGAGTTAGAGACTTCAAATTTAGTATACGGGTAGATAGTTGGAAAGGAAGAAAGTGTGCAATTTCAGTTTACCAACGTTTGGTATTGTAGGGGGTGCCGCACACTAAAATGTTCGATTTGACGAACAAATGAAAAACGCCACCTTTAAAATATGATAGAGGCTTGAAATTTAGTATATCGGCTATGTGATAAAAAACCCCAAGATTATTACGGTTTTTCAAAAATGATCATTTAAGGGGGTGTCACACAGAAAATACGCAAAAGATGAAATGATAGTAAAACACTCTTTACGATAAGATAGAGGCATCAAATTTGGTGTACGGGTAAATAGTTTGAAAGGAAAATAGTGTGCAATTTCTGATTTCCAATATTTGCTACTTTAGGGTGTGCATCACACCAATATGTACGATTTTCGGAATAAATGAGAAAAGCTTCCCTTTAAAGGTCATACAGGCTTGATATTTGGTATATGGGTCAATCATCTGATAAAAAACAAAAGACGAACAGATTTTTTCAAAAATGTTCATTTATGGGTGTGTGCTCCACGGAAAAACGTTCGAAAGGGGAGATGATAAAGTAATATGCTTCGGGATGAGATAGAGACTAATTTAGTGTACTGGTAGATATCTCGAAAGAAAAAAGTGGGGAATTTAAGTTTTTCAATTCTCTTCTTTATGGGGTTCAGCACACTAAAATATTCGATTTGCCGAATAAATGTGAAACGCGAATTATTAAATAGAGGAGGTGCTCCACACCAAAACATTCGAAAAGTGAAATGTTAGGAAAGCATATACTTTGCCATAAAATAGAGACTTCAAATTTGGTGTATGGGTAAATCGCTCGAAAGGAAGAAGGTCTGCAATTTCAGATTTCCAATATTTTTTACTACCAAAATGTTCGATTTACCGAATAAATGAGAAACGGTTCCTTTAAAATTTGATAGAGGCTTGCAATTAGGTACATGGACTAATCATTTGATATAACACCCAAGACGAATATAGTTTTTCAAAAATGTTCGTTTAAGATTGTACTCCAGAGAAAAACTTTCGAAAGTTGAATTGATAAAAAAACATACTTCAGGATGAGATAGAGATTTGAAATTTGACATGGTAGAGGCTTGATATTTGGTGTATGGACGAATCATTTAATAGAAAACTCAAGAAGAATGGATATTTTCAAAAATGCATACTTTAAGGGGGGGGGGGGGTACTCCACAGAAAAACATTCGAAAGGTGAAATGATAGAAATGCTTTGCAACGAGATAGATACTTCAAATTTGGTATACGCGTAGATAGTTAGAAAGGAAGAAAGTGTGCAATTTCAGTTTTCCAACATTTGCTATTGTAGGGGGTGCCGAACACTAAAATGTTCGATTTGACGAACAAATGAAAAACGCCTCCTTTACAATGTGATAGAGACTTGAAATTCCGTATATGGGGTAATCATTTGATAAAAAACAACCCTAAGATGCTTACGGTTTTTCAAAAATGATTATTTAAGGGGGTGCTACACAGAAAACCGTTCGATATATGAGGTGATAAAAAAACATGATTCACGATAGGATAGAGACATCAAATTTGATGTACTGGTAGATAGTTTGAAAGGTATGTCCATCTGTTCATCTGTCTGTCTGTCTGTCTGTCATGCTTTTTTTAGGCACTTCCCGAATAGATAGAAACTTGCAATTCGGTACGCTGCTCGATGGCTCGGTAAAAACCCCTGAAAAAATCAAATTTTTCCAAAATATTCTGTGGAGGGGGATTCTCCACAACAAAACGTTCGAAAAGTAAATGATAGGAAAGCATGCCTTGCGATAAGATAGAGACTTCATATTTGGTGTATGGGTAAACCGTTCGAAAGGAAGAAAGTGTGCAATTTCAGATTTCCAATATTTGCAACTTTAGGGGCTGCCGAACACCAATATGTTCGATTTTCGGAATAAATGAGACACCCTTCCTTTTAAATATGATAGAGGCTTGATATTTTATATTTGGGCCAATCATCTAATAAGAAACCCAAGGAGATAAAAGTTTTTCAAAAATGTTCATTTATGGGTATGCTCCATGAGATAGAGACTTTAATTTGGTGTACTGGTAGATAGTTCGAAAGGAAGACGTGTGCAATTTAAAATTTACAATATTTACTTCTTTAGGGGGTTCCGCCCTCTAAAATATTCTATTTGCCGAATAAATATAAAACGCGAATCATTTAAATAAATGACAATATTCAGGGGTTGCTTATTTTGAGACTGTTGATTTTCAACGGGTATTCGGCTAGTATACGTATACATATATTATCCAAAACTATCAGGAACATTGCTCCCCATTACTGACAGCTGATTACTCGAAAAGGCAATAGTTTACATATTTCTTAATCATTGTTTAATAAGCTGAGATCATAATCTAAATTTATTGTCTATTCATGTCTGTTTATATACAGTGGGTATTAATACCTTTTTAGAACTAATATTCCTCAATTTCATTAATGCTTTAAATTAAAATTTTTCATTTTTTACATGTTCTATTATATAGTCCTTTATTAGGACTATCAATCTACATCTAACTTTTCAAGGTAAAAGGGCATTGCTTAAAGCTAGTAATGCTATTTTTCTCCACTCTTTGTTCACTAGTTTCCATTATTTTTGGTCTACGTTTAGAAAGCGTTCATTTTAACAGTCCAAAAGTTCCATTATCCATTCATGACACGTTAGGAGACATTGAAAGAATATGAGCGAAATGACACTTGTATCTTTTGTCAGTTTTTAGAGAAATTTTATGGTAGATTTGGTTCTATAATATGACTAGTAGTCTTATTCTTATAGAATTCTAATTTTATGTGATATGTAGATAAAAGGATGATATTTCTTATTTATATACATGAGTTAAAATATTATTTTTGTAATTCGTGGAATTGATTTAAAATTATTTCGACTTTTCTTAACTTAAATTCTTTTGTATGGTATATCTTTTCAATAATCATGAATCCTTCATTGAAATTTTCTTCAGATTTCTTTTCTGAAACGAAGTTTCGAAACCTTTTTGTTTCAATATTATATATATATATATATATATATATATATATATATATTAGAAATAAGTAATAATAATTTTTCTTATGTAATAATAAGAAAAAAAAATTCAAGAAATATTAACATCACCATAGAAGCAAATTCACGGCCATAATGCCGATAAGAGAAGAGAAGATATATATATTATCATTATGAACAGTCTTTTACATCAATAGATTATACATTATACAGATATGTTGATGATCTGATTTGCTTAGTATATACTGAAAATTGTGGCATAGATATAGATTTCCATCCAGACAATTTGGAATTAATTCCTAATGAAGCTACTATTAGTACAAATATTAATTTTTTGGATTTAAATCTTATTATTGAATCTTATAATAGAATTGTTACTAATTTATATGATAAAAAAGACTTTTTTTAATTTTAACATTAATAAAATCTTACCATTTAATTCCTGTAACTCGATTCTATTGTTTAGAAATATTATTCTTAATCAGCTTTTTAGAAGTTATAGATTATCTCATAAAAAATTTCATGCTATACATATTGATAATCTAAAAATTACCAGCAATTCATATAAATATCCCTCTTATTTTGTAAATGGTGCAGTTAAAATATTTAGATTAGCTGGATTTTCATGAACTCTTTTCATGGTGTTTTATATATTAGCCTGACATCTCCATACTCTTGTTTTAATTATATTTTATTTTTACATTCTCTTACACATTAGCCTTTCTATTATTGTCCCTCTTGATTGTATATTATCTTTTATACTTGTCTTTTCGCATTACTCTTATAAATTACTCTTATTATTTCTTACGAATGACAACGGTAGATCATATCTTTTTCCTTTGTAAATGGCGGCACTGGTCTCTTCATTCTGGGTTCCCGAGTTCGGTAGGTTTGTGTATTTTTTGAGTTAGATTCCGGGTATCCTTTTTTCCTTTTATTTTTTCTTCTTCATGTATGTTGTCCAAGTAGATATAGTTTATAGATATAATCTATCTATTTCTTCAGAAACATACATTTTTGTGTTTGCTTCTACAAGACACTTGGACTTGAAAAAGAGTTTTGAAGAAGTGAACAAATCCTGATTTAGGAATAGACCTTGTCCACATGTATAATGTTTGTGCTTGGATTTCGTCTATTTTTCTTTTATCGATTCCATACTATTGTTTTTTGATACTTTTCTTTGACTTGATGATCCGAAATTTGTATTTTGCTTCCATTTGCTTGAAGATCTGCTAATTTATACTTTTATTTTGTAAGCCTGTTAGAAAGTTAGGTTTTTCGAGTTACAGCTTCTCACTTTTCTTTCATTGGACCTTTAAACCTTTTTATTATATATATATATATATATATATATATATATATATATATATATATATATATATATATATATATATATATATATATATTACAATTATTTGCAGCAATATTACAATTTATCATTTTTTGTTGCAATAATCAAGCAGATTCATGCTTCGTCAAGAGTCACTGTATATTTGCACCTGTCTCCGGTTATATCATTTTTCTACAGAATTCTCACTATTAGTTCCGGGATCAACCGCATGCCTAGGGCGGTGAACTTAAGTGTTTGTGTTGTTTTTAAAAGTTTAAAACTTTGTATATTATGTTGTTTACGGTTGTTTCAGAGATATTTAAAGATATTGCAGTTGTTTATTGAGTGGATGAATTTTTTTTAAGATCAAAAATCTTACTTTTGAAATAGTTGTAGAAACTTATGCCTTCTCACTTATAACGTGCCTTCTTTGGATATTTGTTTGGTAATCTTTTTCCAGTTAAAAGCAATGTCTGATGGTTTTTTCTTTCATATATATAACATATAGTACAGTCAGTAGGTATGGAAAAAGGGGCTTGCCGTGCAAAAGGTGGAGTAGAAGATTTTATTTTTTGTATTTGTATGTATTGCTGCCAACATGAAAAAACCAAGTTATCCAACATGGCCGACCTCGGGAGAAATTTTGGCAGCCAAAAAACCATGAAATTTTACGACTTTTTTTTATTTTTTCGAAATATCTCAGAAACGATCGACTTTTGCGATTCTTTCTCAATATAAAATTTAAAGATAATTAAATTTCCTGCAATTTTCACAATTACAACTTTTTTATAACACGAATAGTAAGTGTGCTACAGATTTTTGAAAGTTAACATTTTTTTCTCAATTTGATAAAACTCAAAATAAAAATCGGTTTTATTTTACTCTTAATTTCTATTTACTTCTTCTCCAAATGCACAACACTTCTTTTGCTTATATTGTTGATGCGTAAAATATTGGATGCATGAAAAGGTGTCGGAGGATGGGGAGGGAGATGGGAAACGTAGCCAGTTGGGGGTGGCCTTGAGGAATGGCGGCTGCTTCACAGCTGAAAGCGAGATAAGCCATATTACTCACAACCTGCACCAATAATGCCTGTCTAATGGGTATTGCTGGAAAATTTAGACAAGCTTTATGTGTGCTCGAATGTAAGGGACCCACAGCAAAATTATGGGTTCAATATTTTCGTATAACAACACTCCTCAAACAGTTCACCGAGGCTGAGCGTACAGGCAACTGGAAGCATCATCTTGACTCCATTCAAAAAGCACTACCATTTTTCCATGCAGCTGGCCATTTCTTATACGCCAAAAGTGCGCATCTCTACCTTCAAGACATGTTGAAACTAGAACAATTAATGGACCCAACTGAATTTCACGACTTCTCCACTAAAGGGAAGTTCACCATAAAACGCTCCAATAAGTGCTGGTGTGGAATTTCGTCTAACCAGACCATTGAACAGACACTTATGAGGAGTATGAAAGCCTGTGGAGGGGTCACACGTGGGAGAGAATTTTCAGACGGTGTTTTGGCTAAATGGACTTTGGCAATGATATTCATGCAAAATGTTTGTGAGATGAAATTGAACAATTCTGGGATGTACATTATGAAACATCAGAGCAGCATGTTGTTGTTGAAACCCAGACCGTCCGACCTACCAGAAAGGTGTAAGGTAACTGTTTGGACGGTCGGGAAGTGCCACCCAATTCAGACCGGAACCCAGTGGGGGAGGCATCCACAGGGACCGTACCCTCCTTCCCCTACCACCAACCTTATTTTATATAATTGACTTGCATATTAAATGCTATTCGTTTTATATTAACGCTTTTTATTAAAATCAGTTTTTAAAAAAATACAAAAAAAGTTAAAAAGTTTGTAAATCGGTCATTGTCACCAACGGCGTCACTTGATTATTTCTATATTCAGCTGCATTCTAATCATAGAAGTAGACTGGACTTATGGAAAATCTAGAAGATATGAACTAAGGAAGATAGCCTTATTCTTCCATTTGGGAATTTGATGAAGATTATGATGATATTTTTAACCTTTTATACTCCTTAATACGAGTAAAAACTGTTTAAACTCAATTATGCATGACAAATTTAATACAATTTAACGACTGGCAATTATATTCAGTGCGAGTATTTGCCCGGTGTTGCAATATAAAAGGGTATTTGTAACATCGACACACAGTTACCCTGGCTTTTTCGAGATGACAACTATAAAACATTTCTTCAGAACTACTGAGTGTACACCACAAGTGACAGTGACACCTACAAAAAACGTACGTAATGTGGTTTATAACGACACAATCCAAAACGGATCTCATTTTTTTAATACTTACTATAGCCATTATCGAAGAATGAGTAATTACAGATTTAAAAAGTGCGCATCTAAGAGATGCAAACTATGTCCTGTTGCTGACCCCTTGCAAATCATCGACAAAGACCATGCGTATAGAATATTTTGTAAAACCTATAACACCATATACTGTATTACATGTCTATCCTGTCAAACTAAGTATATCGGACAAACTAAAAATCCTTTGCATATTAGAATTAACTTACACAGAAGTCAAATTGGAAAATCCCAGAAACATGCGGTACCGGTTTCCAACTTGGAATTAAGACATTTTCAGAATCATGATTTTACTAAGATCACAGTTACTATACTTGATATAGTACCCAGGCTTCAAGAAAGATTATGGTGGGAGAGTACTCATATCAAACAGTACATTACAGCATACCCATATGGGCTCAACACGGTAATTTACAATGAGACCTTCAATTTGGAATATTGCAGTAATGATAAAACACAGCCAGTGTCAAGAACTTTTTCTCAAAGCAAAACCCATCGCTGGCATAGAGGGAAAAAACACAGAAAGATCAGTTATAAACGTACGGTAGAAGAGATCCAAAGATTTATCGAGAAATTCAAAAATGACACAACAACTAATATAAGTTGGATTAAAAACGTTATTTATGGAATAAGATTTAAATATCTGCCACGAATATGGCAATATGTGTTGCAATATACTTCTACTGACCCTCATGAACATACGGAGGAGAATTGTAAATTTATGGCTATGGTATTGGATATGATTAAGTTAAAGGCCAGTAAGCATCGTATTGAATTGAACCCTCAAAAACAGAAGATAATTACAAAGGAATTTTTTATGACTACTTTTAAAAACAAGATTTTTGACAGAATTCCTTTCACTTCTATTTTGAATGGAATTAATAAATTTTTACCAATCCCTTTTATTACAGTTAAATTGAATTACCGTTATGTTTGTACTAACGGCAGAAAAATATACAACTATAGTCATATATGTAAGAATACCTCGTTGTATGACGTGGAAGAGTGTAATTGCAAGAACAGTGTATATAGTGACCCGTATCACAAACATATTATTACAGGAAATTTAAATTTTATTGAAGACCAACAACTAAAATGTATTTTCAAATTGGGAACTAAGTTTCGAGAACAAGAATTTGAGTGTGTATATGATGATTTACATAACGATCTGTATCAATTCATTTATCGTTTAGCTGTGAAATACAGTGTTCCTGTTCAGACATTTGATGAATGGAAATATCATTTTATTAATGGTTTCAAATTGCACTATCAAAAGAGATACAAAAATACTAAAGTATCATCCATACCTAGATCCATCAAAAACATCAGAGATAGCTTTGTAATCACTTATACAGATAAAATCGTGGCTAATTACGCATTTACCTGTAAAAAATATTATATGGAAAATTTACAGAAATGTTACCTTGATCAGGATATGTATACATCGGTATCGCATAATAGTAAAACTTTGACCAATCGGATCAAAGCCTTATACAAAAGAATTGATATTGATCTTAAAAATGTTAAGTTCCCTTACTTAGTGCTTATACCAAAGATGCATAAGGAACCCGTTAAATTCCGCACTGTCACCGTAGGATGCGGAACTTATTTGACCATTGCTAACTTAAAACTTTTAGATATCCTAAAGCAAGTTATGATTAACCTTCAAAAGCAGGGAACTGTTATTATCAAGAACAGCCATGATATCATTAAAAGACTTAAATTCTGTGACAAGGAATTGCGATTCAGAAGTTATGATTTTCGCGATCTTTTCAATAATATTGATATTGCACAACTTTACCTTATATTGAAGGAATTGCATGAGTTACATAATTTGAAAGAGTACATTACATATCGAAAATATATGGACCTTATCAATCTGGTTTTGAGGGAAAATATACTTTTTGACGGAAAGTGCTATTATAAACAGATTAAAGGAATTCCAATGGGGGGAAGTTGTTCATCAATATTGGCTGACATATATCTCACTAAATATGAGCATGGAACACACCTATTATATGAGATACCGTACTTTCGTTATGTTGATGACGTGCTGTATGGATATTATGAAAATGCAGCAGGATTGGAATTCAATTTTTACCCCAGTGGCTTGGAATTGGTTGAAAATAAACGTGCAGAGGATGGATCGGTGAATTTCTTGGATATCACCATTAAGTACAATACAAGGAATGGAATTTATACGAGTCTACACGACAAAAGAAAAAGTTATGGCATAAAAATTAACAATATCATCACTTGGAAAACGAACCTCTCAAGATTCATTTTTAGAAATATACTTTTGGGACATTTCAAGAGAAACCAAATATGCAACACTTTAGCAAAGGATTGCATATCAAGTAACAAGGGGATAATATTAGAGGCATTAAAAAAGAATTACCCTGTTAAATTCCTGAAGAAATATTATAATTCTTTTTTCAACAATAAAAATGAAGCAAATTCTTTCAAAAGGGATTTTGCGGAATTGGGATAGTTTCTGCATATCACTTGAAGACTTGCACATGCGCATAGTTATTTATATAATAGGAGGTTTTGTGTTTCCTTAGTTGTGCGTTTCTTGACTTCCATTCTTAGTGGTCTGTTTCTCCATGTTTGGGTGCTTCTGACTGGGCACGTATGGGGGATCAACCTTTGCAATGCATTGGTTCCGTGAGCGTTTGCCCGGGCTGGAAAAGCAGCTTTAAACGGGAATGAGGAGTCGCCATCCTCCTCTGCCATTGCATGCATTGTATTTGGTTTTCCCTTCCATTGAGCTTAATCCTCGTTTTTGATTTCAATAGTATATTTACTTCGGATTAAAGAGCAGCATTTGCGCCTATTCCTTGGTAATATTGGTTTACATCTTTGTGATTACGTATAGCACTTGTCGTATATTATATATATATATATATATATATTAGAAATAAGTAATAATAATTTTTCTTATGTAATAATAAGAAAAAAAAATTCAAGAAATATTAACATCACCATAGAAGCAAATTCACGGCCATAATGCCGATAAGAGAAGAGAAGATATATATATTATCATTATGAACAGTCTTTTACATCAATAGATTATACATTATACAGATATGTTGATGATCTGATTTGCTTAGTATATACTGAAAATTGTGGCATAGATATAGATTTCCATCCAGACAATTTGGAATTAATTCCTAATGAAGCTACTATTAGTACAAATATTAATTTTTTGGATTTAAATCTTATTATTGAATCTTATAATAGAATTGTTACTAATTTATATGATAAAAAAGACTTTTTTTAATTTTAACATTAATAAAATCTTACCATTTAATTCCTGTAACTCGATTCTATTGTTTAGAAATATTATTCTTAATCAGCTTTTTAGAAGTTATAGATTATCTCATAAAAAATTTCATGCTATACATATTGATAATCTAAAAATTACCAGCAATTCATATAAATATCCCTCTTATTTTGTAAATGGTGCAGTTAAAATATTTAGATTAGCTGGATTTTCATGAACTCTTTTCATGGTGTTTTATATATTAGCCTGACATCTCCATACTCTTGTTTTAATTATATTTTATTTTTACATTCTCTTACACATTAGCCTTTCTATTATTGTCCCTCTTGATTGTATATTATCTTTTATACTTGTCTTTTCGCATTACTCTTATTTATTTCTTACGAATGACAACGGTAGATCATATCTTTTTCCTTTGTAAATGGCGGCACTGGTCTCTTCATTCTGGGTTCCCGAGTTCGGTAGGTTTGTGTATTTTTTGAGTTAGATTCCGGGTATCCTTTTTTCCTTTTATTTTTTCTTCTTCATGTATGTTGTCCAAGTAGATATAGTTTATAGATATAATCTATCTATTTCTTCAGAAACATACATTTTTGTGTTTGCTTCTACAAGACACTTGGACTTGAAAAAGAGTTTTGAAGAAGTGAACAAATCCTGATTTAGGAATAGACCTTGTCCACATGTATAATGTTTGTGCTTGGATTTCGTCTATTTTTCTTTTATCGATTCCATACTATTGTTTTTTGATACTTTTCTTTGACTTGATGATCCGAAATTTGTATTTTGCTTCCATTTGCTTGAAGATCTGCTAATTTATACTTTTATTTTGTAAGCCTGTTAGAAAGTTAGGTTTTTCGAGTTACAGCTTCTCACTTTTCTTTCATTGGACCTTTAAACCTTTTTATTATATATATATATATATATATATATATATATATATATATATATATATATATATATATATATTACAATTATTTGCAGCAATATTACAATTTATCATTTTTTGTTGCAATAATCAAGCAGATTCATGCTTCGTCAAGAGTCACTGTATATTTGCACCTGTCTCCGGTTATATCATTTTTCTACAGAATTCTCACTATTAGTTCCGGGATCAACCGCATGCCTAGGGCGGTGAACTTAAGTGTTTGTGTTGTTTTTAAAAGTTTAAAACTTTGTATATTATGTTGTTTACGGTTGTTTCAGAGATATTTAAAGATATTGCAGTTGTTTATTGAGTGGATGAATTTTTTTTAAGATCAAAAATCTTACTTTTGAAATAGTTGTAGAAACTTATGCCTTCTCACTTATAACGTGCCTTCTTTGGATATTTGTTTGGTAATCTTTTTCCAGTTAAAAGCAATGTCTGATGGTTTTTTCTTTCATATATATAACATATAGTACAGTCAGTAGGTATGGAAAAAGGGGCTTGCCGTGCAAAAGGTGGAGTAGAAGATTTTATTTTTTGTATTTGTATGTATTGCTGCCAACATGAAAAAACCAAGTTATCCAACATGGCCGACCTCGGGAGAAATTTTGGCAGCCAATAAACCATGAAATTTTACGACTTTTTTTTATTTTTTCGAAATATCTCAGAAACGATCGACTTTTGCGATTCTTTCTCAATATAAAATTTAAAGATAATTAAATTTCCTGCAATTTTCACAATTACAACTTTTTTATAACACGAATAGTAAGTGTGCTACAGATTTTTGAAAGTTAACATTTTTTTCTCAATTTGATAAAACTCAAAATAAAAATCGGTTTTATTTTACTCTTAATTTCTATTTACTTCTTCTCCAAATGCACAACACTTCTTTTGCTTATATTGTTGATGCGTAAAATATTGGATGCATGAAAAGGTGTCGGAGGATGGGGAGGGAGATGGGAAACGTAGCCAGTTGGGGGTGGCCTTGAGGAATGGCGGCTGCTTCACAGCTGAAAGCGAGATAAGCCATATTACTCACAACCTGCACCAATAATGCCTGTCTAATGGGTATTGCTGGAAAATTTAGACAAGCTTTATGTGTGCTCGAATGTAAGGGACCCACAGCAAAATTATGGGTTCAATATTTTCGTATAACAACACTCCTCAAACAGTTCACCGAGGCTGAGCGTACAGGCAACTGGAAGCATCATCTTGACTCCATTCAAAAAGCACTACCATTTTTCCATGCAGCTGGCCATTTCTTATACGCCAAAAGTGCGCATCTCTACCTTCAAGACATGTTGAAACTAGAACAATTAATGGACCCAACTGAATTTCACGACTTCTCCACTAAAGGGAAGTTCACCATAAAACGCTCCAATAAGTGCTGGTGTGGAATTTCGTCTAACCAGACCATTGAACAGACACTTATGAGGAGTATGAAAGCCTGTGGAGGGGTCACACGTGGGAGAGAATTTTCAGACGGTGTTTTGGCTAAATGGACTTTGGCAATGATATTCATGCAAAATGTTTGTGAGATGAAATTGAACAATTCTGGGATGTACATTATGAAACATCAGAGCAGCATGTTGTTGTTGAAACCCAGACCGTCCGACCTACCAGAAAGGTGTAAGGTAACTGTTTGGACGGTCGGGAAGTGCCACCCAATTCAGACCGGAACCCAGTGGGGGAGGCATCCACAGGGACCGTACCCTCCTTCCCCTACCACCAACCTCTCGGAAGGACTTTCGGACCCACGTGTTTAACGTGATCGTACTCCGCATGAACACGGCGGCAGTTTTGGCAGTGGCTGGAATCGAACCCGGGATCAGAGCAGCATGTGGACATGCGACGTTCTCGTATCGACAGAGACAAAAGTGACTCAATTAGACTGCGAGAGTTGCTTTCTCAACATCCCCCCTTTTCAGACATTGATGCCATAATGTCATTAAGCAGTGGTATTGTTGGAGGAGCAGATGTAAACTGTCATTTGGCTCAAAAGGTTGGCATGGAAAGGGTTATGACAATGGTCGCTCATGGGAAATTTTAAAAATGTGACCTTCAAGAGGAAAGACAAGGTTGTAACCCTTGCATCGGTTGTCAGCAGTATTAAAGCAGGAACCCTCAAAGTAATTGCTATTGATCCGCTGACACTTTTCCAAAGATTGTGTCTTTTGAAACAGTCTGATGAAGACTTAAAAATGTTTTTTACTTATAAACTTGCACCCTACCCGATATCACTTTTCTCCGAAGAAGGCATACGGAAAGGTACAAAGTCTTCATTATACATGGCTTTCACCCCAGTCGATTGCAAAGAAATTGCAGGGAAGAAACAGTTTGCTGTTATAGATGGAGGATACCTCCTACACAAAGTTATTTGGCCTCAAAATGCTTCCTTTGCTACCATAACTAAACATTATTCTTCATTTCTTAAGAGACATTATGGATCGTGAGTTGTGGTTGTATTCGATGGGTATCCTGCACGTACTGGCACCAAAAGATCTGAGCGATTGCGGCGTATGAGGATGCACCATTCCCCTGAAGTAATCTTTGAAGTGAATACGATCAACTAAGTCGCCCAAGAAAATTTTTTGGCAAATAATCAAAACAAGAGTCGTCTGATCGAACTTCTGAAAGCCAATTTTGAAGAGTGGGATATTGAAGTCAAGCATGCTCAAGAGGACGTTGACTTACTGATCGTCAACACTGCCATTTCGAAGGCAAAAAAACTTGAAAATGTGATCGTAGTTGGGGAGGATATCGATCTGCTAGTTCTGATGACAGGGTTAGACCAGTCATTCAGCAACTTATTCTTTCTTAAGCCTAGGAGAGGGAATGCTGGCAATGTGTTATTTTCAACTATATCATTTAAGTTCGACCCAGGCAATATCCTGTTCATACATGCATTTAGTGGATGTGATTCCACATCAGCCATCTTTAGTCAAGGCAAAATTAAATTGTGCAATATTGTCAACAAATCGCCTGAAGTGAAGAAAGTCATTAAAACATTCATGGATCCACTCAGCAGTCATGATGACATAGCTGCAGTTGGAGAAGAAATTCTGGAAACATTATACACAGGCGACATCCATTCTGACCAATCCTTGAACACTTTGCGATTTAATCTGTTTGCAAAATCAGTCTCCAACCGAAAAATAAATCTCGCACGACTACCACCTACGTGCGATGCTGCACGCTACCATTCCTACAGGTGCTACTATCAAGTTCAAAGCTGGTTAGGCAATGGCACCAACCCGGAGGAATGGGGTTGGGCGTGCAGCATAGAAGGTCTATTGCCTGTTGACACAAAAAGAAATTCAGCATCTGAGAATCTTCTGAAGAGTGTGTCTTGCGCTTGCAAGAAAAGGTGTAGTGGACCCTGCTCTTGTCGCAAGGCAGGTTTGAAATGCTCCAGCAAGTGCAAGCACTGCAGTGACATGGGGTGTGACAATGTCGTACCAATTTCATCTTTGGATGATACTGAAGAGGAAGATGACTTACTCCACCAGATCTTGGAACCACTGCAACACGTGGATGAACAACTTGAGTATGACAACTTCCTTCCACCTCCGACGGTTGCTGAACCCGAAGAAGAACACACATCTTCAAAACGTCTTCGAAGAAGATAAATATGTATGTTTTCAGTTTTACTTATTAATTTCCTTTCTTTAATTTGTTCAAACCTGTATGAATCTTCTTGTAATTTGTATATAAATGTTAAATTTCTGCAATTATTCATTCACATTCAAATATCGCTGCTGTGTAGGTAGAACATCAGAATAAAATGTAGTGTGAAGTATAATATATGTTGCAGTTGTACAATATGAACATGTGCTGTTATTGGGATCTGTTCGAGTCGTCTGCGAAATGTGAGGGGGAGAATTGTGACTACGGGGTCAGGTGGGCAAGGGGTGTTAATGCGTTTTTTTACTAAGTAGAGAAAAAATGTCAGATTTTAAGAAGCTGTAGTGCGCTTACTATTTGTGCTATAAAATAGTTGTAATAGTAAAAATTGTAGGAAATTTAATTATCTTTAAATTTTATATTGAGAAAGAATCGCAAAAGTCGATCGTTTCTGAGATATTTTGAAAAAACCAAAAAAAGTCATAAAATTTCGTGGTTTTTCGGCCGCCAAAAGTTCTCCCGGGGTCGGCCATGTTGGATAACTTGGTTTTTTCATGTTGGCATCAGTATATACAAATGCAAAAAAAAATCTTCTACTCCACCTTTTGCAAGGTACAATGTATCTACTGACTGGACTAATAAGACGTTTTTACTTTCCTTATATACATAATGTATAAGGAAAGTATTGTGGCGGGGTCAAAAATTCGAATTCGACTTTTCGACGGGAGAGCTCGTTTCAAGCATCCCTGATCACGAATCAAACATTTTTGAGGTGATGTCTGTATGTGTGTGTGTCAGTGAGGCTGTGGAGACGATATCTCACGAACAAATAGAGCGATTCGAATGAATTTGGTACAAAAATCACAATCCGTGAATACTGGAAGCCTATTGTTTTTAAACGTAATCGAATGTTCAGAACCCCCTTAAATTTTCGAGTGAAATTTTGAAAAAATCATCAAAAAAACAAAACCTTTAATAAAGTTACGCAAATAGCCATTTCTTATGTAATTTGTCCTTAAAAAATGTTTGACATAAACTTTAGAGCGCTAGCATGAACCGTTCTTGAGATATTGCACATTTTTTAAATAAATTTATCAAAAAATCTCTTAAATTAAAAAAATATATATATTAACTGTTGAGAAACATGTTCACGTTTCACATGTAATATCATGCAATAAATTGAGTGACATCATTCTCGTGGATCTAGCTCGTTCCATTCATAAGGAAAGATACTTTTAGTAATACTTTTGTATTTGAACGCCAATAGTTATTTATTTGCTATAAGAATAACTTATTTCTCGTCCATAACGCTTGGCGAGATTTTGGCGCCGAAGTTGGTGGAATGTCGCCAACTTAGCGACTTTTTTAAATGTTGCCAAATTCATAAAAATGACACTAAATCAATGAAAATGCCGACTAATTGACGAAAATTCAATATCTGGGAAAGAATATAAATATCTACTATAAGAAAAACCCATTTTTTTATTGTAAAAGTAGTAAATTCATTGCATTATATAAGGAAAGTCATGTGTTGTCCACATCAGATTTTTTTGCTTTTGTTTTTTTATCGATCCATTTCTGAGAATAAAATATTTTTTTGTTTGAAGGTGATACCTTCCAGATGAGTAGAGCGTATATAATTTCCCCGTTAACATCCAGATTTTTAAATAGGGTAAAGCAGTTCACTACATTATTTTATTCCAATTCAATACATCCTCACAGTGGTCTCTGTGGCATGGTCGATATAGCGTCAACCTATGCAACAGAAAGTCTCCGCTTCGGAGCTCGCTAAATCAGTAGTATATTTTTATCAAATAAAATTATTTTGAGGAAGGATTTTACGTTTCATTCATCTGCCATCTATATTTAAAACATAAGCCTATTTTTTGTCGTTCAAGTTCTCAGGATCTATCAAACAGATTTTCAATTTTTTTTTCGTTTTTGTTAACAGCTGACACTTTCTGAATGAGTAAAAGATCAATAAAATAAAATATACTTTGCCAAAGTGGGGCAGAATTTTTTTTTATCGTTTCACGATATGACATGTTATTGATTTCCACTGTCTGAACGAACCTCTTTTTCAAAAAGTTATTTGGAATAAGATCGTGGAAATAAAGGCTGTTCATCATTGCAATTTACAGATATTAGGCATTTTGTGTAACGCTAAACACAAGGATATTACAACTACGATTTATTACTTTCCTTATATACATAATGTGTAAAGAACGTATTGTGACGGGGTCGAAAATTCGAATTCGAGTTTTCGACGGGAGAGCACGTTTCAAGCATCCCTGATCACGAATAAAACATTTTTGAAGTGGTGTCTGTGTGTGTGTGTGTATGTGAAAGTATGTGTGTGTGTGTGTGTGTGTGAAAGTATATATATATGTGTGTGTGTGTGTGTCAGTGAGTCTGTGGAGACGATAACTGACGAACGAATGGACCGATTCGAACGAAATTTGGTACAAAAATCACAATCCGTAAACACTGGAAGTTTATTTTTTTTTATACGCAATTAACTGTTTAGAACACCCTAAATTTTCGAGTAAAATTTTGAAAAAATCGTCAAAAAATCAAAACCGTTAATAAAGTTACGCAAATAGACATTTCTTATGTAAATTTTCATTAGAAAACGGTTGACATAAATTTTTGAACGCTAACATGAACCGTTCTCGAGATATTGCACATTTAAAAAAAATTATCAAAAAGTCATATAAAATAAAAAAAAAAAGATTTCCTATTGAGATGCATGTTCACTTTTCATATGTAATACCATGCGATAAATTTGGTGACATCATTTTAGTGGATCTAGCTCGTTCCATTCATGAAAAAAGATATTTTAAGTAATACTTTTATATTTGAACGCCAATAGTCATTTATCTGCTGTAAGAATAACTTATTTTTTCGTCCATAACGCTTGGCGAGATTTTGGCGATGAATTTGGTGGAATGTCGCCAACTTGGCGACTTTTTTAAATGTTGCTACATTAATAAAAAACTCTCCAAATGGATAAAAATGACGCTAAATCAATGACGACTCATTGATGATGACCACATGGAAAATGACGACTCATTGACGAAAATTCAATATCTTGGAAAGAATATAAATAACTACTATAAAAATAATCTACTTTTTTTTTACTCTAAAAGTAGTAAATTCATTGCATTATGTAAGGAAAGTCATGTACTGACCACATCAGATTTTTTTAATTCTATAAGGCAAACACATTCGATTGGATTAGGTGTGCTGTGATTTTCGTGAATATAACATAAATGCGTACTTTATACTCTAATATGTTATACATCCTCGATAAGTACGATCAGAAAAAAAATTGAGGGTTTCACATATTATATTTTGCTATTGACTTTTACTGTATAAATCCATTCTATAATGAATCGCTTAGTTTAGATTAATAAACAAAGAAAATTGTAGCTAACTGCTTGAAGATGGTTTTTATCGCTAGATCTCAGATGTACTGTGTTTTCCTAGTTTTCCAAACATATATAGTAAATGTCTTAAATTCAACAAGAAGATATAACTTCCAATTTAAATATCCCCAAACATGCTTGTCTATAAATAATTTTACACTGTCATATTTATTGCGAAAATTTCGCAATGGGATTTATTAGTTATTAAAAATATTACATTTTTTACATTCGAATGTTAATTCCATGATTTCAATTGCATAATTCCAGTGTTTTTAATTACATAACAAGAATATTTCTCTTCAAAAAGAGCAAAACCATAACTTTCAATCCAAAGATTGTTTACGCACGTCATTTTGAAAGTAGAAGCTATTTAACTGCAGCAGACGATAACTTGGTTTTCATTTAATAATCTGTTGTCAAAAAATACTTTAGAATTATTTTATATTTGGTATTTATTTTTAATAAAAATTGTTTAAAAAGTGAGTTATTATCTTCTGTAGATCATCCATGGTTAAATGTTAGCACAAGTTATATATAGATTGACAACATACTGAACATAGTGTATATCATAAGCATTTGTGGAACTGAATTCTAAAAGCTGTAAAATGTAAATGTAACGCAAAGACGTCTGTATTTTTGTCTGAACTTCAAATGGTACTTTTTGCTATTTTTTTTTATAAAAATTGTTCTAAAACTGTGTTACTATCTTCTATACACATCATTCATGGCTAAATTTATGGCACGAGTTATATATAGAATGACAATATGCTGAACATAGTGCATATCATTAACATTTGAGGAAATAAATTGTAAAAGCTGTAAAATGTAAATGTAACGCAAAGACGTCTATATTTTTGTCTGAACTTCAAATGGTACTTTTTGGTATTTCCTTTTATAAACATTGTTCTAAAACTGTGTTACTATCTTCTATACACATCATTTATGGCTGAATTTATGGCTCGAGTTATATATAGAACGACAATATGCTGAACATAGTGCATATCATAAACATTTGAGGAAATGAATTCTAAAATCTGTAAAATGTAAATGTAACGCAAAGACGTCTGTATTTTTGTCTGAACTTCAAATGGTACTTTTTGGTATTTTTAACACTTTACAACAAAGTTGAAAAGTGTTTATGACTTTGTTCATTCTGTCTGTCTGTCTGTCTGTCCGTTAGCACGATAACTGCCGTAAAAATGACTTAATCAAAATGAAATTTTAGTATGTTGTTTAGATGGTCTGTAGGACCTATGGGAATATAAATAAATAATATCACCCAATTAGTTTTGGATTGAACCCGGGTTGAAAAAATGAAATACATTGAACCCTATGGGACCTAATTCTTCAAACATTTTTTAAGCGGATTTAAAATTCACAAATTGCTTCGAAAATTTTAGGTAATATTCAAATTATTCCATAAAATATATAAAAAAAATTCAGCAAAATATATTCAGTAGTTTTTTAAATAAAAATTAAAATAATACTTACACCTCTTATATGAAGCGATCACGTGAGCATGATATGAAACGATCCCGTGACCAACTTCAAAATATAATACGGCATCCATCTTGTCTCAAAATCGTCATTTTTAAAGTTCTTTTTAATTCAAATTGAGTGTTGTATTCGTCGTAAAACCTCTTTATTTTCGCTTAAATTCTGTGCATCTACATACTGAAACAACGCAATGACAATATATTTGAGTTTAAATGCGCATCCAACTTTGATTATTTCTCTAACGAAGCCTATTTTTCACTTATGTGAAATGTAAACAGCAAAATATGTAGGATGAGCTGTATAGGAATTGCTGTATTTTTTTAATGCAAAAGAATTTAGCTCATGGAGTCTGCATAGCTGATATGAAAGAAATATTCATTGACTTTACCGAGAGAAGGACGATTTTTTGTGATGAAGTTTTAAGCATAGATTTAAATTACTTATAGCTCCATGGTCTTAATTTTTAAATAAAATAAATTGTTATAGTATTGTGATGAATGACATGAATGGGAAATTATTTATGAATGAAATGCTGCTTTTTTAGAGAGAGCCAGGCGTGTTATTTTTTCTATGACGTCATTTGAATGAATTTCAGTGGTTTTCGATGAAGTTTTTAAATATAATAAATTATCGTGGTATTATGATAATTCTAAAGTTGTTACCGAGTAATATATCACATTTTAGAGATGTTTAAACCAGGCAATTTATATTTCAATGCCGTCATTTGAATGAAGTTCATTTTTTTCGATGAATGTTTAAGTTTTCAAATATAATAAATCAATGTAATATTGTGAGAAGTTTTAAAATATTACCGAGGAATGTATTGCATTTTAGACATGTTTAAATAAAATTGCATTGAAGTTGGAAAGTGTTTCATAATCAATGCTTTAAGCATGATTGATCTTTCTTGTTTTTTAATAAAAATTGTTCTAAAACTGTGTTACTATCTTCTATACACATCATTCATGGCTAAATTTATGGTACGAGTTATATATAGAATGACAATATGCTGAACATAGTGCATATCATTAACATTTGAGGAAATGAATTGTAAAAGCTGTAAAATGTAAATGTAACGCAAAGACGTCTGTATTTTTGTCTGAACTTCAAATAGTACTTTTTGGTATTTTTTTTTTATAAAAATTTTTCTAAAAGTGTTACTATCTTCTATGCACATCATTCATGGCTAAATTTATGGCACGAGTTATATATAGAATGACAATATGCTGAACATAGTGCATATCATTAACATTTGAGGAAATGAATTGTAAAAGCTGTAAAATGTAAATGTAACACAAAGACGTCTGTATTTTTGTCTGAACTTCAAATGGTACTTTTTGGTATTTTTTTTTTATAAAAATTATTCTAAAATTTTGTTACTATCTTTTATACACATCATTCATGGCTAAATTTATGGCACGAGTTATATATAGAATGACAATATGCTGAACATAGTGCATATCATAAACATTTGAGGAAATGAATTCTAAAAGCTGTAAAATAAATGTAACGCAAAGACGTCTGTATTTTTGTTTGAACTTCAAATGGTACATATTGGAATTTTTTTTTATAAAAATTGTTCTAAAACTGTGTTACTATCTTCTATATGCATTATTCATGACTAAATTCATGGCAAGAGTTATATATAGAATGACAATATGCTGAACATAGTACATATTATAAACATTTGAGGAAATGAATTGTAAAATCTGTTACATATAAATATAATAGCAAAGACGTTTGTATTTTTGTTTGAATTTCAAAAGGTACTTTTTAGTATTTTTTTTTATAAAAATTGTTCTAAAACTGTGTTACTAAATTCTGTATACGCCATTCATGGCTACATTCATGGCACTAGTTATATAGAGAATGGCGATATACTGAACATAGTGTATATCATAAACATTTGAGGAAAGGAATTCTAAAAGCTGTAAAATGTAAATGTAACAGCAAAGACGTCTGTATTTTTGTCTGAACTCCAATAGGAGATAATGCCAAGCAGGGTGAGATGGTAAATACCTAAGGTCACATTAAATACAGGCATTCCCACGATTATCAAACAACGATCTAACTTCAGAAACAAGTTGAGTGATTCACCTTGCATTCATGGAGCGTTACACACCCTCAAAACCTTGACAATAGACAAACTTCAATGCTGTAAAACAATGAACAATCGAGATAAATATAGAGCTTGTCGAACTTCAAATTTACGCAACTTGGCTAACAGCCACGGTGCCTAGGAAAGATTTTTCTTTGACACGTTATGACTAGCTTCATCTTTAAACATCAGCGTCAAAAATAGTCAAACCGTCATCCTTTTGAAACAGGGGTGGAGGTGCAAGAAAATGTAGTACAGCTATTTAATATCAGGCTTTTATTGACGTTACTTAGATATGTAAGACGCTGCAGGAGAGAGTACAACAAATTTTCAGTTATGTCCCAATTTTATTAAAAAATAAATAAATAAAGATAATTAAAAACATTCTGTGACATTTCCCCGCGCAAACTAATGTGATCTCAATTTGAACGGATGTTATGTGTAAATATTTCCTATCTTCTCTTTTTTCAGATTTGATCTGGCGATATCAATATGTTTCTAAATCTTGGTTTCTTTATTTACAATACTGCGATTAGTACTATTTCGCAAACAGACCCAGAAATTTTTTGCGGAATGTGCTCTAAAATATATAGTTAAATATTATTAGTTGTTAAAGCTGCCAGTAGTATTATTAATTAATTATTAATTCATTAATTAGCGATTAATTAATTGTAGCAATCGTTGAAATGGTCGTAAAAGACAATTTCACCAGATGTGAAATAATTTCTCTCATATAAAGGTAAATATTATTTAAAAATAATTTTTGGATATTCTAATGAGAATTTCATTGCATTTTGAATTAGTAATACATATTAAGTTCAGATTCATTTATTCATTTAACCTACGGAAACTATTGTAAGATGCCAGAAAATCGGTGTATACTTAAGAATAAATTAATATATTAACGAATTCATTGAAAATATCAATTTAAAAGTTCGATTTTACTCCTTCCCAAAATAAATAAATAATATTAAAATTAAAATTCTAAAATCCATGTGATAGTGAGTGGGTACTTATTCAAATTTCTCTTTCATTGTAAAAAACAATCATTTATAGTAGTTTAAGAAAAGAAAAGGCTGCATTGGCACACATCCTGCCACTTGAGAAGCCACTGCTCTGTTTAGAGATGCTTAGAAACTAGCAGTATTTAAACATGTATCCTACAAAATCTTGTCCTAAACCTCTGGCTGATGCTTAAACTTCAGAATGACGAATTCTTATCATATAACTCTCATCAAACTGTAAATGCGATGAATACCGTGAATAAAATGTGAATAGTCATCAAGATATCAAGTACAGGATTTTCTTCAAATATTTAGAACTTAAATTTATAGGGGAATAAGAAACGATTATTTTAAAAATTTTTAAATCCTAGTTTTACTCAGAAAACGCACATTGACGACGACTCTAGAACAGCAGGATTTGATCTCACAAAATCTTGTCCTAAAGCTCAAAGGCTGTTGGTCAAACTTCAGAATCACAAAGTTCGTATCATACATATATAACTCTCATCATACTGTAAATGCGATGAATAGTGTGAATAAAATGTGAATAGTCATCAAGATATAAAGTACAGGATTTTCTTCAAATACTTAGAACTTAAATTTATAGGGGAATAAAAAACGATTATTTTAAAAATATTTAAATCCTAGTTTTACTCAGAAAACGCACATTGACGACGACTCTGGAACAGCAGGATTTGATCTCACAAAATCTTGTCCTAAAGCTCAAAGGCTGTTAGTCAAACTTCAGAATCGCACAAAGTTCGTATCATACATATATAACTCTCATCATACTGTAAATGCGATGAATAGTGTGAATAAAATGTGAATAGTCATCAAGATATAAAGTACAGGATTTTCTTCAAATACTTAGAACTTAAATTTATAGGGGAATAAGAAACGATTATTTTAAAAATATTTAAATCCTAGTTTTACTCAGAAAACGCACATTGACGACGACTCTGGAACAGCAGGATTTGATCTCACAAAATCTTGTCCTAAAGCTCAAAGGCTGTTAGTCAAACTTCAGAATCGCACAAAGTTCGTATCATACATATATAACTCTCATCATACTGTAAATGCGATGAATAGTGTGAATAAAATGTGAATAGTCAACAAGATATAAAGTACAGATTTTCCTCAAATGTGTAGATCTTACAATTATAGAGGAATACTAAAAGATTATTTTAAAAATATTTAAATCTTATTTTTACTGAGAAAAAGCACATTGCGACGACTTTGAAGCAGCAGGATCTCACAATATCTTGCCCTAATGCTCATGCTCAAGGACTGTCGCTTAAATTTTCGTGTCATGGCATTGTTAACTCTCATCGAACAATAAATTCCGTGAATAGTCATAAAATAAAAAGTAGAGTTTTTTTTTATTATTTGGAATTTGCTTATAAAGGGAAAATGTGGAAACACTATTTTAGCAATATTAAAATTCTATTTTTATTCAAATCATACTCGATGACTTGAAAGCAGCTGAATTTGATCCCACAAAATTATGCCCTAACACTCAAAATCTTCTGGTCAAACTACAAAGTCAAGGGGCTCGTAAAATAGAAATAATACAAAATACAAAATTAAAAAAGTTCTTAGAAGTTTCGATTATGAAGGGAAATAAAGAAACATTAATTTAAAAGCATAATAATCCAATTTTTACTTAAAACATATTTCCGACGACTTTGCAATAACAAGATTTAATTTCACAAAATCTTGTCCTCAGTATCTTGTTCTCAGACTTGGGTTGTTGATCAAATTATCGATTCAAGGGACTGCGCATAATATAGCCCTCATCTAACAGTCAATAATGCCGTAAATAGTTACTGAGATATAAAGTGCAGCAATTTAGAAAAAGTATTTAGATTTTGCGATTGTTGGGAAAATTAGGAAGCATTACTCTAAAATATTAAAATCTAATTTGTATTCAAATCATATTCTCGATGACATTGAAGTATCTGAATTTCATCTTACAAAATGTTGTCTTAAAGATCAATTGCTGTGAGAATTTTATAAAGCATTTAGAACTTGTGGTAACGGAGAAAATGAGAAAAACTTTTAAAAATATTAAAATCTTACTTTAACTTGTAGGGTAAAGAGTTATGTATAATATAACGCTCATCTTATAATAAATGATGTGAATAGTCAAAGAAAGTACAGTACTTTATAAAATACGATATGTACAACTTGTCTTTTTAGTCTATTCTATATCATATAAATTCGTAATATTTTCACACTTAATTTAATTAATTTAGCACCAATACATGTTTTTCATTCGAATAAACCAATTTTCAAAAGAGTTATGCCATTCAGAAGTTGGTATAGCAGAAACACATGAACTATAAGCTTTAACTGCTTCTTCTGAGATGTTAAATCGTTAACCGCACATTTTATATTTGATTGTTAGAAACAAGAAAAATCATTGAGTGCTAAATCAGGCAAATAAAGAAATGATTCATCCAATCAAATTTTTCATGCTTCAAATAATTGATAGTTTGAAATGCAGTCTGTGAGCTTACATTGTCATGATGAAGAATGATGTGGCGCTTCGCATTATTTTTTTATGATTTGAGCAACTATTTCTGGATAACAAATTGTCGTATATACCAATCAGCATTTACTGTTCTACGATCCTCCAGAGTAACGGTTGCAACATGGCCGGATTTACCAAAAAACGAAGCAATCATTTTCTTTGATACACTTCGTGCACGAACAACTTTTGTTGGATTTGGTTCATTTTGAAACAACCAAACAGTGCATTATTGTTTTGTTTCGGGCTCATAGGCATAAGTCCACGTTTCGTCACTTGTTACAATGTCAAAGCCATGTTTTGAGCCCCCAGTGTTGAATCTTTTGAGATTTTCCTTGCACCATTTAACAGTCTTTTAAGCTTGATTTAAATTGTGTGGTATCTAACGTGCATATACCTTTTTTGACTTTTAAACGATTATTGAATGCACTCGGGTACTTGAAATGTTCAAAGATGCCTCAATTTTATCATATGTGACATGACGATCTAAAGTTATCATTACTGCACAGTCAATTTTCCTGGCGTTACAGCAGTTCTTGGTCCACTTTCACGAAATTCCTGAGACGCCTACGTCCAAGATGGAATTCTTTAAACCAATTGTAAATTATTGCTTTGAATGGTGCTTAATCACCAAATGTGGAATTCGTTCCATAGACCGGCCTACTGTTGATCACTGTTGTTCATAATAAATCATAGCTCGAAAATATGTTCAACTTAAATCCATGTTCTGTTACAACCTTATTAACTTCTAAACGACACCGCAAAATTTTTTTTTAGCATTTCTCGTTATTTAACAGCCAATGTTCACGTGAAAGTTCACATTTAAAAAAATTGTCTGCACTGAAAACTGTTATTTTTGGTACTACTATATTTTAAAAACTTAAGTACTCGCCCTCGTAGTGCTTTGAAAGTTTGTAAGCGAAACGAATGAGTTTGAAAAAATCAAATAAACTTATTAAACTTTACTGGAATATTATTTTACAAAATGTTATTAAGGCAAAACCATTTCGGTTCCATTGGACTGGAATCACAGCCGATTTTCTTTTTGTATTTTATATTTAAAGTATCAACTTGAAACTCCTAACATTTTTCATGACCAAATATTTGGGAAAACAGGGGTATTTGGGGGGAACAACAATTTCCCCCCAGTTTCTTCTATTAATTATACCGTCCCTTTTCATAAAATCTGTTTTTTTAACACTTTGCGACATACCAGTTGAAAATTGTTTATGACTCTGTTCATTCTGTCTGTCTGTATGTCTATTCATTCGCACGATAACTGCCGTAAAAATAGCTTTATCAAAATGAAATTTTAGTATGTTGTTGAAACGGGCTGTGGGACATATGGGAATGCAAATGAATAATATCACCAAATTAGTTTTGGATTGAACCCGGGTTGAAGAAATGAAATACATTGAACCCCATGAGACCTAATTTTTCAAACATTTTTTTAGCAAAGTTAAAATTCACAAATTGCTTCGAAAATTTTAGAAAATACCCAAATTATGCCATAAAATATATAAAATAAATTCAGTAAAATATGTTTGATAGTTTTTAAATAAAAATTAAAATGATAATTACATCCAAATAATATGATGAAATCACGTGACCCAATTCAAAATAAAACAACATAGCCTAATTTTAATGGATGCAGAATGTAAACAAGTGATTGTAAGATCAGTTGTATAAGAATTAAGGAATTTTCTCACTCAAAATTAAACTCTGGAGTCTGAAATAAAAGTGTATGAATGAAATATTCACCACTTTTCCGTAGAGAGCCAGACGATTTTATAGCATTGCCTTGTATGATGAAGTTTCCAAGTAAAATAAATGATTGTACTGTGATAATTTTAAAAATATCAGAGCTGAATGTATCGCATTTTAGAGATGTTTAAAAAATCGCATTTGAGTTGGAAAGTGTTTTATAATCAATGCCTTATGCATGATTGATCTTTCTTGTTTTTTGTTGTTGTTGCACTTTTTATAATGCTGTTTTTAACATAATTTAGGCTTCGTTCTTCTACTAAATCGTTTCCTATTATTTTCAAACCTTTTAATTTTGCATGCCAACTAAGATAAAATGTATATAAGCAATTACTTCGTTTTAAAATTTCTCTACTTCTTCTACACAAACATAGTTTTTCACAAGTTGACCCCTCCTTTCAAACTTAAGCAAATATTTACTTTTAAAAGTAATTAACTTCTAAAGAAGTTAGATTACTCTTACATCATTACATCCTTCCACTTCTAAACAAAAAGCATTTCCTCCAACAAATTCGCCCAAACGAAACGGTCTGTCTCACTCAATTTAATAAATAAATAAACAATGCAATATTAAAAAAAATATTTTGCAGTGTCTGTCTCGATAACTTTTTACACTTGTTTTTCTATACCGCTCCCTACATTTTCCCAAAATATGTTTCATTTATTTATTTTTACTTTATCTGACGAGTGAGATGAATTATGAATAAACAACATCAACCTCCGATTTCTTTCCAGATATCTATAAAATAAATTCTACATTTCTCCCAAAATATATTTTATTTATTTATTTATTTATTTATTTTTACTTTATCTGACGAGTGAGATGAATTATGAATAAACAACATCAACCTTCGATTTCTTTCCAGATATCTACAAAATAAGTTCTACATTTCCCCCAAAATATGTTTTATTTATTTATTTATTTTCACTTTATCTGACGAGTGAGATGAATTATGAAAAAACAACATCAACCTTCGATTTCTTTTCAGATATCTACAAAATAAGTTCTACATTTCCCCCAAAATATGTTTCATTTATTTATTTATTTATTTATTTTTACTTTATCTGACGAGAGAGATGAATTATGAGAAAACAACATTCACTTTCGATTTCTTTCCAGATATCTACAAAATAAATTCTACATTTCCCTTAAAATATGTTTCATTTATTTATTTATTTTTACTTTATCTGATAAGTGAGATGAATTATGAATAAACAACATCAACCTTCGATTTCTTTCCAGATATCTACAAAATAAGTTCTACATTTCCCCCAAAATATGTTTTATTTATTTATTTATTCATTTATTTTTACTTTATCTGACGAGTGAGATGAATTATGAACAAACAACATCAACCTTCGATTTCTTTCCAGATATCTACAAAATAAGTTCTACATTTCCCCCAAAATACGTTTTATTTATTTATTTATTTTTACTTTATCTGACGAGTGAAATGAATTTGGAACAAACAACATCAACCTTCAATTTATTTCCATATATCCACAAAAATAAGTTCTACATTTCCTCCAAAACATGTTTCATGTATTTATCTATTTATTTATTTTTACTTTATCTTACGAGTGAGATGAATTATGAACAAGCAACATGAACCTTCGATTTCTTTCCAGATATCTCCAAAATAAATTCTACATTTCCCTTAAAATATGTTTCATTTATTTATTTATTTATTTATTTTTACTTTATCTGACGAGTGAGATGAATTATGAATAAACAACATCAACCTTCGATTTCTTTCCAGATATCTACAAAATAAGTTCTACATTTCTCACAAAATGTGTTTTATTTATTTATTTATTTATTTATTTTTACTTTATCTGACGAGTGGGATGAATTATGAACAAACAACATCCACCTTCGATTTCTTTCCAGACATCTACAAAATAAGTTCTACATTTCCCTCAAAATATGTTTTACTTATTTATTTATTTTACTTTATCTGACGAGTGAGATGAATTATGAACATACAATATCAACTTTCGATTGCTTTCCAGATATCTACAAAATAAGTAGCGCTTTTAAATCTATGTAAATGTTGACTCCTCCATAATAACTAAACAACATCTAACCATTAAAGTCAAGCGATTCCTTTTTCATTACATCCGAATATGCGCAGCGAAAAGCATTTCCTGCAACAAACGCAACTGCCTTAGTCAATCTATGGTTCTTCTTTTTTCATAACGAAAAATGAATTTTCCCTTTTCCACTCATTTTCTTGCTATTTTCTTTTATTTTGATGAGTCGAAGCTCTTCGGATGTAGGTGTATATATGTGCCGATGAGCTCTTGCTTTTTTTAAAGGGATTTTCGCTCTCCCCGCTTCCCCCTTTCATTTTCCCCCTTTCCTTTGATCCTGCTTGCAGCGTTGCGTTCAAATATTGAATCAAGGGATCATCTTCGTGTCTCATTGCAGATTTTGCATTTTAAATTTTGGGAGAACTTTGGGGCCTTTGTGTTCGATGAACACTGATACAATATGGATAAGGGAGGGGAATTGCTAACATTTTTCATGATCGGTTTGTAAAAAATCTGCTGTCCAACTAGCTTCAAAGAGCGGGGGAAAAAAAACCCGTTTGTTCCCGGGAATAAAACAGGATTTTGGGGAAAGAAATTTAAAAAAAAAATCTAGAAATTAAAAAAAATAGTAGGTAATTTTGAAAGCTCCCCAAAAACAAAAAAAAAAAAGAATTCAAAATTGTTATTTTCTGAAAATTTTCTTCGTTTTGCACCATAAAAGAAATATATGTAATTTTTTTTAAATTTCATTCGGAATTGAATTATAAAATAGCTGAAGTGTGATAACTTTATAAATACAATCGATACATTATTTATTGTACAGCGAGTAGAAATAAAAACAGTTAAGCCTAACAGATGCTTTGCTTTTCCAAAGCGAACTGCAGAGAATTTTCGAACTGCCAAAGTGGGTCATTGTGGAAAACATTTCATAACTACTTGTAAATATAATAATAATAATTATAATAATAATAATAATTATTATTATTATTATTATTATTATTATTATTATTGTTATTATTATTATTATTATTATAACAATCTTCAATTTGCGTATATTAAATGCACTTACAAAGTTTTATATGTAAATATCATAACAGAGTGGCAAAGAACTGTGGAAAAGGTATGAAGAGGCATGATGAGTCTATAGTCAGCCAAACTGGCAACAAGCTGGCAAAATATCTAACAGTAAAATACAATAAACTTAAAATTAACCAATTGCCCAAAAGAAATTATTTTAAATAATTCTTGAATCTATTTTTATTATTTATTAATTTTTAAAAGAATGGGAAGGAGTTCCACAGTCTTGATTCTGTAGTATTGACATTTTAATATAAACTATTTTTGTAAGTTAATGGGATAAAAAGTGATTTCCATTTTGAATATGATAAACTTGGTCGTGAAGAATTGTAAAAAAATATACTATTGTGCTAATTATAGCGAATGCGCTGAAATATACACAAACCAAACGATAATGAAGCATCTGTGTAGAAGGTAAACTTTTATAGCAGATCGTGGTAATGAACGATGGGCATCGTAGTGAACGAAACATTTGATGATAATGAATATTATTAGGAAACTTTAATTAGAAAAGCGAAACGTTAATTAGAAAATTGACATGTTTTCTTACGAACGTATTGGTTTATTTATATTTCTGATTGACGTGTTCCCCCCAAATAAGGTTGCATTTCGATAAATAAGGAAAAAATTGAACAATGACAGAGAGCAATCAAAAGCGTTCTTGACAAACATGATCGTAGATATTTATATTCTTTCAAAGATATTGAATTTTCGTTAATGAGTTGCCATTTTCATTGATTTAGCGTCATTTTTATCCATTTGGCGAGTTTTTCGTTAATTTAGCAGCATTGCAAAAAGTCGCCAAGTTGGCGACATACCACCAAATTCCTCGCCAAAATCTCGCCAAGCGTTATGGACGGAGAAATAAGTTATTCTTACAGCAGATAAATGACTATTGGCGTTCAAATACAAAAGTATTACTCAAAGTACATTTTTTCATGAATGTAACGAGCTAGATCCACGAGAATGATGTCACAAATTTATCACATGGTATTACATATGACAAGTGAACTTGTTTCATAGGAAATATTTTTTTTTTATTTTATATGATTTTTTGATAATTTTTTTTGAAAAATGTACAATATCTCGATAACAGTTCACGTTAGCGTTCTAAAATTTATGTCAATCGTTTTGTAATGAAAAATTGCATAGGAATTGTCTATTTGCGGAACTTTATTAGAGGTTTTGATTTTTTGACAATTTTTTCAAAATTTCACTCGAAAATTTAAGGGGGTTTTGAACTTTCGATTGCGTATAAAAACAATAGGCTTCCAGTGTTTATGGATTGTAATTTTTGTACCAAATTTTATTCGAATCGGTCCATTCGTTCGTCAGTTATCGTCTCCACAGACTCATTGACACCCACACACACGCACGCACACACAGACATCTCTTCAAAAATGTTCGATTCGTGATCAGGGATGCTTGAAACGTGCTCTCCCGTCGAAAACTCGAATTCGAATTTTCGACCCCGTCACAATACTTTCCATACAGTTACCTTACACCTTTCTGGTAGGTCGGACGGTCTGGGTCTCAACAACAACAATACTTTCCTTACACATTATTGTATATAAGGAAAGTAAAAATATTTATAATTAAAAAACAAATCATATTCACTACATTTAAACAGTTAAATTGAAAATTAGTTACGTGATTACATTATATAAATTCCTTAAATTTTAAATTAAAAAGAAATTCACACTTAATTACCCAAAATGCTTTAATGTACAAAACTTAATATAACTATTTTCCTATCATCTGAAAGTAGTTTTATGCAATAACTAGAAGAAAATATTATTTCACTTTACACACGTACTATACTTAGTACCTGTAAAAGAAAATAGTTAAAATCTAAATATGCAAAATAAATTAAATTATTTTTAACACTTCCCAACATAGTTGAAAGTGTTTATTACTTTGCTCCTTCTGTTTGTCTTTATGTCCGTTCTCACGATAACTGCCGTAAAAGTGACTTTATAAAAATGAAATTTTAGTATGTTGTTGGACATTTGGGAATGCAAATGAATAATATCACCCAATTAGTTTTGGATTGAACCCGGGTTGAAACAGTGAAATGCATTGAACCCTATGGGACCTAATTTTCCAAACATTTTTTAGGAAGATTTAAAATTCACAAATTGCTTCGAAAATTTTAGGAAATATACAAATTAACCCATAAAATATATAAAAAGAAATTCAGCAAAATACTCTAGGTAATTTTTTAAATAAAAATTAAAGTAATAATTGCACCCATATTATATAAATAGATCAAGCGATCCACTTCAAAATGAAATATATCATCCATCTTTTTTTCATAGAGTGAAAATCGTGATTTTTAAAGTTATTTTAAATTTATATTTAGTGTTGCATCCATTCTGAAACCGCTTTATTTTTGCGTGTTTTCTGTGCATCATTATTCTGTGCCAACGCAATTACAATATTTTTTAATTTAAATGATCATCAAACTTTAATTATTTCTACAACGGAGTCTAATTTTAATGGATGCAGAATGTAAACAAGTGATTGTGAGATGAGTTGTATAAGAATTGCTGAATTTTTTTCACGCAAAATGATTTAGCTTTGGAGTCTGGAATAAAAGTAATAGGAACGAAATATTCATTGCTTTTACACAGAAAGCCAGACGATTTATATTTGAATGACGTCATAAAGTTCATTTTTTGCTTTCCCTGCAATACATGGTAATGTATAGGGAAAGTATTGGAATCATACCGAAAATCGCAACTCTTGTTTTCGACGGAGCTACACGTTTCGAAAAATCTAGAATACGAAAAAACTATTTTTAGCGTGACGTCTGTGTAAGTGTCTGTGTGTCTGTCTGTCTGTGTGTCTGTGTGTCTGTCTGTCTGTGTGTCTGTCTGTCTGTATGTCTGTCTGTCTGTGCAGATTTTGTATCCACTCTAACTAAAAAAGTAATTGACCGAATTTCACAAAATTTGGTAGGTAAGTCACTTGTGGGAGAATCTGGTAATGATTAGTTTTGGGTACGATTCGGGATAAAAGAACCCGCCTTTTTTTGCGAAATGGCCCGCAAAAGCTTGTATCCACTCTAGCTGAAAAACTAATAGACCGAATTCCACAAAATTCTGTAGGTAAGTCACTTGTTGGACACTCTAGTGCTGATTATATTTTGGTATGATTCGGAAAAAAATAACCTGCCTTTTTTTGCAAAATGGCCCGCAAAAATTGTCAAAATCTAAACTAAGACGCTACGTATGCTCAAATACATCCATTAAATGCTTGTTTAATACGTAATTCTTAACGAAGAAAATAATAAAATGAGTCCAGTTAACAAATGAGAACGAAAATTGAATTAATAGTGAATTAAATTTAATTAAAATAAAGAAAGTGTGTATATAAGTCTGCAGGGAAAGACATGTGCTGCCCACATTAGATTTTTCAATGAAGTTTTAAGTTTTCAAATATAATGCATTTTTGTAGTACTGTGATAATTTAAAATATATCAGCGCTGAATGTATCGCATTTTAAAGATGTTTAAATAAAATTGATTTTCAGTTGGAAAGTGTTTCATAATCAATGCTTTATGTATTATTGATCTTTCTTGTTAGTTATTAAAGTTCTTTTGAAATAAATGCTTTAAATTAGTTATTCTATGGTTGAATTCATTGTGTTGACGGGAGAGAAAAATAATTTAATCAAAATAAATTTTACTTTCCCTACAATACATGGTAATGTATAGGGAAAGTATTGGAATCATGCCGAAAATCGCAACTCGAGTTTTCGACGGATCTACACGTTTCGAGACCTCTAGAATACGAAAAAGCTATTTTTAGCGTGACGTCTGTGTGTGTGTCTGTGTGTCTGTCTGTGCAGATTTTGTATCCACTCTAACTAAAAAATTAATGGACCGAATTTCACAAAATTTGGTAGGTAAGTTACTTGTGAGCGAGTCTGATGCTGATTAGTTTTGGGTACGATTCAGGATAAAACAACCCGCCTCTTTTTGCGAAATGGTCCGCAAAAGCTTTTATCCACTCTAACTGAAAAACTAATGGACCGAATTTCCCAAAATTCGGTAGATGTGTCACTTGTGGGTTTACCTGGTGCTGATTAGATTTTGGTATGATTCGGAAAAAAATGACCTGCCTTTTTTTGAAAAATGGCCCGCAAAAATCGTCCAAATCTAAACTAAAGAACTGGGTATACTCAAATATATCCATTAAATGCTAATTTAATACGTAATTTTTAACGACGAAAAGAATAAGACCAACCCCATTACACTAGGACTAGCCGTTCTCGAGATATTTTAGTTTTACGTACTTTCCCTACGCCACCTTTGAAAATAAGCCCGGTATCGAATGAGAACGAAAATTGAATTAAAAGTGAAATAAATTTAATTAAAATAAAGAGAAAGTTAATATAAGTCTGCAGGGAAAGTCATGTGCTGCTCACATCAGATTTTTACTTTCCCTGCAATACATGGTAATGTATAGGGAAAGTATTGGAATCATGTCGAAAATCGCAACTCGAGTTTTCGACGGATCTACACGTTTCAAGACCTCTAGAATACGAAAAAACCATTTTTAGCGTGACGTCTGTGTGTGTGTCTGTGTGTCTGTCTGTCTGTGTGTCTGTCTGTGTGTCTGTCTGTCTGTCTGTCTGTGTGTCTGTCTGTGCAGATTTTGTATCCACTCTAACTAAAAAACTAATGGCCGAATTTTACAAAATTTGGTAGGTAAGTCACTTGTGAGCGAGTCTGGTGCTGATTTGTTTTGGGTACGATTTGGAATGAAAGAACCTGCCTTTTTTTGCGAAATGGCCCGCAAAAGCTTGTATCCACTCTAACTAAAAAACTACTGGACCGAATTTCACAAAATTCGGTAGAAGAGTCACTTGTGGTTTACGCTGGTGTTGATTAGATTTTGGTACGATTCGGAAAAAAATAACCTGCCTTTTTTTGCAAAATGGCCCGCAAAAATCGTCAAACTCTAAACTAAAGAACTAGGTATACTCAAATATATCCATTAAATGCTCGTTTAATACGTAATTTTTAACGACGAAAATAATAAGACCAACCCCATTACACTAGGACTAGCCGTTCTTGAGATATTTTAGTTTTCCTTTTTTTCTGTACCCCACCTTTGAAAATAAGTCCGGTTACCGAATGAGAACGACAATTGAATTAAAAGTGAAATAAATTTAATTAAAATACAGAGAACGTTAATATAAGTCTGCAGGGAAAGTCATGTGCTGCCCATATCAGATTTTTTTAATTGTCCGTGCCAAATTTCACTGAATTATGTCCAATGAGGGAAAATCAGGGGCTAAGATCGAATGAAACAACCTGTATTACGCAATTAGTCAAAGGTAAAAAACAGAAACAGAGAATATAAATATAGGGAAAATCAAAAATTGGCAAAAATTTGCTTTATTTGACTATTGCATTTATTTTAAATCGATTTCTACTTATTATTAAGTATTGTTTATTTCAAGTATTTTAAGTGTTGTTATCATTAAGTATTTTAAGTATTGTTATTATGAAGTATTTTAAGTATCGTATTTTAAGTGTTTTTACGAAAATCTGCTATTTCAAGATTTTGGTGCCAATATATGTTTTAAGACCTCCTGAGCATGTTTTGACTATTTTTGGAGTGAGCGGACACAAATATTAATGGATTTTCACGAAACTTCATTTCCGGCTTTGTTATCAAAAAATCTTGACCTAGATAGAATTTTTTTTTAATTCAAGCAAAAACTTCGAAATTTATTTAAAATTTTATACTTTTTTAACATGGCAGCATAGTACAAAATTTGACATAATCTTGCATAAAAGGGTTTCTTTATGTCTTAATGATCACGAGACTTTATAGTTTCAATCATTGTTGTGAAAAAAAGTCTCGATACAAATTTTCTTCGTGATGTCATTAGTCTCACTAGAGGGGGGGGGGGGGGAGTTATCCACCTCCCGGGAAGTACATTGTCAAGTATTGTTGTAGCAATCGAAACATTTTTTAAACCCTTTAAAGTGAAGGGTAACACGCTATAATTGCAATCATCTGGACTCATGATACCGATTTTTCAAAAATTTTCTTGTAAAATTTGAAGAGAAAAAAGTTACTAAAAATGGATTCTGGTATGAGAAATTCGAGTTGATCCACTTTTCAGTTAACTTTTTTGAAACTGTTATTTTTCTACGAGGAAAACTGACTATTTTTGCTGAAATTATTACTGGGAAAAAATGACTCTGTACAGGACAAAAATAAAAAAAAAGTGAAGGACCTTTGAGAAGCAGTAAGCACGTTAAGAAACTTTAGAAGAAAAATAAGTACCTTAAAAGAGCCTTTAAAACGAAAAACCAAAAATAAGGACTTTCTAAGGACTAATCTATCAAAATGTTCATCATAATTAATCTGAATTAATCACAATTAGTCGGATTCAGCAGAGGTACTCTCGTAATAAGGAAGTATCAGAAAATCTTCTGTTACGACTTTTTAAATTGTTAGGAAATTTTAAAAGTCATCTATGGACATTTCTATGTGAATTGCAAATGTTTCAAAACATTGATCGGCTCATTATTAAAAGCCAATCTAGAGATATTAGAATTTTGCAATTGTCATGATTAGAACAGGAATTATTTTCAGGTTTTTACTGTATTATTTCCTATAGGGAATTATAATAAGTACTGACAGTAATGGGCACTTTAAAATCTTGCCCATGAAAGAACTCGAATCCCGAGTTCTGGATTTAGAGAATACTATTGTACCGATTGAGATACCTTTACAGGTAATACATTGCATTGGACATAAAGGTATATAATGTACTACGGCTTTTATCTTATCCTCCATATATCTTTATCCTGTAACAAATTTTGTACATACACTTGTCTTCATCTATTCACTCAGTTGTCGAAATATGTTTTAAGATTTTCTGAACACTTTTTAACTACTTTTGGAGTGTTGTCCGTCTGTCTGTCTGTCAGCCTGATGTCTGTGGTCAATTTCATGTGCACATGATAGCAACCACAAAAATTAATGGATTTTCACAAAACTTTATATCCGACTTTGTTGTTAAAAATCTAGTACTAGATAGAATTTTTTCTTTTAAATACGATCGAAAACTTTGCATTTTTTTCGACATCATATATTTTTTTAACATGGCAGCATAAGATAAAATTTGACATAATTATGCATAAAAGGGGTTTACTTATGCCTCAATGATCATACGAGACATAATAGTTTCAATCATTGTTGTGAAAAATAATCGCGATACAATTTTATTTTGTTCGTGGCTTCATTAGTCCACCTTGGGGGCAAGTTATCCCCCCCCCCTCTTCCCGGGATTTACATTGTCAAGTATGATATCAATCAAAAACTTTTAATTTAGAATTATAATACAGAGGTGATATTATGGACTCTTTAAATTGTTTTATGTTCATCTAAAATTGTACATAAAGGATGCTCATTTGCAAAAGACACCCATTATTACCTGTTTGTTTAAGTCAGTCATGGGTGTAACTACATATTTTGTCTTTTACACCATTATAGCCATGTGGTTAAATTAAAATCATGTACTACAGCATTTTTACCATTGAATTCAATGTTTTTATTCCTTAAATATTTTCATTCAAAATTTATTTTTCTTTTTTTGGTAATTAACGATTCTCTTTTAAGATGCATTATATTTTCCATTTAGATGTATTAATTTTATTTTTTTAATTTTGTTTTCGCATTTGTAAATCCTTGTTTTAATAAATCATTTCAAGGCATCATTTCCTGAAAACTATGCCAGTTATTGATGGTCTCTATCTTTCCATATACTCAACCACTTGTAGAATTATAATACAGAGGTGATATTATGGACTCTTTAAATTGTTTTATGTTCATCTAAAATTGTACATAAAGGATGCTCATTTGCAAAAGACACCCATTATTACCTGTTTGTTTAAGTCAGTCATGGGTGTAACTACATATTTTGTCTTTTACACCATTATAGCCATGTGGTTAAATTAAAATCATGTACTACAGCATTTTTACCATTGAATTCAATGTTCTTTATGCCCGTTTTATGATCAAAGCTTGGAGTTCCAATCAGGAGCATTCATTCATCAAATACGACCACTTGGTATTATTCTGACCTCGAAATTTTAAACGCTCTCTCTTCGGTATTCTATTGAGAAAAATTACGTTCGGGATGAAGTAAAAAACATAAAGCAGCTCAGAATGTGCGCTTGTCTAGCGATGGAAGGGTTGACGACGCAAGAAACACGACCCATCTTAGGTCATTCATTTCCATCTGAGTGCCATATGCCAATCAAATGCGACAGCGTATCACACGACGCCATGTCCGAACATAGCATGTGTCGGAGTCTATTAAGAAATTTAATTTTTTTTTTCGCTTGTGTTTGCATATCACAGGCGGTGACCTGACCTGACCTTTATTTAGGTCGCGAATGTAGCCCGCCCTCAAGAAAGTTTCCACCCCCACTTACTGAGTTTTTTCTTCTAATTGTTTGTGTTTTTGCAGCGACTAATCAGGAAGGTCCAAGAGTTACTCCCACGCATGAATTGTAGGGCGGTTGTGACACTTTCGTTGTTGTGACGAGAAAAAGTTTAAGGGGGTAGAGAGTTGGAATTATATCAACTATTAGTTGAGGTAGTGTTGAGTATAAATTGCAATACTGTTAACACAATTGGTGCTTCCTTAAAGGGTTTTAAATATGCCATAAACAGAGTGAATTGCGATGCGCCTCATTTTATTAATACCGTAAGTAGGAGATTAACGATGGAAGGAGCATTAGATGACAGTCATTGTCTCATACTTTGGACCACATTGCCGATGTAGTGGTCGAGCGGTCAAGGCAAGCGTTTCCAAGCGATCGTTCGACCGCCGCGTTGTGGGTTCGAATCCCACGCAAGGCATAGATGTTGTGTTGCTGGGCGCAGTGTGTTCCGCCCCCTCTGGTGCATCTGGGGCAACGTCCTAGGACGACTAAATGGTTCACGTTCCTGGTCGATGTATAGGCGAATGATGGACGCCAAGTGCCTGGCTATTTGATTAAAAAAAAAAAAAACTTTGGACCACACTAGTTCGATACTATTCGGGACGTGCAATCTTAAGGAGGGGCAGTGCTATGAGCATGCAAAATGGATGACAAAATTCACTGGAGGCTCTATTGAGAACCAGAAGGGAAAACACCTTTAAGTGCAGTCATTTCTAAGGCTCCTCTATATACGAGCTGACTCATCAAGCATACTGAAGTCCACCATAGCTGGAAGCGCAATCCATTAGCATTAGCTCTATTCGTATTTTCACTTTAGGAAGTATTATTGAAATAATTATGGGTGGTTGTTCTGCACCGAACTGCTCTAATCATTTCAGAAAGGGTTTTAAGCTATTTCGCTTTCCTAGAAATGAAGAAAGAAGAAAACAATGGATAATGAATAATTGGATACCCGCAACTGGAGCATACTTGTACGAGCTAAGTTCTACAATATTCTAATTGAAACTTCCTTTTTAATATAAAGTATTTGTTTTAAACACTCATTTTATAATTTCTGTAACTGTAGTATAGAACCCTATGGGCTTCAATATGATTGATAAGTCAGCCTATATAGTAGAGGAGCTCTAGTCATTTCTATTACGTCAATGCAGGATTACCATATTTGAGTATTCGGGGGAATGGTTGGCAGATTTGGCGATTTATCACTAATTTGGTGACTTTTCGAAGTTACTAGAACTCTCGAAATAATGAATATTCTTGGAGATAACAGCCCCTTCTGGAAGTTTCTACGGAGAATAAAAGGAGTTTTAAAGGAATCGCCGCTCTGTTGAAGCGTAGTTGACGTAATTCGAGCTATATTGAATTGCGAGATACGTCAATGTTTTGAGTACCGGCTGTCTTGTGAAATTAATGGAGCATTTAACTGCTGTTTTACTATACCTGACTGTTGTTTAGTGAGATAGCAATCGATATATTTGTTATATATTGTTCCTGCTTGCGCTGTGCTTGTAAATAAACGTGTTAGTTATCCAGGAATTTGGGCTGATTCTTGTTTCCTGAGAGTACCCCTACGATTCCAGAGACATCACAACAACATAGGCACAGTAGTATCTGCGTTCATAATATAGTGTACAGGCATTGTTGTGAAAATATCAAAATTTGAATTTTATAAAGGGGACGGTGGACGTTGAAATGAGCAAAAATCGACTAAAAAACTTTTTTTTAATATATGACATTGTTTTACACATTTAACCTTTTGCTTACGGGTGGGACAGCGTCCATCCCAAGCGAAGAACCCCCTAAAAAGACAGGTATTTGACATACTCTATCCCAAACAGTTCGACCCCCCCCCCCCTTGCAGACATTGCTGCAGCAGGTGCAATGCTTCTGCAGGCGATTTCTATTTACGCCAATGTCTGCAAAGAGGGGGTTCGAACAGTTTGGGATAGGGTATGTCAAATACCTGTCTTTTTGGGGGGTTCTTCGTTTGGGATGGACGCTTTCCCACCCGTAAGTAAGAGGTTAAATGCATTTTTTTCGAAACGGAATTTTCAAAGGTTTTACATATTTAAAATGCTCCATGCGTCTTAATTTTTGTTTGAGATGCATAAAATTTGGTAAGAAGACACCTTTCATACTTTTTAATGAAACTGGGTATGCATTTTACAATTGATCTTTATTAAGGTAATTAAAAGTGAAAAATAACCCAATTAAATGATGAAAATTAAGTTTTAATGCAGAAAAATATTTTTAAAAGATTAACTTTCTAAGGGATTTAAAAATTAATACCCAAATTTTTTCATAATGTGTTTTTGAGTGATCATAATGTAAAATTAATCAAAAATGTGAAAAAATGGAACGCAAGGTGCATTTTAAAATTTTCGTTAAAAAAATTAAATTAAAAAAAAAAATACAAAATTATAACAAAATTGAATGGTATTTTATATAGTAATGTTAAGAAGAATATTTATACAAATTTTCATGTTTCTAAGTCAATAAATAAATAAAAAAAATTTAATGTCCACCGTCCCCTTAGAGGAAATCTGATTTGTCCCAAACATGTCAATCTAATCAGCAGTAAACTAATAACGAATTTTATGAAATTTCATCGAATAGTTCATAACTGCAGTGGAAAACATTGTCAGCTCCTCAACACGCCAAAAACCTTAATTTATCGTGAATGGTCCGTCCTAGAGTAATGATGCTGGTCATTCGCTTTATCTTTAAAAATTACTTATTAAAGAAGCGTTTAATTAATACATTTCAGCATAATTAGACTTATATTTCATATTTTGATATTTTTAGGGGCCGTTTTGCAAAAATAAATTGAAAAAAGAAGAAAACGTGTGCTGCTTTTCCGAATCATACTAAACTCTAATCAGCACCATGGATAGATACATCTACCAAATTTTGTAAGATTTCGTCGAATAATTTTTGAGCTGGAGTGCATACATACATTCATAGTCAACACACAGACAGACAAATACACACACAGACGTTGCGCTAAAAATAGGTTTTTCGTGTTTTAGAGTGCCAGAACCGCGTAGACCCGTTGAAAACAAGTTCCGATTTCCGACACGTTTCCAATAATTTTTCTACACATTACAGTGTATTGTAGGGAAAGTTGTAAAACTCTGTTATGGCCAGCAAATGACTTCCTCTACAGGCTCAAATTCATTTGCTCTTCCTTTTATAACGCATGGCCAATCCGTGTGAACATGGCTGCAGTTTTGGCAGCGGCGGGAATCGAACCCGGGCCTACCGAGTGCAATTCCCGCGCGCTAACCACTGGGCTACAGCGTCCCTCCGCGACAATCTCCATAACTTTCTTTTTATTCACCTAATTTAGACCGGAACCCAGTGGGGGGAGGCATCCACAGGGACCGTACCCTCCTTCCCTTACCACCAACCTCTCGGAAGGACCTACTCGGAAGGACCCACGTGTTTAACTTGATAGTACCTCGCGTGAACACGGCGGCAGTTTAACTCGACTTTCGATAGGATTTCAATACTTTTCCTATACACTACCATATATTGTAGGAAAAGTCAAAGTCTGGCGTTGGCATCACTTGACTTTCTTTACAAGTTTTAACCCATTATTTCTTCAATCCATTAAATTGAGATTAATTACACAAAATAGCAAGTGTAATTATTTGGAATTATACTGCATTTGCACATTTAATCCAATTTTCGTTTCAATTTAGCGAATGGGCGTTTTTTTAAAAGACTACTTTGCAGGGATACAAAAACACTAAAATATCTAGAGAACGGGTTGGTCATAAAGTTTTGGGGTTGGTCTAATTGTTTTTGTCGTCAAAATTACATATAAAACAAGAATAATTTTTATACATTTGAGCTACTTATTCAATTGTTTCAGATTTTGTTCATTTTTGCGGGCCATTTGGCAAAAAAAAAAAAAAAAAAAAAAAGAAAAAAAAAAAGAAAGAAAAATTCAGAATCGTTCCAAAATCTAATCAGCACCAGGGAAACCCACAAATTACTTACAAAGTTTTATTAAATTTGGTTATTTAGGTTTTGAGTTAGAGAGGATAAACACAGCCACACACAGAGAGACAGACACACATACACACATAAACGCCACGCTAAATACAGTGTTTTCGTGTTCTAACGTGTTCGAAACGTGTAGATCCGTCGAAAACTCGAGTTGCAATTTTCGACACGGTTCCAATACTTAAGAACAATTAAGGGATACTTAAGAACAATTAGGTAGGGATACTTAAGAAGGGATACTTAGGTAGGGATACTTAAGATATAGGGATACTTAAGATATAGGGATACTTAAGATATAGGGATATACTTAGGTAGGGATACTTAAGAACAATTAGGTTCCAATACTTAAGAACAATTAGGGTTCTTAAGAACAATTCTTCTATTCAAAAAATTAAAAATTGCATCCTCTCCGCCCGCGAAATTTCGAATAATATTCCCTGATCAACCTGGGGGTCTCCCGGCCCCTTCTGGTCCCTGACCTTGCACTGCTCCTCTTTTCCTTGGTTCTTTTGGGATGTTGCTGAAAATACCTGTAAACAATTGTATTCTTCTGTAAATTCCAATTTACTCTCTTAAAAATCATTGTAAATCTCTTCGGTAAATTCCAATTTTCATCCTGAATAATCATTGTAAATCTCTTCAAAATGTTAGTACACCTTCTGTTCAATCATTTCCAACCATTTTCATCCACATTCACCTATCATTTGGTATAATTATCATCATCATATCATACTTCATCATCATATGTAAATTTTTGGAAAAACTGCCATCAAAATATTCTTCATCATCTTATGTTATTCCAGGGAAAACTTTCATCCTTTTCCCATTCTGGTTATACCTGAATTTATTACTCCTGTATTTTTTGTGTACTCTGTGTTTTAATTGCGTTGTTCTATGTGTTATAAGTATCTGCGTAGTTTTCTGTGTTCCTGTGATGTGATTCATTTTAATATATGTACTGTAATCTCTTGAATCAAAAAATAAAGTTCCCGGCCACACATCTTGCTACCATAAGCCTTCGGGTTGGTCGTGTGGTCTGGGTTTTCAACACTCAACGGTTCCAATACTTTCCCTATACCTTGCCATGTCGGGAAAGTAAAAATACTCCACTTAGTGTTCACAAAAATGTTGGTTCCCTACCGATATGTATAAAATTTCCCCCACAATTTGGTTGATAACGACGTAACGCCCATACGTACTGTATATAGGGGAAAATATCCCTATCCAAACCAACCCTAAGCAAGATTTGCTCGTAAAAAGAGGAAAAGGCGTTCTCTCTCTACTCCTAAATGCATGAAACGCAAAGGAGCATCTGCGACAAATAGTCGACAACACGCAACATGCGACATTCTGGAGCCTCCCTTACTTCTTCCGAAATGCGGGGGTGGATCCCGTGACCCGGGACCAGAGATCCTATTGGTGGGTTTGGGAATATCACGTGATATTTAGGGATATTTTTTTTTCCTTGTTGGGTGGATGACAGGAAGGGGGCCTAAAAGGGAAAGTTTTTCGGATCATCTTTGTTTGAATGTTTTTCCTTTTTTTTTTTGTGGTGCAATATGTTACAGTGTTTTTTTATTTATTTTTGGTTATGTGTGTATTTTCCTGTGCTGTTACATTGATGTATTGACATAGATACACGTAAGTGTTTAAACTAGTACGTGTGTTATGAAAGATGAAGACATATCTTGTGTAGTTTCTTTTTTTATTTTTTTTATTTGGGCCACCCAGAATGGTTTCTAGTGGAACGGTTTGCATGGATACAAAACATTTATTTTTATTATGTTTCACTCCTGTTTTGCATTTTAATATTACGTTTGATATAAAAGTTTTACTTAATATTATTGATGACAAAAATTTTGCCATGCTATATTTCATCCGTGAAACACCTTTTTCTTCTGATCTGTTATAAATGGGGGTGAAATAACGACTGATTTGGATTCAGTACCAATTTCCGGGGGAAGGGGTAGGGGGTTCACTAAGGATTCCCACTTGAAACATGTATTTCTCAAGATTTGCTACTATAAATAGAAAGGAGCTTATATCATATATGGCTTAAATCAGTGTGAAACCTGCGGTCTTTTCAAAGAACCTTCCTTCTTTTGAAGTTGTATATATTAATTATATTTTCCACTGAAGAAATGCATTTTGCAGTATATATAATATCAATTCTTATATGCAGCCTTAGAGAGATGTTTACTTTAATATGGTCTTCAAACATAAAAAGGTTCCCCATACCAGGCTAAGAAGATAACTAATGTGTATGTATTCAACATCAAATTCTGGGGGATGTACTGTAGGATGGTTTACTAAAAATTCTTACTTCCGAGCCAATTATTTGCCTTGAAACATCTATTTTTCAGGATTGGCTATAGATAAAACTTAGATAATGGACTGATATCGATTCAGCTTGAAGTTTGATAGGGGATACAGGGACTCACAATGAATTTCCCCTTCCAGTTCTGAAAATGTCACTTCTAATTCAGAAATCCACATTTTCCTTGAAAAATATCTTTCTCGGAATCTGTTAAATGTACTAGTACAGCTTAGATAATGACTGATATGGATCCGGCATCAAATTCCAAAGGAGGTTGGGGTTCACTACGGATTCCATTTCCGCTTTAGATATTTTTTAAACATCTATTTCTCAAGATTGCAAATAGAGTTTAGGATATGGATTTAGCATCGTATTCCAAAGGCTAAGGTAACAAAACAAAGAAATCCTGGTCTCGGCAGGGTCTCAATTTCAATGTCTGTTATTCTCACTATGAATCCACACATTGAGTGTTCCTTATTTATCTATTCGATTGTTTGTCTGCCTGCTACATTGCAATTCTTCTTTAGTGGTTGTTAAGAGAAGACACTGTTTTTTGGCCTGTAGAAGAGGGCTTTAAAAATCCCTCGAAAAAATTGTATTGTCTTCTAATCTTCATATGCCTACTTTATTTAAGAAGTATTGAAAGTTTTATTTATTCAGTATTTGCAAGTCATTCATTTTTTAGCTTAATGCCATTGGAAAGTCAACAAAACAATCAAATTTTGATCCTCTCATTATCGTCCATTTCATCCTCGTTGAGCCATTTTATTACTTGTAGAATTCGGTATGTTTCACTATTTATTTTTATTCTTTAATATGACTGATATATCTAAGGATATTTTTACTTAAGATTTAATGCAGGCAAGCTTTTACTTATCTGTTTCAGTAGGTGAAGGCTGTAACAAGTCCGAAATGCACGAAATATTAAAATTTGCAGTAAATAACTTGGCAGTAGGAATTAAATTTGTATATTAAAGGAATTGTAAGACGTTCACAGTTAAACAAATCAAAAGAGCTATAAAATTTTTATTTGCACTATTAAGGACGTAAAAATACGGATAAAATAAAATGTAGTCTCGCTCTCTCTCTCTCTCTCTCTCTTCCTACAATATTTCTCCCTCTTGTTCAGTGTTGTCGTGAATTTAATTTTAAACCTACTTATTTCACTCTTATTTTCACTTTCAGTCTAATTCGTACAGATAAATTAAAATGTGTTTAACCGTGGTTATATAAAGGTGTGTGTGTTACGCCCCCCCCCCCCCCTTGTCTCGCATGAAAACAGTTATGAATTCCATATTGCAGTACTATAAGGACTGTTTGTATTAGAATACCTGAGCATTCTCGTGAAATAAAAAAAAAAAATTCTTCAGCTTTATCTCAATGAACATTTTATCCCTCCCTCTTTTTGACAAAACCTTTTTTTTTTTAACTGTATTTAACATTCCCGTAACATTCTACTATTTGAATCTTTGTTCATTTATTTCTCTGTAGTCATTTTTTTTTTTAATTTCGAGGCAATGTTTTTTCATAATCTAATATCTAATACAGTGTCTAAACATTGACTTCTTAGACGTAAAACAATTGTGCACGTACCTAATTAATTAATAATTGCTATCTTCGCTTTTTCTGTAATTTTCTTTTATATTATTCGTATGTCATTTTTTCCTGTATTTCATATTTTTATGCATGCTTTTATACAACAATTATTGAGTTTGTTTTCACCACGTCTAATTGTAATTTGCAAATTTAGTTTGTATTTGACTATGTATTAATGTTCAATGCATTTGCACAATACTTGATGAAAGGCGTTTGTCTCTCAAAACCACTGAGACCATTTTACCTGTATTTTTACCCCTTTATTGTGCAAATAAAATCTTTTATAGTTTTTTTTTTTAATCTTTCACACAATGTTTTGGTACTTTTCTTAGGAAAATGTTTTCAGTCAAATATTTACTATTCTTTAATTTATCTCCAAACCAAATAATATAGCAGTAGGGAATAGTAGGGGGTACTGGCTCACGCGGTGCTATACTTTAACATGGGGAAATTGCGGTGCTAGTTCTCCCATGTTAAAGCATAGGCGCACCTCATGAGCAGGGGTGGAGCTTCCACCAGCACGTGACGTTCCATGATGTCAGTCAAAGGTTAGGATGGATCAGATAATTTTTTTTTTCTTTTTCTTTTTTTAAGTGCTAATGCTTTAAAAATTTCGTAAAGTTTTTTTTTTCCCTATATTTTTTCGCAAATGTAAGTTTTTTACTTTTTAAAAACCGCACTTGTGCCGTTTTCTCTATGGGAATTAACATGGGTTTTCACACTTTTGTAATTTTTTTTCAAAAAATGTGGTAATGGGAAAAATTAACTTTTTGCACAAAATGTCTCAAAAACGTAAAAAAGTAGCAAAAAATGTGGTAATGGGCAAAATTAACATTTTGCGATTTTTTTTCAAAATGCCAATTTCTCTATGGGAATTAACATGGGTTTTCGCACTTTTGTAATTTTTTTACAAAAAAATGTGTGTTTTTACAAAAATGTCACTAAAAATGTGGTAATGGGCAAAATTAACATTTCCCACAAAATGTTGCAAAAACGTAAAAAAACAACAAAAATGTGCGTTTTTTACAAAAATGTGATAAAAAAGCGTGTTTTCAAAGTAGCAGAATCGCATGAATTGATGTTTTAAAGTAGCAGAATCGCGTGAATTGGGTGTATGGCAGGGGGTGTGTTTCCTCAACCATTTCGGTCTTGGAATTTAAAAAAATTTTAAAAATAAATATTTTAAATAATAGCAGATACCTGTTTTCAACAATCTAAATGGGATAAGGTCTCTTTCCTAAATTAGGTGATGTTAGAAATATATATATATTTTTTTAAATTGTGGTCCCACCTCCACCCGGTGTATAGGATACACCGCCACAATTCAATCTAGCATGGTCTTGTCATTTAAATTTGATAATGACCGTATGCTAGGCTCTTGATACCGTCCTTTAAGATATGTCGCTTATCATCATAGGGGGATAGCCCCATTTTAATTTGCTTCACAGTATACATCTGATGGTCTTTACTTGCAATTTTAAATTGTTCCACTCTACTATATCTTCGCCTTGTTAGGCAATTATAATAATCTTCATGATGGATGTATTTTTTTACAACATTCTTATTAACACCTTTAGCAGTCTTTTTATCCGTGAAGGGTGTTTTTAGGCTATACATTTTCGATCTTAGGCCTACAAATTCCACGGCAGGAGTTCCATTCAACTCGTCTTTCATTTTTCCAATCCTTTTTTTATTCTTATTGGAATGGAGTGGATGTGTTGTAGGATAATCCGAAAAGTCAAAATAGTCTTCATAACTTTCAAAATCTTTGTAAATATCCTCTGTTTCAATTTCATAGCACAGGGAATCGGTGTCTGTGAAAAGCAATTCGGCTCGGCTTCCATACATCTTCTTAATAAAATCATAATGAAACTCATACATAAGTGTTTTACTCAAGTCCAGTACTGAAAAACCTGCATAGATGGGTCTATTCAGTTTCAAATGAGTCTTATGCATATGAACTGCTACCAGATCTTCATTAAATATTTTGAAGGAGTGTAAGGCTGGTGATGCAAGTAATTTTTTCAGTCTCTTCTCAGTCTGTACTAGTTTAACATCCATTCTTTTTCTCAAATTTTCCATAGTTTTTCCAAACACTGCGTTATTCATAAGTTTGAACAGATCTTTTTCAAAGGAATTTTTTGCTTTCATTCTCTTCTCAGTGTTAAATTGTACATAGGGCTTCAACCAGGGCTCTTGCTTAAAAGTTAATACTCGATGGATTTTCACAAGTTTCATCCCTAGCTTCATATACTGCTTTAAATTTCTATAATGCAGAACATATTTAACCTTATGATTCAAATTAGGTGTTAATTTGATCTGGTCCTTGCATATTTTCAAATTCATTTCTTCAGATAAATTCCGGCTATACTCCGAAATCAGAGATGGGGTGATATGAACTCTTTCGGGTGCTAGAGGATAATCATTATGCTTATCATGCAAATCATGGGGATAGTCTATATCCGCTTCGATAATATATCCCACAGGTGAGTCATCTTCAACAGTAAGTGGATCAAAGTTCTGAATGTCTTGAGAATCAAGCCATCTAAAATTCGATACAGGGAGTGCTTGGCTTAGAGCCCACCCATACAGATTATTAGCATCCAGGTACATTATATATTTGCTAGGTTTCGTAGAATCAAAATGTTCCAAATACTTGTTATTAGCCTGACTAAGGCGTTTACTAATAACACTAATACCGCCTCTTATACCTTCTTCTAAAAATAAGTACATATCAGGATCTGTAATCAGTTCTAATGATACTCCACTAGTCTTCAAGGCTGCATTCCAGGCAAGAGATGGTAATGTTAAACAGTGGGCAGCATCTATTCCATAATAATTCAATGTCAAATCACGGAAATTCTCAAAAATGTCCGCTAATAGAAGAATATCAGTTTTTATGTACAAGTCATGATATTCCCCCATATTCTTTATCTTTAAAGATGTCCAAACATGTTGAGCATAGGCATAGGCATCATCAGAGATCTCCTCTCGATTTAAATCATCAAAGAAGGCCTCTTTAGAGGGTAAGCTCGTTTCTTCAAACTTGGTAGTACAATCCATATAAGAATAGGGGTAAACACCCTTTCTAATCACTAAATCCACTTGATCACTTGTAAAATGTTCTTGGGTGATACGAAACTGATTGGATTCCAAACTAGAACTTAGTTTCTCAATAGAGGCAGGTAAGAATTGAAGAGAATCTATAAACTGTAAACTTCCTAGGCTGAATGTAATATATTGCTGCATATTGCTACTGATGCATTCAATCCTCTTTCCTTTAAATTCACCGATCCCCTGCATAATTAAATGTCCATCATACCCCTTTAAATTATGAAACACAACGGGTATTCGTCGTCTTATCTTGTAATTCAGATTACAATTAGGATGGGCTGCACCTCTGTACTTGGAAGTTAAGTGGCAATGGTCTCTCACACGCTTTTCTCCTAAAGCCTTGTTACAAATATGGCAGAGAGTAGCATTTTCAAAGTTTTCACGATCTTCAGCAGTAAAATTCATTTTCATATTTTCTCTCAGTATTCTCTGAATCTCTTCTTCTTCTTGAATAAGGGCTTTCAAAAAATGATGAATCACATCTTCACCCCTATAGATAACAGGTCCTTTAAAGGTTTTTCCATCAGATCCAATAATAATATAGGCAAAACCACAAGGAACATGATTAGATAAGATACTCTCATGTGAAACAGAAGGGGTATTCTCACATAGTTCCACTTTCATTAGCAAAGACTCAAAGTCTGCGTATACCACAAATGGTACACGCATTTGCATGTAAATACTTTGAAATTTCAAAATCTTGTCATTGTCACTGGGAAACTCCACTCTCTGTAGGCCATATTGGCTACATAATTCAATATGCTTCTTTAAACGAGCTTCAGATGAAAATCGTTGTAAACAGTAGTCACAAAAATATTGCTTCTCTTTATGTTTTCTTATACTGTATAAAAGTCTGCTCATACTTCTAATACAACAGTAATGAGACTGCTCATCATTACTAATAAGCAGTAAATTACAGTGTTGTTCTCGTCTATTAGATGATATATAGAGCGGAAACACCTTCTTATCTTCATATCCAAAGACACTCAGGCTCACATTATTATTATTTCGCTCAAATAATTTAACTTGGTGTAAAGGAGTGGGAAACTCGATTCCATCCAGATTCAACTTGCATTCATGCTCGGTATATTTGCTGACACGAGATGCATTCTTATAAACAGGATAAAGTTCTGCTAAGATGGACCACATAAAACATTTCTGATCACTATTTTCCACATTTATAATAGCTTTCTTGGCTAATAATTCTTTAGGTAGCGGGATATAGCTTGAAGCAGCCAGAGGATCATATGTCCCAACATCAATCATGAGTTCCTCGATTCTCTCTAAGACCCAACCGCTACCACGGCCTTCATAGGTTTCGAACGATGTTAACACTTTTGCAAAGGCAGTATCCATATTAGAATCCAAATCTTCTTCTGTAATGTTTTTCATACAAGAACTTCTGAAATAGTTTATACAGTATTCCTGTTCTCCTTCAGATCGGAAACGAGTAAAACGGCAACATACATTTATGTACCATATAATACTACGTTTCAAAGCAATTTCCTTTAGCACCACTTGTTTTATCTCAATTCTATGAGAATCCAAAAAGGTAAGTAAATCTTTTTCAGCATGACCAACAATTTTATAAACAGTCACAGTACCGTTTAAGGCTTGTTTGCAGGGTTTCTTAGTCGCTTTCTTCTTCTTTTTATTCATACACGGAGCATCTAATCTTTTTCTTTTAGTGCCTCGCATAGGCTTATCACCATGAATTGGCCGCTCATGAATCTTCTCATGACGTATCAGATCATCTTTTCTTACAAAAGCCGCCTTACACAATTCACATATGTAATCCTTCTTTCCATCATGAATCCTCATATGGCGCACTAAGCTTCGTTTTGCCATGAAGCTCTTCGTACAAGTCGGACACGCCTGTAAAAAATAAAATGCAAGACTTTAGTATAACCACGCTATTCTCGGTAATAATGTAATACATTTCAGATGTATATATATATATATATATATCATTACAGATGTATATAAAGTAATTGCTAACCCATTATACTATCACCATTAGAAATAATAAAATTCCTGAATTAAAGAATATATCCAGATACAAGACATTTCATGTAAGATCCCCAAGACATTTCATTAAATTCATAAAAACACTCATTAAAAAAATTGTTACGCATCATAAAAATACAAAGTTTAATAAAATGAGAGAATAAAATCACATTAAAACAAGTACTTACATGTCCAATCCTGTTCAAAGAGGGTGCATTACGCACGTCAGTAACGGTAGGGATAGTACCTCCGATATTACCTTCTAAGGCAAACATACTCGCAGAAGAACTTGAAACGCGTCCTAACAGCACAAAATTCACAGCAGAAATGATAAAATCGCTGCTTAAAGACCACCTACACCCATTCATAAAAAAAAAATAGTTCTTGGTGTATCCTTCCGCCAAGGTCACCCCAAGGTTATTCCTAAAGAGTTTTTCGTGTATCCGTAAGCCAAGGGCATGCCAAGATCAGGCCATGATAGTTATATCACGGTTACCGTTAAACTTGCAACACACGAATGTAATTATGCACACATCCGATAAAAAATAAACAATTCATTCAACATCGCAATCGATTATATCCTTTTTAATTAATATTTTAATTAATTTTTTAAAAAATAATAGATTTTAATAAAATAATGAAAGAAAATCCCTTTGCGAGACCCCCTAAAACCTCCAATCGTTATGCAATACAACAACGCGCAAGCATAAAAACCCCCCGAATAACATACTCCTCTCTCCCCCTCCCTCCCCGAGACACCAACACTCACTTCACCACATGTTAAACGTAACCCATAACAACCGGAATCCATAATAAAACATTCACCTTCACCCCTCAACATACATCCAAATATACAGTCATTCAACGTGAAACCCGTATTTTTACAGCAAAAATCACTTTACAGGGATTCATAGAACAAAAATCCCTAAAAAATCAACAAATTCACCCAGAAACTAGCTAAAACCCTCAAATTACTTATAATTATCATCTACATATGCTATATAACCATTTATAACCTTAAAAAGGTGAGTATACTAGTAGATAAGGAAGGTGGGTTCGCCAGAATGCGGTTAGAGCAATGCCGCCTAAAAATAGTTTCTGGAAAGAAAAAATAAATATTTTTTGGTATTTCCAGAAAGTATCCTCTATGTCATATTTTGGTAAAATTAAAAAAGTTTTTAAAAAAATTTTAAAAACTCAATTTTTTATTAATTTTCACAAAATTCCTAATTACCCTATTAGTACCCCTTTTCGCCGCTAGGGGGCGCTGATGGTTTCATTCCGCCACCGCCGGTGTTGCCAACCTGAAAAAAGTTTCTCCCATACTTAGAAAAAATCTCGTCCAAAAAATTTATTTCCCCCTGAACCCCTCGTACAAGACTACGGCATCGTTGCCACCCGACAAAAAGTTTCTCCAAAATTTTCACCCCCACCTTTTTTCATTCTCTCCCCCCTTTTACACCCCCGTCCAGGATCACAGAATGCGGAATGGCCGCCATCTTGGATTCCGCATTCCGCATTATTCCGCCGCTGCCGGTGAACCGGCTTTCCTTATCTACTAGTATACTCACCTTTTTAAGGTTATAAATGGTTATATAGCATATGTAGATGATAATTATAAGTAATTTGAGGGTTTTAGCTAGTTTCTGGGTGAATTTGTTGATTTTTTAGGGATTTTTGTTCTATGAATCCCTGTAAAGTGATTTTTGCTGTAAAAATACGGGTTTCACGTTGAATGACTGTATATTTGGATGTATGTTGAGGGGTGAAGGTGAATGTTTTATTATGGATTCCGGTTGTTATGGGTTACGTTTAACATGTGGTGAAGTGAGTGTTGGTGTCTCGGGGAGGGAGGGGGAGAGAGGAGTATGTTATTCGGGGGGTTTTTATGCTTGCGCGTTGTTGTATTGCATAACGATTGGAGGTTTTAGGGGGTCTCGCAAAGGGATTTTCTTTCATTATTTTATTAAAATCTATTATTTTTTAAAAAATTAATTAAAATATTAATTAAAAAGGATATAATCGATTGCGATGTTGAATGAATTGTTTATTTTTTATCGGATGTGTGCATAATTACATTCGTGTGTTGCAAGTTTAACGGTAACCGTGATATAACTATCATGGCCTGATCTTGGCATGCCCTTGGCTTACGGATACACGAAAAACTCTTTAGGAATAACCTTGGGGTGACCTTGGCGGAAGGATACACCAAGAACTATTTTTTTTTTATGAATGGGTGTAGGTGGTCTTTAAGCAGCGATTTTATCATTTCTGCTGTGAATTTTGTGCTGTTAGGACGCGTTTCAAGTTCTTCTGCGAGTATGTTTGCCTTAGAAGGTAATATCGGAGGTACTATCCCTACCGTTACTGACGTGCGTAATGCACCCTCTTTGAACAGGATTGGACATGTAAGTACTTGTTTTAATGTGATTTTATTCTCTCATTTTATTAAACTTTGTATTTTTATGATGCGTAACAATTTTTTTAATGAGTGTTTTTATGAATTTAATGAAATGTCTTGGGGATCTTACATGAAATGTCTTGTATCTGGATATATTCTTTAATTCAGGAATTTTATTATTTCTAATGGTGATAGTATAATGGGTTAGCAATTACTTTATATACATCTGTAATGATATATATATATATATATATACATCTGAAATGTATTACATTATTACCGAGAATAGCGTGGTTATACTAAAGTCTTGCATTTTATTTTTTACAGGCGTGTCCGACTTGTACGAAGAGCTTCATGGCAAAACGAAGCTTAGTGCGCCATATGAGGATTCATGATGGAAAGAAGGATTACATATGTGAATTGTGTAAGGCGGCTTTTGTAAGAAAAGATGATCTGATACGTCATGAGAAGATTCATGAGCGGCCAATTCATGGTGATAAGCCTATGCGAGGCACTAAAAGAAAAAGATTAGATGCTCCGTGTATGAATAAAAAGAAGAAGAAAGCGACTAAGAAACCCTGCAAACAAGCCTTAAACGGTACTGTGACTGTTTATAAAATTGTTGGTCATGCTGAAAAAGATTTACTTACCTTTTTGGATTCTCATAGAATTGAGATAAAACAAGTGGTGCTAAAGGAAATTGCTTTGAAACGTAGTATTATATGGTACATAAATGTATGTTGCCGTTTTACTCGTTTCCGATCTGAAGGAGAACAGGAATACTGTATAAACTATTTCAGAAGTTCTTGTATGAAAAACATTACAGAAGAAGATTTGGATTCTAATATGGATACTGCCTTTGCAAAAGTGTTAACATCGTTCGAAACCTATGAAGGCCGTGGTAGCGGTTGGGTCTTAGAGAGAATCGAGGAACTCATGATTGATGTTGGGACATATGATCCTCTGGCTGCTTCAAGCTATATCCCGCTACCTAAAGAATTATTAGCCAAGAAAGCTATTATAAATGTGGAAAATAGTGATCAGAAATGTTTTATGTGGTCCATCTTAGCAGAACTTTATCCTGTTTATAAGAATGCATCTCGTGTCAGCAAATATACCGAGCATGAATGCAAGTTGAATCTGGATGGAATCGAGTTTCCCACTCCTTTACACCAAGTTAAATTATTTGAGCGAAATAATAATAATGTGAGCCTGAGTGTCTTTGGATATGAAGATAAGAAGGTGTTTCCGCTCTATATATCATCTAATAGACGAGAACAACACTGTAATTTACTGCTTATTAGTAATGATGAGCAGTCTCATTACTGTTGTATTAGAAGTATGAGCAGACTTTTATACAGTATAAGAAAACATAAAGAGAAGCAATATTTTTGTGACTACTGTTTACAACGATTTTCATCTGAAGCTCGTTTAAAGAAGCATATTGAATTATGTAGCCAATATGGCCTACAGAGAGTGGAGTTTCCCAGTGACAATGACAAGATTTTGAAATTTCAAAGTATTTACATGCAAATGCGTGTACCATTTGTGGTATACGCAGACTTTGAGTCTTTGCTAATGAAAGTGGAACTATGTGAGAATACCCCTTCTGTTTCACATGAGAGTATCTTATCTAATCATGTTCCTTGTGGTTTTGCCTATATTATTATTGGATCTGATGGAAAAACCTTTAAAGGACCTGTTATCTATAGGGGTGAAGATGTGATTCATCATTTTTTGAAAGCCCTTATTCAAGAAGAAGAAGAGATTCAGAGAATACTGAGAGAAAATATGAAAATGAATTTTACTGCTGAAGATCGTGAAAACTTTGAAAATGCTACTCTCTGCCATATTTGTAACAAGGCTTTAGGAGAAAAGCGTGTGAGAGACCATTGCCACTTAACTTCCAAGTACAGAGGTGCAGCCCATCCTAATTGTAATCTGAATTACAAGATAAGACGACGAATACCCGTTGTGTTTCATAATTTAAAGGGGTATGATGGACATTTAATTATGCAGGGGATCGGTGAATTTAAAGGAAAGAGGATTGAATGCATCAGTAGCAATATGCAGCAATATATTACATTCAGCCTAGGAAGTTTACAGTTTATAGATTCTCTTCAATTCTTACCTGCCTCTATTGAGAAACTAAGTTCTAGTTTGGAATCCAATCAGTTTCGTATCACCCAAGAACATTTTACAAGTGATCAAGTGGATTTAGTGATTAGAAAGGGTGTTTACCCCTATTCTTATATGGATTGTACTACCAAGTTTGAAGAAACGAGCTTACCCTCTAAAGAGGCCTTCTTTGATGATTTAAATCGAGAGGAGATCTCTGATGATGCCTATGCCTATGCTCAACATGTTTGGACATCTTTAAAGATAAAGAATATGGGGGAATATCATGACTTGTACATAAAAACTGATATTCTTCTATTAGCGGACATTTTTGAGAATTTCCGTGATTTGACATTGAATTATTATGGAATAGATGCTGCCCACTGTTTAACATTACCATCTCTTGCCTGGAATGCAGCCTTGAAGACTAGTGGAGTATCATTAGAACTGATTACAGATCCTGATATGTACTTATTTTTAGAAGAAGGTATAAGAGGCGGTATTAGTGTTATTAGTAAACGCCTTAGTCAGGCTAATAACAAGTATTTGGAACATTTTGATTCTACGAAACCTAGCAAATATATAATGTACCTGGATGCTAATAATCTGTATGGGTGGGCTCTAAGCCAAGCACTCCCTGTATCGAATTTTAGATGGCTTGATTCTCAAGACATTCAGAACTTTGATCCACTTACTGTTGAAGATGACTCACCTGTGGGATATATTATCGAAGCGGATATAGACTATCCCCATGATTTGCATGATAAGCATAATGATTATCCTCTAGCACCCGAAAGAGTTCATATCACCCCATCTCTGATTTCGGAGTATAGCCGGAATTTATCTGAAGAAATGAATTTGAAAATATGCAAGGACCAGATCAAATTAACACCTAATTTGAATCATAAGGTTAAATATGTTCTGCATTATAGAAATTTAAAGCAGTATATGAAGCTAGGGATGAAACTTGTGAAAATCCATCGAGTATTAACTTTTAAGCAAGAGCCCTGGTTGAAGCCCTATGTACAATTTAACACTGAGAAGAGAATGAAAGCAAAAAATTCCTTTGAAAAAGATCTGTTCAAACTTATGAATAACGCAGTGTTTGGAAAAACTATGGAAAATTTGAGAAAAAGAATGGATGTTAAACTAGTACAGACTGAGAAGAGACTGAAAAAATTACTTGCATCACCAGCCTTACACTCCTTCAAAATATTTAATGAAGATCTGGTAGCAGTTCATATGCATAAGACTCATTTGAAACTGAATAGACCCATCTATGCAGGTTTTTCAGTACTGGACTTGAGTAAAACACTTATGTATGAGTTTCATTATGATTTTATTAAGAAGATGTATGGAAGCCGAGCCGAATTGCTTTTCACAGACACCGATTCCCTGTGCTATGAAATTGAAACAGAGGATATTTACAAAGATTTTGAAAGTTATGAAGACTATTTTGACTTTTCGGATTATCCTACAACACATCCACTCCATTCCAATAAGAATAAAAAAAGGATTGGAAAAATGAAAGACGAGTTGAATGGAACTCCTGCCGTGGAATTTGTAGGCCTAAGATCGAAAATGTATAGCCTAAAAACACCCTTCACGGATAAAAAGACTGCTAAAGGTGTTAATAAGAATGTTGTAAAAAAATACATCCATCATGAAGATTATTATAATTGCCTAACAAGGCGAAGATATAGTAGAGTGGAACAATTTAAAATTGCAAGTAAAGACCATCAGATGTATACTGTGAAGCAAATTAAAATGGGGCTATCCCCCTATGATGATAAGCGACATATCTTAAAGGACGGTATCAAGAGCCTAGCATACGGTCATTATCAAATTTAAATGACAAGACCATGCTAGATTGAATTGTGGCGGTGTATCCTATACACCGGGTGGAGGTGGGACCACAATTTAAAAAAATATATATATATTTCTAACATCACCTAATTTAGGAAAGAGACCTTATCCCATTTAGATTGTTGAAAACAGGTATCTGCTATTATTTAAAATATTTATTTTTAAAATTTTTTTAAATTCCAAGACCGAAATGGTTGAGGAAACACACCCCCTGCCATACACCCAATTCACGCGATTCTGCTACTTTAAAACATCAATTCATGCGATTCTGCTACTTTGAAAACACGCTTTTTTATCACATTTTTGTAAAAAACGCACATTTTTGTTGTTTTTTTACGTTTTTGCAACATTTTGTGGGAAATGTTAATTTTGCCCATTACCACATTTTTAGTGACATTTTTGTAAAAACACACATTTTTTTGTAAAAAAATTACAAAAGTGCGAAAACCCATGTTAATTCCCATAGAGAAATTGGCATTTTGAAAAAAAATCGCAAAATGTTAATTTTGCCCATTACCACATTTTTTGCTACTTTTTTACGTTTTTGAGACATTTTGTGCAAAAAGTTAATTTTTCCCATTACCACATTTTTTGAAAAAAAATTACAAAAGTGTGAAAACCCATGTTAATTCCCATAGAGAAAACGGCACAAGTGCGGTTTTTAAAAAGTAAAAAACTTACATTTGCGAAAAAATATAGGGAAAAAAAAAACTTTACGAAATTTTTAAAGCATTAGCACTTAAAAAAAGAAAAAGAAAAAAAAAATTATCTGATCCATCCTAACCTTTGACTGACATCATGGAACGTCACGTGCTGGTGGAAGCTCCACCCCTGCTCATGAGGTGCGCCTATGCTTTAACATGGGAGAACTAGCACCGCAATTTCCCCATGTTAAAGTATAGCACCGCGTGAGCCAGTACCCCCTACTATTCCCTACTTATAGCTAATTACATGTTGATGTTTTACTGAAATTTTTTCCATTAAATCTGACACTGTCAAACATAACATGTTTCTAACCTAATAAGCCAAATATCTCAAATGACATTTACACTAACCTTTCGAGATTTACTCATAAAGAGACCATTCACAAATACTTTGAAAACTGACACTATGGATCCAATTATAACTGAAGTCACAAACTTTTAAGAGTTGCACCCGAACAAGAAGAGTTTTGTTGCTTGTTGAAGTTATCTCAAGATCTAAGAAAAACAGTACGTTTGGTCTGCCGGTGAGAACTTTTCTTTACGCAAAATATTGAATTGATTCCTTTGTTAACAAGATTCTTTCCAACAGTCCACTGTAAGTTATTGAAACAAAAAGATTAGTTTGTTAATTCGTGGAAAATAACGTGTTCAACCCTTTGAGCTAATTGGAGTTTTTACTTGATCATATTTCTTATGCAGAATAAATTATGCTGATTCCACAGTTGACTTTGTTTTTATTTTTTATTTCTAACTAAAGAAAAAACAATAGCAACAATGGAATAAAACTGGAAGATTAAGGATTTGGCCATTTTGCAATGGTCCCAAATGTATTTGCAGACCGAGGTCAAATTTTGGGTCTGAGTTCCCCATTAGTTAGATAATTACAATGTTCCAACATGGTACTCACATTGGCTGGATTATGGTTTTCGCAGTCACTCCCTTCGATTGTCAACTGCTTCCAATTTTCCTAGATCCTAGCTGTGCCTATATCCAAATCATGCGGTTTGTAAATATAAATTTGATAGTAATGTGGGTTTAATAATACAAAACTTGGAGTCAGTGGAACGTATATTTTATTCAATCGAACTTCGTAAGTACGAACTCGCTTAAATCGCATTGCTTTAAACACGAACTGGTTTTGAAATCTCCCCAAAATTCCATTTAAACGCCATACTCTTTATTTCTGCCCTGATTACATGAAGTACTTTTAAAATGAATCGGCTTGCTATTCCCCTCACTGTTCTGTTCATATTAACGATATACGACCAAGGGCCAGAGCCTGATCACTCCAAAGACACGGTAAGCACATGCTTCCTTTCAAAATATTCAAAGGAGCCCCCAAATTGCATACCCGATTTACACTTTTTTAAATGTAAGTTATTAGTCAAATAGTTAGATCTACACTTTTTTTTAATGTAGGGTATTTATCAAATAGTTAAGTTAAATAGTATCTTGCCAGTACAGACAAACAAAGAAATATGTTTGGTTGTCTGAGCCCAAATTTGTATTGTTGTTCTCTTTTTGCATTTAAATATTAAACTGTTAACGAAAAAGGTAGCTTGGCAGTTAATATTTAAGTTAGAGCTAATTGCAAAAGTAAAGATGTACCACCCGTGATTAAATAATAAAATAGACTATGGCGTAGGAATTTTGGTACATGCAACCAGTTTAAAAAAATCAGTTTGTTGATGAGAACTGTTAGTTGACCACGGCAATGAGGCAGTAGAATTTTTTGAGCAATGATAGTGCATGGGTAATTTCTTGGGCCATGCTCGCAAAATCAAAATGGGGCCCCCAAATGTAGTTTTGCTTCCCCTAAATTGGTTGGTTAATCAGGCCCTGCTAAGGCCGCCATTTCAAGAATTTCTTGGGAGAAGCTTTGGCAGAAGAGAGTGACAAAAGTTGAAAGACTATTGTTCCAATAACGAAAATATGATTTGGCAAGGAAACTTATATAAAAAATATAATAACTCCATTCTTGGACAATCATCTCCGCCCCCCCCCCCCTCATCACTACTGTATGATGCTACCTTGTTTGACTTTGTAAACCTTATTCCCTAACATACCTAAACCAATCCTATAACATACATAACAAACGAACCACAGTGGATAATAAAAAACGAAATTTAACAAAACATACATTTAATAGGAACATAAATAAATTTTCAAAAGTACAGAACTGGGGATCTTTTATTGTACAACGTGTGTTCTCAATATCAAACAAGAGATACATCCAAACAATCGCTAAAAACTAGACAAAATATTAAAGTATATCTGTAAATGGATAAAACGTTCAATTATAAAAAATTGAGATTAATGCTAAACGTCCTCAAAATTGGAACAGCATTGACTGACTCTGAAAGACCGGAACTCACTTTTATATTTCACTCTCACTTTTATATTTCTCACTTTTATATTTCAACGTATTATGCGCGCAGTGTATTACAATAATTGAATATTTAATATTTTGAAAGTCAACTTGACTTCTTCCTATATCCATATTTCAGATTGTTTACCACTTGTATCAAATTTGTATCTTATTGTTCACTCGTATCACATCAGCATCAGAATGCAAAAAGTTGTATCTTTCTAACAGTTTTCATTCGTAAGTTGTTCAATTAGCAAACAGAGTAAAAATTCTGTAAAAGATTATCGTTTCAAGTTGGCAACAGGTCTGTGGGGACTGTGAATGTAGTAATTTGTGTTAATCTATACAATTTCAAAATAATTTACATTCATTTCGTATTTAAATTAACGTTTTACAGCAAGTTTTTTACCATTATTGTCCCGGAAAATATTAATGCTTCCTATATGATTAAACATTGCTATGAAAATCATAAATTTTAAATAATTCACTTTCTGATCATGAAAATTGCAGAAAATTCCATTTTGTTTTAGTTTCTTACATAATGAATTCACACATGAAATTTCAGACAATGCGTGAACAGGTTTGTGAGTTGTAGTCACATCACAAAAATATGCGTTTTCAGTAGTTGCTTCCTTTCAATTATATTTTAAAATTTTTGTTTCTGCAATTAATGGATAATTTTCATCACAACATCTTGCACCCACAGAAAGAGATTCTCATCTACGTTCTTGAGTCACATCACAGAAAAATGCGTTTTCAGCAGCTGCTTACTTTTAATTATATTTTAAAATTTCTGTTTCTGTAATTAATTCATAATTTTCGTCTTAACATCTTGCGTCCCCAGAAAGAGAATCTCGCCTGTGTTCGTGAGTCACATCACAGAAATATGCGTTTTCAGCAGCTGCCTATTTTCAATTTTATTTAAAAATTTTTGTTTCTGCAATTAATGGATAATTTTCATCATAGCATCTTGCACCCCTGAAAGAGATTCTTGCCTACGTTCGTGAGTCACATCATAGAAAAATGCGTTTTCAGCAGCTGCTTACTTTTAATTATATTTTAACATTTTTGTTCCTGCCTGAGATTCTCGCCTACGTGCAACCCTGGTAAAGAACCATTACTTTAGAATAAAAATTAACACTATTAAAATAAGAATAAAATGCTAAATGTAATAATTTTTATCCGATTACGCAGATTTTTTTCTCAGAATATTTGAAATTAATTAATGAAAGAGTGATAACATAGTAATAAGAAGATAAAATGAATATAATAAAATATAATTGTAATATGAAAGATTTTATTATGAAAGAATGTAATGAATGAATAATGAAAGAATTCTGCGTTTAAAAAAATCTAAACAGTATCTTTAACATTCACGAAATTGGAAAACTTCTAAATTCAATCCACTTCATGTCTAGACATTGTCTGAACGGCAAAAGATGACTTTTTGAGTTTTTTTTGTTGTTGTTAATTTTAAAAATCTATATAAAAAAATCTATTTTATTTTATTTTGAACCGCATTCTGTAACTACAAATATTTAAACTTCAATTTTATAAAAAAAGACCATATTCTAAGGTATAAATTAGCATTCATTTTAACGTTTAAAAAGTTTTATTTTTAGTCGTTTTTGGAGGTTTTTATAAATACAAATTAAAAATATATTAAATTTTTTTACTGTCCGAATATTTCGGGCAAATTCTCAGAATATAACCTAACTTTTAAAAAAAAAATATTTTCCATGTCTAATATTAGTTTTGTTAATCGCGGGACATACCTTTTCTTGGTCTAACACGTTTTAATAGTATATAATTTCCTATGGAAAATGATGATAATTTCTGGAATTGTGGTGGTACATGCGGTATAAGGGAGGGGGATAATTTGAACTACGCTATGGATATTAATGATATCAAAATAGTTTATATTAACGCAAAAAGAGTAAGCTGGTGCAAACATAAAAAAAGAAACCTTTAGAGAATTTATATAAAATATTTTAAAAAATTTACCGCCTGTGCTCAGTCTGAAAACGATAACATTATTTTTTTTTATTCTGATAATAATTGATTAATTGATTTTATTCTGGTAATAATTGAGTCATATTTTTATTCTGATGATAATTGATTTTATTCTGGTAATAATTGATTCATATTTTTATTCTGATAATAATTCATTCAATTTTTATTCTGAAAATTAATTCATTTATTTTTTCTTTCATCCTGATAATAAGCACATCGAGTGGAGTCTCGCACTCCAGATATTTATAATTATTTTTAAAAGTAAATGGATAAGAAGCGTGAGTCTTGTTAACTGAAGAAATAAATATTTTACTGAACTCTTTTAATATTTAATATTACTGGAGTATTTAAAATATTATTACTGTAATTTACAAGTAAATAATCAAATATTCTTAACAACATATATATATTTAGAATGTAAAATATCAATAAGATACATTTTTTCACAATAAATGTAAATGCTGCTTACATAAAAGCAAAATTCATGCATATCCTTTATAGTAGATATTACGACTGCAATATTGTTCCAAGGGCGTTACAAACTCTCTTCATTTGGTCAGCAACAATGTGTACTAATCTAACGATTAAATATAATTGCTATTTGTCATGTAGATGTATATTTATAAGTCCTGTTTTTAAGCTGAAGAAGGGGCTCATATAACACTCTTTAAAATAATTGTAAAGACCAAATTTCCACATCACTGCTTCTATCAAGGAAGGACAAAGATTTTGTTTTATATACAAAAGTCCCGTCTTATAATCGAATCTTGATTATCTGAGGTTCCGTGTTATCCTAGTATCACTAAATCATCAATTTTGTCACTGGATTGGTTATTGAGTGATCAATAAATCATCAATTTAGTGACTTCTTTCACTAAATCATCAATTTTCCCGGTGATGTTAAAATATCAAATCTCGTACAGTCCTGGAAAATTTCTTCAACGTAATCGAGGAAGAAGAAGGCGGTGTTGAGCATAATCGTCTGCTCATAGAACTATAGTAAGAAATCTTAAAATTTCGAAACCCATTAAGGCAGAAGGCATTCAATATTGGATGAATGGCGGTGAGTAACAGAAGAGATGACCGATGACATACTTATAAATTTAGTAAGTGAAAAAAAAAAAGAGCGAAGACGAAGATGATGATTTCCAGGAGAAGGTCCAAAAATATTGCATACAAAGGGCGTGAATGCGATTGAAATTGTGACACATCGAACAACAGGATGATGGTAGCCCGAGTATGTGAAGTATAAGTATTAAACAAGTAAACACAATCTTATATATGTATTTATTGTACATATTCTATTTCTTACCGTGCATATTTCTTTAATGGTAGGAATGGGGAAGGTTCTAGAGGAGAGGGGAGAGGTACATTGCTCAGTGTCATAGCTAAATTGTAGTGTGCACTTATAGGAAGCTTTTTTCCGTTTTGACCGAGTTTGATCGTATCCAAGCTGTTCTTTGTCCACATTAACTCGGATACTTGTAAATCTACTGCATTTTTATATTTTAAGTAAGTTTTATAACCCCCAAGACCACGAAAACCCATATTTCCCTAGATTGATTAATATCATATACAAAGGTGCTAAAATCAGTATGAAACTCAGCTTTCCCTCACTCATCACATGTTTACTTTCATAGGAAGTGAACTATTCACATTTGCAATTCGGATAAAATGGAAGAAGCCAAGGATTTCAATTATCGATATCTCAGCGAATTTTTTATCAAAAGTTACCGGAAGAATGTATTTTGAGTACTGCAAAATTTTTAATAATTGACATTTATTTGAATGGGGGATATATAAAAAAAATAATTTTTTAATAAATTTTTTTTTGTGTGTACGTTAAACATGTGAGTCCGTAAGTCCTTACGAGAGGTTGGAGATAGGGGAAGGAGGGTACGGTCCCTGTGGATGCCTCCCCACTGGGTTCCGGTCTAAATTGGGTGGCACTTCCCGGCCGTCCAAACGGTTACCTTACACCTTTCTGGTAGGTCGGACGGTCTGGGTCTCAACAACAACAAAGGTGCTAAAAAAATTGCATCAATCCGAAAAATTCAGTACTTTCAAAATAAATATTTAATATATTGTAACAAACCCGAATGTCGCATCCTATTTTTGGTGCATTGACCCTTATATGAAAGTTATAAGTATGATAGCCCTCTAGCCATTATTATGGGACTGTAGTCATTACTCCATGCCATCCCGAAATTTAACACTGTATTTATTTTTAACTATGAAAAACTATTTTTTATTAAACATTTAACAAAATGAGAATGTCACACATTTCTCGTTATTATTAAATATTTAATAAAATTTAAAGGTTTTCATTCACACATTTCTCATTATTTCACACATTGACATACTTAAACAGGCAATGCTTATGAATTACTGCTAATCCTCCTCCTCTTCAATGTATCCAATCATCGATCCCGAAATTTAACACTGTATTTATTTTTAACTATGAAAAACTATTTTTTATTAAACATTTAACAAAATGAGAATGTCACACATTTCTCGTTATTATTAAATATTTAATAAAATTTAAAGGTTTTCATTCACACATTTCTCATTATTTCACACATTGACATACTTAAACAGGCAATGCTTATGAATTACTGCTAATCCTCCTCCTCTTCAATGTATCCAATCATCGATCCCGAAATTTAACACTGTATTTATTTTTAACTATGAAAAACTATTTTTTATTAAACATTTAACAAAATGAGAATGTCACACATTTCTCGTTATTATTAAATATTTAATAAAATTTAAAGGTTTTCATTCACACATTTCTCATTATTTCACACATTGACATACTTAAACAGGCAATGCTTATGAATTACTGCTAATCCTCCTCCTCTTCAATGTATCCAATCATCGATCCCGAAATTTAACACTGTATTTATTTTTAACTATGAAAAACTATTTTTTATTAAACATTTAACAAAATGAGAATGTCACACATTTCTCGTTATTATTAAATATTTAATAAAATTTAAAGGTTTTCATTCACACATTTCTCATTATTTCACACATTGACATACTTAAACAGGCAATGCTTATGAATTACTGCTAATCCTCCTCCTCTTCAATGTATCCAATCATCGATCCCGAAATTTAACACTGTATTTATTTTTAACTATGAAAAACTATTTTTTATTAAACATTTAACAAAATAAGAATGTCACACATTTCTCGTTATTATTAAATATTTAATAAAATTTAAAGGTTTTCATTCACACATTTCTCATTATTTCACACATTGACATACTTAAACAGGCAATGCTTATGAATTACTGCTAATCCTCCTCCTCTTCAATGTATCCAATCATCGATCCCGAAATTTAACACTGTATTTATTTTTAACTATGAAAAACTATTTTTTATTAAACATTTAACAAAATAAGAATGTCACACATTTCTCGTTATTATTAAATATTTAATAAAATTTAAAGGTTTTCATTCACACATTTCTCATTATTTCACACATTGACATACTTAAACAGGCAATGCTTATGAATTACTGCTAATCCTCCTCCTCTTCAATGTATCCAATCATCGATATGAAACACTTTAAAAATCGCTTTAAATTGTTTGTCGTTTTTCTCTATCAATATCATGGAAGTATACGTGTGAGGCAATTCTTTGAGCACCACTGTATCTCCCATTTTAATGCGATTTTCCCTCCTTTCTTCAATAACAGGCAATTCTCAAAACTAGGACAATTGAGAAATGCCAGTGTAAACAAACATTCAATCCAAGGTGGGGATTAAGACGCGCAACTCTCTGCTTACGACACTGATTCTTAATAGATACAAAGCCACTATTAATATCCGACGTGTTTCAAAATTTTCTATTTATAAATCTGCCTCCACTATAAAAATGTCATAAAATTTATGGAAGGAGTTGGAACTTTTTCCTTCCTCATTCTTCCCCTGTTTGTTTTGCCCGCCGTGATTAATGATGTTAATGCCAGAGAAATGCAAAAAAGTGCCGCATCCATTTTAGAGTGAGAAAACATATTAACTACTTCATGACAGCTTTATGGATCATTTCGCGCGTCATATAATTGTCCCTTTTTTCATGATGCATATTTAAAAGTCATGCACTCTTGTTACGCGAAATGAATGATTGGTTACTTCAAAGCGCAGAATTTGAAGCATAATATCTTAATTGATGTATCTAGCGTCATATTGTTTCAGTATTAGATTATGCAATAGAAGTATGGTTAAAAGAAGGCGTCAGATAGATAGAGTTTGGAATGGTTGATACAATGAAACAATTATTGACAATGCTGTTATCTACAGGGTGCTTGATGAAGAGTGTTCGAAAGAAGCATAAAATTAAAGGCTGATCGTAGAAGTTGAGTGATATATAAAAAAAATCAGAAAGTAGAGCTAATGAAATTGTATATCCTCTCCCCGAAAACTATTGTAAAATTATTTTTTTATATATCCACCATCCAAATAAATGTCAATTATTAAAAATTTTGCATTTCTCAAAAGACATTCTTCCGGTAACTTTTGATGAAAAATTCGCTGAGATATCGATAATTGAAATCCTTGGCTTCTTCCATTTAACCCGAATTGCAAATATGAATAGTTTACTTCCTATGAAAGTAAATATGGGGGACATCAACAAATCTATTTGAAACCGAAAATCCACCAACTGAAATTTGCTACCAATTAATTTTGAAATATTAATTTGTTGTTGGCCCCTTTCAATCGAATGAAAAATAAATAACATTAATTGGAGTATATCAGAGAATTTTTCATCAAAAGTGGCCAGAGAAATGTCTTTCCGCACGGTGAAAATTTAATAATTTTCATTTCCTTTATTGGGGGGTGCCGTATAAAAATATTAAATTTTAAACTTTTATGAAATTATAGTTTCCGTGGGGTGCAACCATAATAGCTTAATTCTCCTCTATTTGCTTATTATTTTTCATATTTCACTTAACTTTTACTGCCAACTGTATAAAAATATTAAATTTTGAACTTTTGTAAAATTATAGTTTCCATGGAATGTAACTATCATACCTTAATTCTTCTATATTTGCTGATTATTTTTCGTATTGCACTTACCTTTTATGACCAACCTTATAACAATATTAAATTTTGAACTTTTATGAAATTATAGTTTTCATGGGGTGCAACCATAATAGCTTAATTCTCCTCTATTTGTTGATTATTTTTCATATTTCACTTGACTTTTACAGCCAACTGTTGATTTTACATTTCTTTCAAAATCTCTTCCTCAAACATCTTATATATCTTCTCGAGAAATGAAAAGACGGTCGAAACCGGATCTTTTGAAAGGAAGGTCAATTTAAACTATAGTCACTGGCATACTACAGTGACTGATATTCTTGAGCTTTAGTAACTGTTGTTCTAGGCACTGTAATTTGAACTATAGTGAGACTGGAATACCTAGTGTTGCGTTCAAGGAAAACAATCGGGAGAATTGTTCAGGAAATGCAACAGAGGGCGCTGCAGTCAAAACTGAACCGCTCATAGCAGACAGCACTATACTTTTCTATGCAAAAAATACGTCATTTGAAATTAAAAATTTAAATAAACTAACTGTTTGAAATATGTTTTGACTTTAAAATAGTGTTTCAGGAGAATTATTTTCCTTCAAAAACAATTTCTATAGTTAACATAGAGATATTAATGCAAAATATATTTTTTTTTAATTCGTTTCTTGCAGTAAAACAGACTATTTCATCGGTCTGTGATGCATTAAATTTTTCTTTTTATTTTCAGTATTATTTCATAAGACATTTCATTATTATTTGGTAAGCAAACGTTATTTTTATAATTATATAAAATATATATAGAATCATACAATTTCATCTTACAAATTAGGGAGGGATACAAAACGAATGTAAATTTACATTAAATTGTTTTAAAAAATGTATTAGTAGGCATAAATTCATATAAACTTTCTTTTATACAAAAAAATTAAATAAAATAGCTGGAAAAAAACTTGAATAAATTTTTTGTAAATAAATAATTTTGTGAGTTGTGTTTGGGGAAAGATATAGTCAAATTTATCTTAGTATAACTAAATAAATAATAAAATTTATCCGGTAGCTAAATAAATAATAAACTTATCTGGTATAACTTATCTAGTAGCTAATCTTTATAGCATATTACTGTAAATCCTTGAAGACATATACCTAATATATATATATATATGGACATTAAAACAAATACTGCTGATAGATTGATCTTTGAAACTTCTATATTAAATCACAATGTACTCTGTTTCCATATGGATTAAATCAATTATATCTCAATGGTAATATTGTTAAGAATAATTTTGTAGATAATAAATATTCTATTTTTAATTACCCTTTTTTTAATCCTCTTTTACATAATAGTAAATTGGCTAAACTCAAAAGATTTAAACGCGGTAAAGGAAGCTCCTCCCAACATGATTTTAAAGCGGAGATTAAAAGTATGCATCAACAATTCAATAACACATTTCATTGGAAATTTATTAAATCATGGGTATTTGCAGTTAAGAAAAAACTATTAAACACAGTTTATGCTATTTTCTTAGAGTTAAATCTTACTAATGAACATTTTAATCATATTTTCTATGATTTGCTCATTACTAGATCAAAATATTTAAAAATAAAACTTAATCAATTTCAAAATAATAACTGTTCTAATTCTTATTGCGTAATATCATTTAAGCATCCTATTTATAATTCCATAAACTTTAAGAATTTATTTAATCATTTACATCATTTATTGCCTGTAAAGGATTTGAATGTTAATAAAACTTTTAAATATAACAAGCCTATTGGAAGAACTATTTTCAATTACAATGCAATTTCAAAATCTCTCTCAGTCGACAAAGATTCCTCAACAAATGTAGATGGTGAATGTATTTGTAGTGTTGATAATTATGCTGAATTTATAAATCCAAACTTGGGGATTTACTATAGTTAGTTACTGGTAACTTAGCCATTGTAAAAGATAAATCTTTAAGAACTATAATGTCATTTGGCACTAAATTCAGGTTACCTTCATGTAATAATTCTAAACAAGTTTTAAAGTCATTCAATCTGGACCTTGATAAATTTATTTATGGATTAGCTTCTAAATATGCTCAGCCTTTAGAGGCATTTAATATGTGGAAATTTACTATTTTAAGATCTATTAAAAATGCCATTTGTAGTATTAATTTATCTAGATCTATATATAATATGGATAATATAAAACACTCTGTTAATGATTTCCATAGATCTTTTGTTATTACTTATGTTGATAAAGCCTCTAATAATTATGCTATTATTTGTAAAAAATTCTATATTCAATATCTGCTAGATCATTTAAAAAATAATAGTCTATTTAAAATTGATTCACACTTTGTTAATAGTATCAAATTGAAAATTATCAATATGTATAGTGATTTAGATATTAATAATAAATTTTTGACATTTCCATAAATTTTTGACATTTCCATATATTGTGCTTATACCTAAATTTCATAAAAATCCTATTAAATTTAGAACTGTAACTAGTGGTCATAATTCATACTCTACTACTGCTAGTAAATTATTACTAAATTATTTAAATGTACTAAATATTAATTTACGAGATTCTAGTGATAACTACTTTATTCTAAATAACAGTAAAGAATTCAAAAATAAATTAAAAACACTTGGTAAAATAATAGGATTTCAAACTTTTGATTTTAAAGATCTATTTAATAATAAATAATATTAAGATCACTGATCTATATGATGTCATTTTAGCTTTATATAATGCTTATATTACTAATCATTCTCATCTTACTAAATTTGCCAATTTTCCTAAGCTTCTCCATTTTGTTCTTTTCAATAATTATATCTTTCAAGGTAATAAATTATACTTACAAGTCTCAGGTGTTCCACAAGGTGGCTGTAGTAGCAGTATGTTAGCTAATTTATACCTATATCAATATGAAAAATTCTTTAATTCAACAGATTATAAAATTTACAGATATGTAGATGATCTGATTTGTCTTGTATTTACTGATAACTATGTCATAGATATAGATTTCTATCCGGATAATATGGAATTAATACCTAATGAAACTACTATTAGTAATAATATTTATTATTTGGATTTAAATCTAATTATAGAACCTGCTCATGGGATAGTTACTAATTTATATGATAAAAAATAGTTTTTTAAATTTAATATTAATAAATTATTACCTTTTAATTCCTGCAACTCGAATCAATTGTTTAGAAATATTATACTTAATCAACTTTTTAGAATTTATGGATTATCAGATAAAAAATTTCATGCTTTGCACATTAATAACCTCAAAATGACCAGTAAAATGTATAAATATCCTGCATATTTAGTAAATGGTATAGTTAATAAGTTTCGATTAGCCTAAAATTCTCATAATCTCTCCTTTGTATCATATTTTAGCCGTACTTCTTCATTCTCTTGAAATTATATTTTCATCTTTTTATCTTGAAGCTTTAACTGTTGAATATCTCATTTTATTGCTTTTACGCAGTACAGTTTTTATTACTCTCTTTGGCAACAGCAAATCACATCTTTTCATTTCTGCATATGGCAACATTGGTCTAGTCATATTTTGCTCGTCATGGTTGTACTAATGAAGTGTATTTTAAGGTATTTATGTTTCCTTTATTTTTCCAATCTACATGCTTGTCGTCCATATAACATAAGTTTATAGATAAAATCTATCTTGTGTTTCAAAAACAAGCATTTTTGTGTTCATTTCGAAGGGATATATGGACTTGACGATAATTTTTTCGAAAAGAACTTATCTTAAGCCTAAAGCTCTTCCATGTGCAAGCTTTTTTGCTTGATTTTTTTGTTTTCCTATTTACATTCCTCATCTTTGAAATTTGTTGATTGTCTTTGTCTTTATGACCTGCATTACGGTTTATAATTTCCTCTTTATGTTTTCTTTTCTTTTATTTCTTTGTATTTTGTAGAAAATTTTGGAATAGTGTATTATGAGTTACTACTTACATTCTAACATTGGATTTACTAATTTATATCTTTATATATATATATATATATATATATATATATATATATATATGTAATATATATATATATATTACATATATATATATATGTAATATATATATATATATTACATATATATATATATATGTGTACCATATATTTACATATATATATATATATATATGTAAATATATGGTATATATCACTATTAAGATAAGAATATTCCATCTTGACCATCTTTTCATTACAATACTTTTAATTTATATCTTTAAAGATATCTCATATGTATCAGTCCAATTGGTCAATATCAAGATTTATTTCTAAATTTTTAAATGCAAAGAAAATACATCATTGTTATAAGTTACTTTATAGTAATTTACACTCTGCATAAGCCATATTCAGCCTATCATAACTATATGCATCTATTAAATCAATTTGGCATCATATTGATTTAAATAAATTTATATAAATTTATTCCTCATGTTAGAATTCAGACTTCATTGAATTAATTTTATGATTTCAACAATAAATTTGCACCACTGGAAAAAAAATTATATGTATAAATTCAACAAAATATTTACAGATAAGGTATTTTTTCTTACTTTATATTACATAATAAGTTTAATATTATACAATGTCTAATAAAAAAAAAGTATAATATAGATATATACATCCTTACAGAAAAATAAATGTTTAAAGTATATTATCTACTTTAGAGGAGTCAAAACTATATTTTAAAATAGAAAATATTTTAATAACAAAAAGGCAACACTATTATTTTAATATTTTATATGCATTCAATTCATTTAAATGCATTATTTACATTTACTCAGCTATGAAAATTTTGTTTCTTTTTGTACCTTTGTCTCTATTGATACCTTTAATATAAAAATTAAGTCTGGTTATCAAGTAAAATCTCAACAATGTTTCTGTCAGTTCGATTTTGTAGTTTTCACATCCTATAAAGCTTAATATGGAGTTTGAGAAAGTGTCACATAAGTTACTTATACTATCCCTGTGAAGTAAATTTATAGAGAAACATTTAGTAAATTTATTCATTTTATAAGCTTTTGATAAAATTAAGTAGATGTATTGATTAAATGATTAATCAAATTACGATCTAGCAAAATTTAACTAAAAGCACAGTCTAATCGATAACTTCCATTGCTGATAACAGATGGCGCTACACTCTCTTGATCCCCATTTTTACAGGATGTGTCCTGAATTATTGGAGCAGGTTTTTCAAGACTTCTGTCTTACGAACGCGACACTTGGAATTCTAGGCACTGTAGTTTGAACTATAGGGACTGGAATGCCTAGTGTCGCTTTCAATGAAAAAAATCGGGAGAATTATTCAGGAAATGCAATAGATGGCGTTGCTGTTCAAACGGACCCGGTCATAGCAGATAACTCCATGCTTTTCTATGCAAAAAATACGCCATTTGAAATTAAAAATTTAAATAAACTAACTGAATATATTTTGACTTCCAAATAGGGTTTCAGGAGAGTTATTTATCTACAGAAACAATTCCTATTATAGTTAACACGGATATATTAATGCAATATATATTTTTACTTTCCTTATATACATAATGTATAAGGAAAGTATTGTGACGGGGTCGAAAACTCGAATTCGAGTTTTCGACGGGAGAGCACGTTTCAAGCATCCCTGATCACGAATCAAACACTTTTGAAGTGATGTGTGTGTGTCAGTGAGTCTGTGGAGACGATAACTGACGAACGAATGGACCGATTCGAACCAAATTTGGTACAAAAATCACAATCTGTAAACACTGGAAGCCTATTGTTTTTATACGCAATCGAATGTTCAGAACCCCCTAAATTTTCGAATGAAATTTTGAAAAAATCGTCAAAAAATCAAAACCACTAATAAAGTTACGCAAATAGACATTTCTTATGTAATTTTTCATTAGAAAACGATTGACATAAATTTTAGAACGCTAACATGAACCGCTCATGAGATATTGCACATTTTTCAAAAAACTTATCAAAAAGTCATATAAAATAAAAAAAAATATTTGCTATTGAGAAACATGTTCACTTTTCATATGTAATACCATGCGATAAATTGGGTAACATCATTCTCGTGGATCTAGCTCGTTCCATTCATGAAAAAAGATACTTTGAGTAACACTTTTGTATTTGAACGCCAGTAGTCATTTATCTGCTGTAAGACTAACTTATTTCTTCGTCCATGACGCTTGGCAAGATTTTGGTGACGAATTTGGCGGAATGTCGCCAACTTGGCGACTTTTTGAAATGTTGCCAAATTAACGAAAATCTCGCCAAATGGATAAAAAGGACGCTAAATTAATGAAAATGACGACCAATTGTCGAAGATTCAATATCTTGGAAAGAATATTAGTATCTACTATAAGAAAAACCTATTTTTTTACTGTAAAAGTGGTAATTTCATTACATTATATAAGGAAAGTCATGTGCTGCCCACACCAGATTTTTTTTAAATTCGTTTCTTGCACTAAAACAGACTGTTTCATCGGTCCGTGATGCGTTGAATTTTTCTTTTTATTTTCAGTATTATTTTGCAAGACATTTCATTATTATTTGGTAAGCACACGTTATTTTTATAATTATATAAAATATATATAGAGTCATATAATTTCATCTTGCAACGTAGGGAGGAATACAAAACGAATATAAATGTACAATAAGTTTGTTTTAAATAATGCATTTGTAGACAGAAATGCTTATAAACTTTCGTTTATACAAAAAATTAAATACAATGCTCAGATAAAACTTGAATAAAATTTTTGTAAATAAGTCATTTTGTGAGTTGGGCTTGGGGAAAGATATAGCCAAATTTTCCTTTATAACTAAATAAATAATAAAACTTACCTAGCAGCTCATCTTTATAGCATATTACTGTAAATCCTTGAAGATTACCTTATATCTATACATAACACTATTAAGAAAAGAATATTCTATCTTGATTATCTTTTCATTACATCTATCTTGACTATCTTATAACTATATGCATATATTAAATCAATTTTGCATCAATTAATTGACATCGTGCTGAGAACTTTTAAATAATTTTTTTCAACATAGAATTCAAACTTCAGTGAATTAATTTCATGATTTCAACAATAAATTTGCCTCAGTTGAAAATAATGGCATATATAAATCGAACAAAATATTTACAAGTAAGGTATTATTTCTTACCTTATATTACATAATAAGTTTAATATTATACAATGTCTAATAAATATCATCAGTATAATATAGATATATACATCCTTACAGTGAAATAAATGTTTAAAGAATATTATCTACTTTAAAGGACACAAAACCTAAATTTAAAAATAAAAATATTTTAATAACAAAAAAGTATCATCATTATTTTAATATTTTACATGCATTTTATTTATTCAAATGCACTATTTGCATTTACTCATCTTTGAAATTTTTACTTTGCTTCGTTGTGTACATTTGTCTCTGTTGATACCTTTAATATAAAAATGAAGTCTGGTTATTAAGTAAAATTTCAATAACGTTTTTGTCAGTTCGACCTTGTGGTTTTCACATCCTATAAAGTTTAATGTGGAGTTTGACAAATTGTCAAATAGTCACTTACACTATCTCTGTGAAATAAATTTATAGAGAAACATGTTGTAAATTTGTATTCTAAATTTTTAATAAAAGTAAATAGATTTATTGAGGGATACTTAAGATCTCCATCATCAAATGCTTTTGTGAGTAATGAACATCTAATGAAGTATCTAAGGAATGTTCATATTGGATTTTGAACCAATACTTAGAAAGTAATTCCACATCACAAAAATTTTCTAAGTTCAAATTTTCATTATCCAAAGAAGAATTATCCAAAGAATAATTTTCAAAACCAGAAGAACAGTTTGAATTTGAAAGTTTCATTTTTTTTTCTGGTTGCTGTTTACCATATCTTAAAGTCGATAATGTTCTCTTCCGTGGAAGTGATGTGCTTAGATACTTAGGCAGATTACGAAAAATTGTTGGACAAGCATCAGACTGAAGCAAAGGTTTCCCTCTAGGTAGTAATATTTCTTCACCTTGAATAATATGTTTGTAATGTATTTCAACAAAGTGCGGTTCAAAATGTTGTTCACACACAACACAAGATTCATCCAAAGCTTTTTCCTGTCTTGGTATTAATTTATCCCATTGTTTAAGCCTTTCAGGATCGTTCGGAGCAGCGAAAAGAGATGCTTTAGCTTGATTAGTAGCCAGTAGTACATCCTGACACGAAACATTTACGTTGCCGTTTACGACTTTTCAATTGCACATTAACATCATCATCATTTTCCATAATGACTAATGAAAACTACTGTTTGTTGAAAAATGAAACACGTTTTGATACAAATAATAAATATAACATATGAACTACAATAACAAGGCAATAAACAGCTAAGTGTATAATATATTGGATATAAGATTTTAACAGTAACAAACAAAAACAATTGAGAAATTAAACAAATAACGGTACTAAAACGATTAACAAAACATCAAATTGCGATCTAGAAAAATTTAACTAATTGATCAGTCTAATCGATAACTTCAACTGACGATAACAAAGGGTGCTCTACTCCCTTGTATCGCATTTTACCTGATGTGTCTTGATTTATTGGAACCAGTTTTTCAGCACCTTTGTCCTACGAACGCGACACTAGATATTCTAGGCACTGCAATTTGAACTATAGTGAATAGAATACCTAGCGTCGCGTTCAATGAAAAAAATCGGGAGAATTGTTCAGGAAATGCAACAGATGTCGCTGCAGTTATAACGGACCCGCTCATAGCAGACAACTCTATGTTTTTCTACGCAAAAAATACGTCATTTGAAATCAAAAATTTAAATAAACTAACTGTTTAAAATATATTTTGACTTCAAAATAGGGTTTCAGGAGAATTATTTATCTACAGAAACAATTTCTATTACAGTTAACACGGATATATTAATGCAAAAAATATATTTTTGAAATTCGTTTCTTACACTAAAACAGACTATTTCATTGGTCTGTGATGCGTTAAATTTTTTTTTTATTTCAGTATTATTTTGTAAGACATTTCATTATCATTTGGTAAGCAAACGTTATTTTTATAATTATGTAAAATATATATAGAATCATACAATTTCATCTTACAACTTAGGGAGGGATACAAAACGAATGTAAATTTACCATATATTTGTTTAAATAATACATTTGTAGACAGAAATGCATATAAACTTTCTTTTATACAAAAAATGAAATAAAATAGCTCAGGTAAAACTTGAAAATTTTTTTGTAAATATGTCATTTTAGGAGTTGTGTTTGGTGAAAGATATAGTCAAATTTATCATTATAACTAAATAAATAATAATACTTACCTGGCAGTTAATTTCATAATTTCAACAGTAAATTTGCACCAGTTGAATAAAATGACATATAAATTGAACAAAATATTTACAGATAAGGTATTATATTACATAAGTTTAATATTATGCAATGTCTAATATAAAAAACAAAAGTATAATATAGATATATACATCCTTACAGGAAAATAATTGCTAAAGAATATTATCTACTTTAAAGGAGATAAAAACTAAATTTAAGAATAAAAATATTTTAATAGCAAAAAAGTATCATTATTATTTTAATATTTTACATGCATTTCATTTATCCAAATACACTATTTACATTTATTCATCCTTGAAAATTTTACTTTGTTTCTTTGTGTACATATGTCTCTGTTGATACCTTTAATATAAAAATGAAGGCTGGTTATTAAGTAAAATCTCAATAATGTTTCTATCAGTTCGACCTTGTGACTTTCACTTCCTATAAAGTTTAATCTAGTGTTTGACAAAGTGTCAAATAAATCACTTATACTATCTCTGTGAAATAAATTTATAGAGAAACACGTTGTAAATTTGTTCTCAAGTTTTTAATAAAATAAAATATAATTATTGAGGTATACATAAGACCTCCATCATCAATTGCTTTTGCGAATGATGAACATTCATTTGTCAGTTTCTCTGACCTTTATTTCTTGCATTTCTTTCATTCATTCTGCATTTTACATTCAGCACATCTAATTTTGCTTTTAAATTTTCTGACAACATAACCAACTACGTAATAAATTAATCTATTATCACTGTACTTCCCATCAGGTACATTATTAGATAAAATTTGTGAAATATTTGAAATATTTCCATTCTCAACAAGTAAAAGAACTTTAGATAAAATTGAATTTTCAGTGGAATTATCAGGGCATATTGTAATTAATGACTCAATCACAGATGGAACAGCATTTCCACCTCTTGGAGGATGCGCCAAATTGTAAAATGACAAGCATTCATAACAGTAACAGACAAAAACAGTTGAGAAATTAAATAAATAACGGTACTAAAACGATCAATAAAAAATCAAATTACGATCTAGAAAAATTTAACTAATAGATCAGTCTAATCGATAACTTCAACTGGCGATAGCAGATGGCGCTCCACTCTCTTGTTCTGCATTTTACCCAATGTGTCCTGAATTATTGGAACAAGTTTTTTAACACCTTTCTCTTACGAACGCGACACTAGGTATTCTAGACATTGTAGTTTGAACCATAGAGCAAACCCCATCTAACGATGAACTACTTCGTGCACAAACTTAACATCTTAGAATTTATGTAACGTATACACCTTGCAATATATCTTTGAAACAAACCTAATCCATGACAGTTCTGTGGATTATTTCTCAGACATGCAATTGTCCCTTTTTAATGATACATATAATTAAATATGCTTTCTTGTTATACGAAATGAATGATCAGTGAATTCATAGAGCATAATTTGATTATGCTCTTTGAATCAATATTAGATAATGATCAATATTAGATCATAGCAAATCTTCTACCCTATCCGCTCTTTGCTAACTTTCGCGGCACACATTTTTCGCCGAAATTTTGCTCAAACAGTTGCGAACTATTTTCTGAAAGATAAAATGCAATGCTTAGATTATATTAAAAAAAAATTTAATACCCAATAAAACATAGAATGTATTTTTTATTTTAAGGGTGAGCGTCAGTAAATTTTCTGCCCTATCCGCGTTTTGTTAACTTTCGCGGCACACATATTTCGCCAAAATTCTGCTCAAACAGTTGCGAAATATTTTCTGAAAGATAAAATACAATGCTTAGATTATATTAAAACTAAATTTATTACCCAATAAAACATAGAATATATGTTTTATTTTAATTTAAAATATTTTTGGTGCTGCCATCTGTTGTCGTGATTTAATTCATACCGACTATTTTTATTTTTTAATGAACATTTTCAAATGTTTATTCTTTCTAATACGCTATTAAATACAACAACAGATCATAGATAATGCCATAATCATGGAAACGTAATTGAACTTGGGCTTGAAGACAAAGGAACTTGAAGACAAAACTGCAGTCCTTAGTGATGTACATTCAGATCCTTTATCAAATTTATAGAATGATAAATTACCTATCCGTGATTGTGGCATTATTATATATGATCTGTTGTTGTATTTAACACTGTATAAGAAGGAATATATATTTAAAAATGTTCATTAAAAAATAAAAATAATCGGTATGAATTAAATTACGACAACAGATGGCAGCACCAAAAATATTTTGGATTAAAATAAAAAATATATTCTATGTTTTTGGGGGCATTAAATTTAGTTTTAATATAATCTAAGCATTGTATTTTATCTTTCAGAAAATATTTCGCAACTGTTTGAGCAGAATTTTGGCGAAATATGTGTGCCGCGAAAGTTAACACAGCACGGATAGGGCAGACAATTTACTGACGCTCACTCTTAATGCAAAATACTTTTGGTGCTGCCATCTGTTGTCGTAATTTAATTCATACCGATTATTTTTATTTTTTAATGAACATTTTTAAATATCTATTCCTTTTAATGCAGTATTAAATACAACAACAGATCATATATAATAATACCACACTCACGGAAAGGTAATTTCTCATTCAATAAATTTGATAAGGGGATTATGAATGTACATCACTGAGGACTGCAGCTTTGTCTTCAAGTTCCTTTGTCGTCAAGTCGAAGTTCAATTACGTTTCCGTGATTGTGGCATTGTTATATATGATCTTTTGTTGTATTTAATAGCGTATTAAAAGGAATAGACATTTAAAAATGTTCTTTAAAAAATAAAAATAGTCGGTATGAATTAAATTACGACAACAGATGGCAGCACCTTAAATATTTTGAATTAAAATACAAAATATATTCTATGTTTTATTGGGTATTAAATTTTGTTTTAATATAATCTGAGCATTGCATGTTATTTATCGGAAAATATTTCGCAACTGTTTGAGCAGAATTTCGGCTAAAAACGTGTGCCGCGAAAGTTAACAAAGTGCGGATAGGGCAGAAGATTTACTGACGCTCACCCTTAAGGGGAGTCACAAAAGCGCTAAGTTACAAAAGCTGTCCAATGGTTCATTCGTGAACTTCTGCTTGTAAGTTAGGGCCTTACAAAACAAATTGCAGTGAAAGTGATTAAAATCGAGCCAGGATTCGACAATCTTTTCAGAAACTCGAAGGATTTTACACTTGCCTATAGGTCAGCATATACCAGCAACTATAGATGCTGGTATACAGTTGATTTGGATACTGTACAGAAATCTGAGTACTGAAGCGATTTGGAAAGGACTAAGATAAAAGAAGAATGAATAAAGAAATGGCTCAGAAGCGAGTAAACTGTGGTTGAACTGCCATAAAATGCAGGAAACAGTCAGCGAACTACTAGAAGACAATCAAACATGGTCGTGGGACATGTATTTACACTCTATGCATGAGTGCTTACACATATTTGCAATATTTACCCATATTACTTACGCAAATTACCTAAGTTCTGCGTATCTTTACCTGCAGAACGTGAAGTTGCTAGAAACTGAACATCCTAAAGTGTTTAATGAATTCCAGAGAGTATTTCATGTCATACGGCATAGCAATCAGTGCTGGTCTGATCTTGGATTTGGCTTGGCGACTGCTGATTTTATACTTATTTTCTAGTGGGACTAAACTCTTAAGCGATGCCTCAAGACTATCAGTGGATCAACCAGAGGACGTGACATGAATGAACATCGAAGAGCCGTGCAGATAATATGTATTCCCATTTGTTCGTCGTACCATTACGCCATGCAAGAATTTACCAATACTGCGTACACAACAAAGGAACAACACAAGGAAGCGACTACCGTACGAATGGAGAAGGACGGGAAGAACATAATAAAACTCCTTGAAACTTGAAAAATACTCTTCATTCTCGGAAGAGACGACTTTGCGAAACATTATCACAAGAATCAAGGCTGATAAGAACTTAAATGTTCAATATAATTTTATCGAAAGCAACATCACAGTTAAAGGAAGGAAAGCACAGTCCGTTTTTAACACTTTACAACAAAGTTGAAACGTGTTTATGACTTTGTTCATTCTGTCTGTCTGTCTGTCTGTCCGTTAGCACGATAACTGCCGTAAAAATGACTTAATCAAAATGAAATTTTAGTATGTTGTTCAGACGGTCTGTAGGACCTATGGGAATATAAATGAATAATATCACCCAATTAGTTTTGGATTGAACCCGGGTCGAAAAAATGAAATACATTGAGCCCTGTGGGACCTAATTTTTCAAATATTTTTTAAACGGATTTCAAATTCACAAATTGCTTCGAAAATTTTAGGTAATATTCAAATTGTTCCATAAAATATATAAAAAAAATTCAGCGAAATATATTCTGTACTTTTTAAAATAAAATATTAATAACACCTCTTATATGAAGCGATCACGTGACCATCATATGAAAATATCACGTGACCCACTTCAAAATGATATATGGCATCCATCTTGTCTCAAAATCGTGATTTTTAAAGTTCTTTTTAATTCATATTGAGTGTTGTATCCGTCCTAAAACTACTTTATTTTTGCTTAAATTATGTGCATCTACATACTGAAACAACGCAATTACAATATATTTGAGTTTAAATGCTCATCCAAATTTGATTATTTCTACAACGAAGCCTATTTTTCACCTATTTAAAATGTAAAATATGTAGAATGAGTTGTATTAGAGTTGCTGTATTTCTTTACCACAAAATCATTTAGTTCATGGAGTCTGCGTAGCTGATATGAATGAAATATTCATTAATTTTACAAAGAGAAGGACGATTTTTTTTAATTTTCTCATAAGCGCAGGAATAAAATCAAGACATTAGCATCCGCTCGATGTATTTTATGTTAGCAAAGATTAGACTATTGATCCAGCTGCTTTGTTGTTTCAGAGGTTCCTGGTGATATAGCAGTCAAGCGAGTGATGTCTAGAAGATGTGATGAAGCATGAACGTTCAGTATGTCCGCCATCGTTGTTTGAAGTCAGGAGGCCGTACGAGACCATGTCAAGTCATCTGATGCTGCTGTACTTCAGTCCATTCCAAAGACTGCTCACTACGTACTTCATGGATGATTACTTCTACATCTGTTGAAATGGAAGAAAAGAAGTACCTACAGTTCAATTCCTGATAACTACTCATATTTCACATCAAATCGCTATGGCAAGGATACGCTTATGTTTGAGGACGAACAGGTACAATTATCTACTACGTCGAATAAGCAATGTATCAAGCAAAACACTGTCGATATATAGAAGGACCACAATTTTTTGGAAAATTTCAAAATTTCCTTCCCAAAGAGAAAAATAAACAGGGCCTCCTCAACTTCATCGCTACTTCTTGCGACAGAAAGGCTGTAATGTGATACACACTGAAGGAGACGCAGAGCAGATATAGTCAAAGCAACCTTTGCAATGCCATCTTACAAGTCAACAACCCTCATCGGAGAAGGCACAGACATATTGGTATTGTTAATGTATCACATTTCAAATGACTGCAAGGACCTTTATTTTCGATCTAGCAAAGACAAGGCGAAGCAATATGTTTATATAATGTCAAGATTTTGAAACAGTTACTTAATGATAATGTATGCTCTGATCTGTTGTTTGCTTATGCATTAACTGGTTGCGATACTTTACCAGGAATTTAAGTTTTTGGCAAGATGTTTGCTTCCCTAAATGTTGTCAGAGTATCCTGTAGGTTCAGATCCTGTATTTCACAGTCGTTCAAAAATCTTTTGCACTCCAGACATCTTTAATGTCAGTACGTTACGTCATCTTTTGCAGGAAAGTGTCCTCTGCAAATACATTTATGAAGCTCGAAAGACCATCTTCAACTGTACGATGCAACATAATGCAATGCAGCTACTGTTACCCCCTGCTTTAAGTCTGATTTTAATAATCAAATGATTCCCGAGGAACATACAAATTTTATTCCTCATTTTCAGAAAGTATTTGTCAGAGAACATAGAATAGATGCTGAAAATGTATTAGATTGACTCACGAATAGTCATTTGACAATGTTTTCTAATGATTCCTGCCACCAAGTGATCATCTGTAGCTAGGGGTGGAATGTTTTCACACGCCCTGATAGAATACATTTTGTTCTTCTTTCGAGAACATATTCCTGCGAAAAGTTTCAGAACAGAACATACAGTATTTTTGCAAAGCTCCTTGCAACATCTAATCATTTCAAGAATAGAATGTTTTAAACCAAACAAAATTTATGATGTAAATATACTAAATGGTTTTGGATAAGCTCGCAAATAGCCATTTAACAAAGTTCAAATATGATTCCTAATCATGAATTGATTATCTAGGTATTGGGAATGCTTGAAAACTTTCGACTTGGATTCCACGATGGAATACAAAATCTTATTCATCTATGGAACATATACAACCAAAGACTTACAGTACGAAAGATAAAGTTTTCATGAAAGACTTCCTGGAACATATTAATCGTTTCAGCAGAAAAATGTTTAAAAAAGGACTCCAGAATTTTTATTGTATAAATATATTGAATAGTATTGGAGTTTACAAATAAATATTTTATAATGTTCTCGAATGATGTCTATCTCCGATTTAATGATCTTTCGGCTAAGAATGTTTGAAAACGTTTTATTGTTTCAGATGAAATACAACATCTTGTTCTTATTTGCAGCACTTATTCCACCCAAAACTATACAGAACGAGACGTAGTCTTCCTAAAAACTCTCCGATACATACTAATAGTTTAAATAATAAAATGTTTTAGACCAAAATAAAACTTTGTGATATAAATATACAAAATGGTGTTGAACAAGCTCTGGTGTTGACCAAGTCAATGGTGTTGAATAAGTCATTTGATAATGTTCTCGGACGATTTCTACCCTCGAGTCAATAATCCCAGGACTAGGAATGTTTAAAAACTTTTACGCCACCCATGAACTTCAAGATATTGCCCTTCTTTGAAGCATATTTTCCCTCGAAAAGCTGTAAAACGGAACTGCAGTCTTCCTAAAAAGCCTTCAGAAACATAATAATCATTTCAGCAAGAACATTTTTTGAATTTTTGCAAATATTTATAGCACAAATTAGTTAAAATCAGCATTCATTTCGACGAGTCTTGGTGAAAAGAAACAGGATGTGACAATATGCTATACCATGCGACAAATGAATAAGCAAATATTATTAACGTATCTCATTTTACAAAATTAGATTTCACCTTTCTGAACCTTGTGAGCAAAACTCTTTGTGTATGTATGCTTTACATTCTTTCATTTAACTTGTCTCAATATTTTTTAGCAAACCCTGAAGTACCAAGGTAGCCAACGCTTTTCTTATCCACTTGAATCGTATTTCAGTTCGTTTATGCTGTCAACAAGTAGGAATAATTCTAAAGCTGTTTAACTTATATTACTGTTAAAGCTTAATAAGATCTAAACTAGGTCATTGATATTGCATTGGAGAATGATTCCAAACATTGCAAAACGTTTCCAAATTCCAAGCTTGCAAGGATAAGCATTCAACTTACAGTTTTATGTAAAACATACTATTACAAAGTTAATATCAAGTTACGACGAGCTCTGACCGTGTATGCAGACACTGATCATTATTGCAAATATGAACATAATTGTGTCCTATGAAGTACTGTCTTGTATAAGCGTTTAAGTTAACATTTAAATTTTTATTGCTACAATAGTCGAAATACTTTTCATTTTTTCACATAACTTTCAAGTACAAAGAAAATCATAAAGAACACATTCCAAGAAACTATGTGCATCAAATTTCCGAGTTGCATTGTTAATTTTTATTTACTTTTTGAGCCTCAAATCTCATATTTTTGGCTCAACAAACTTCTTGTCACACAAGCCGTCTAAAGTTTGAAAACTGTCAGAAGGCAGAAAAAATACGTAGAAATATATCCCAAAGCAAACATATTTCTTCTTCTGTCTTCCTTGAGGCCCGCCAGTAGCTTCATTAAAACTTGCTTCAAACCATAACGCACCCGGTACGAACTAATAGCCCCCTGGGAAAGGAATGTGCTTTGGGATGTTGATCTGAAAGCAGACGCTTCTCTGTAGAGCATATAGCGTTGACTTTTGACTCAAAGAGAGGCAGAGATACATGGAATAAGGGAACATCCGAGTGACAGACAGAACTTTTGCATGGGACCCCACCCCCCGCAGAGATGCTGTGACAGCATGAAGGTGACATCTGTGACATAGCCGAAAGTGATGCGTTGAGCGTGTGCTTTCGGGAAACGTCACTGTCACGGATGTGTGCTTCAAAAGTCCATCACTGTCGGCAACGTCTGAAGAGCACAGAGGAAGAAAAAAGAGCTTGAAAAGAGATGTATGTGCAACAATTTAGAAGCTGGTAAATGGAGAACTTTGAGATTTGGAGAAATAAACATGTGTGGAAGCGGAACAAAAAAACGATCCTTAGAAGTAATTTCAGAATGCATTAAACGAACCACTTTAACAGCCCGTTATTTTCAATTTAAAGGGCACAATTGAAAACCCTACTGCGAGTAACCCTCATTTTGTAAAAATGGAGAAAATGAACTATAAAGTTAAAGTGAAGGGGAAAATATATTTATTTGCACATTGCTACAAAACTCGTTTAATGTGGCACATATCTGAAAAGTTAATGACATGTTGACATCATGCAGAAGGAATACTATGAGTTATCACATATTCAGTTGCTTTCTGAGTTAGCCCATAATTGCAGTGAGGTTTTTAATTCTACAGTAAGGTCTTTAACGTCCAAAGTAATGTTTATTCTTAACAACGTTCACAGCAACGTCTATTCTTAGCAATGTTCAAAACTACGTCTACTCTCAGCAGCGCTCCCAACATTCTTGTGTAATTAGAATAATGCTACTGAAAGAAAACTGTTCTATAATTTAACGATTACTAAGAATATTCAAATGATTTGTACTAATAATATATTCCTACTATAATGCTACAGAAAGAAAACTGTTCTATAATTTAACGATTACTAAGAATGTTCAAATGATTTGTACTAATAATATATTCCTAATACTCAGTGTCTGTGACAATGAAAACATAAATAAATAAAACAAAAACTTATATGCGAATATATGCTAAAAGCATTTTTCAATAGTCAGTAAATGCGAAATTGTGTTTTAAAGAAGTGACAAAATACCAAGAGCCGGCACCTAAAATGCTAGTTAATATTAATTTAAGAAAAAGTCAAATAAAGCTTGTTCCTTTCTATCTGTGTTCAAAATACTTTCTGGGGAGGGGAATTGAGCAAGAAGAAATGCTTATAAAGTTTTTATTTTGAAATGTTTTAAATGCAGTTTTAAAATATAAATTTTCCACAAATATATCCCGGCGAGATTCTTTTTCAGAAATTGAAATTAGTTTTTAGTTATTTTATGTATTTCTTAACTTGCCGTTGCTCTACTTCTCATGCTGCCTCCAGTCCAGTCATATTGCTGATTGTTTGGGTGCTTCTGTGCGGCAGCTCTCAGACGAACAAGAGCTAGTGGCTAGGTGAATCCTTTGTAATGGTGTTATGAACTTAGTCTGGGATATTTCTAGACCATGCGGTTTAGAAACAACATGTTATTTTATGTTTCAACATGATTGTGAGTGATTTCCACACAAATCGGTTTCCCCGAAAATATTATCGCGGAGTTTTCAATTAACAACATCGGAAAGATAGTATAATTCTCTTCCAAACGAAAATTGAACAATGAATTAATTTTACAATGAATTACAATGAATTAATTTTCGTGCATTTAAAAAAAAAACAATAAATAGTTTCGTTTGATGGAGACTAATATATCTATAATAATAGACTCCTCTTATATTCTAGCAAAGTCGGCTAAACTAAACCATCGGCTAGACTTTATTTTGTGGTTTTTGTTATAAGCGGGTGTATTGTTAAATCGTACTTTGGTGTTCGAGAATTCGCTGCGAGTTCTGGTATGAATTTAATCAGAGGTTTGCATCTTAAATTTTGGGAAACTTTCTAGCTGTTCATATGAGTTGGTTGGTTGGTTGGTTGATTAGGGTTTGTGGCACAAGATCCAAGGAGGATCTGCTGCGCCAGATATATGGTATCAAAATGCAGATATTAGTAAGGAATAAAACCAAGTGCATAAGATAAAAGGGTGATAATGTGTAAATAAAATATGACAATGGAAGATGTATAATGATGGAAACAAGATGAAAAAATTCTGAAAGGTTATAGAAGGTGACATTAAATATGATGAGAAAAAAAAACGAGTGTGACCATGACCATTGTTTATATGAGATTTATCAGCTCTACATAGGTAAGAAATATTTCAAAATCGGATGCTATGCAATTTCAAAATTAAAAAAATGTACCTGTCTCAAAGTACATAGAACGCAATTTATTTGAAAAAAAAAAAAAAAAAAAATCTATCATTTTCTGAAGGCGCGCGATAAATATTCAAACACTCCTTTGAGCCACAAATCTTAATTAAGACATGGATGAAATATGGATTTGCATCAAATTTTTGATTTCAAAAATTTTCAAAGCAATGTTTCCTCAATTATGATTAATATGTTCAATATCAGAAATGATTAAAATGTGAAATGATATGATTAAAATGTGCAATATCAGAAATATTCTAACTAACATAGGAAAAGTAACAAAAGAAATATACTTTCCATATATGGATGATTCTACAAATACGACAATGTTTGGAGTACCAAAAATTTTAAATTCGTTAAAAAAATCTGAAAAAAAAAAAAGAAAAAATCAGTAAAATACTTTAAAACTTAATTATAATAATATATCAGCAGAGTTTAAATGTTTGTATTTTATTGAATTTTTTAAGTCATTTCAATGACATTTACGAAAATGTAAATGACAAATATAATTTACAAATAATGCACAACCAGAATTATTATACTAATTTAAAAAAACAAACATGTTGTTATAATTGTTCGTAATATAAGATGGATAAGTGTATACAGCCTAAAATTACTTAAATGAAGTATATAAGTATTTTTCAGCTTAGAATAGGAGCATGTGGATGAAAAATAGAGATTTATTGGCTCTAAACAAACCATTCCTAAAGCTCTTTAGGCTTAACTTCAGCCAAGCACCTTCAAGTGGAAGATTTATAAAAGTGAATAATCAAATCATTTATATTCAAATTCTACCTGCTTTCTATAAGTATTTTAATAATAACGGCCTTAAAGACTTGCATTGAAAATGAAGTAATGTACGTAACTAATCACAAAAATTTTGAAAAATAGCAAAATACAGCTCCACTCTATAACAACAAGCTTTCATTATTGTTATCTAGCATTGTTGACAATTATAAAAATTCATCTTTTCTTGAGAGAAAAATGTTTGACTTTTCCGCCATGTAGATGACCTAAAATGCTTGGGACAAATTTTAAGTTTATTTTTTGGGGTAATATTTTTATTTCATTTTATTTTTTAGTAATTAACATTCTTCACGCATACATATTCAATGATATAAAAAAATGAAAAGCGAAACAACTTTTTGTTTTTAAAATAAATCCACCAGAATGTACAAATCATATGCATAAGGACAGGAAAGTAGACATTTTATTGAACTAACTTTTTTTTTGTGATATCAGAATTTAAATTTTGGGATATTTGAAGGCCTGAATTATAGCACAGAAAAAGTGCAAAAATATTTAAAAAAAAAGTTAGTAAAAATCTTTAAAACATAAAAAAAAATATCATTATGGCACTCAAATATTGCCATTTTTGTAGATCTGTTCATATCTACCCTGAAATCAACTAGTCTGGCTGGATAGCCTGCCAATCATCCGCCAGCTGTCACACAGATAACTCTTCGATACAGACCAGAGATGAAAATACAAGCATTTCAATAAAAGCTTTCAAGAGATGCGCCCCGATATCGTCTCTGTCACAGATCCCCTACTGTGACCGTAACTGAAAATGCATGACACCCTCTCAGTTGCAGTCAAAGTGATATGTGCCTTTGGGGTAGCTCTTGGGTGGAGGTCAGAGGGTCGCCAAATAGGATACCTTTCTTGGCTGACTGCCTGTTGTTTACCTGTCACTCCCACGGGAGTATGACTTCGGCAGATAGAGATATGTCCCTGGAATCCAAAGGACGGCTAGGGGATGTTGTTTGACAGCTAAAACGGCGAAAATTCACACATGGGATGCTAAACGTTACTATTGTGAAGAAGAAAGTAGATATTTTGAAGGTATTGTGATGAAAGATGGGGAGCTATTTAGAAGGGATTTGCTTGTTCGAGGCGTAACAACTTTACCCTGATAGCGAAAGCAATCGCAGTCACTGGCGGTAATGTTTAATCTGAGGACTATATTTTGGGTGGCATTTCTCCCCATCAGGAGGCCAATGTTATAGCGTGAGAAAATCGGCAAGTTAAATGAACTTTTCAGCAGGTTTCTTTCTAATTGTTTTTCTAAATCGGTGATTCTGAAAGTCTAGAGCACAGCCCACAGATAGACCGAGAGACCACCAAGGAGTCATCAGGGAAAAAGGAAAACCACAATTGAAGAAATTACTTTGAGTTTCTTCAAGTCTTGCGACTTTACACACATAGGGGGGGGGGGGGGTGATTGCAGACACACGCGGCAATGTTTAATCTTGTGAATTTAAACTTGGGTGGCTGTACCACCTCATACAGATCGATGACATATTGTGAGAAAATTGGTAGTTTTTATATCCCATCTATGCGCATGTAAGTTGTAGGCTTAAATTATTTTTAGAAAAATCTCATACTTTCTCTCCGTTATTGGTGGTTTTTATAGTTCTTAGAGATGTAGAATAACTTTTTTTGTTCAAAATAACAAGGTTATTCAATGAAAAGAACTAGCAGAAGGTATGTTTTGTAGTTTTGTATAACCTCCTGACGATTTTACAATTTCATTACCTTCTATTCATTGTTATTCATTCTGTGTTTAATTATTTGTTTAATTGACTGTTTTCTGTTTACCCCATCTATTTTTTATTTTACTGACTTGCATTCCATTGAATTCTTTATCTAGTAATCAACTGGATTATATATATATATATATATAAATATATAATAATAATAATAATAGATTGAAAGTCCAATGAAAGAAAAGTGAGAAGCTGCAACTCGAAAAACCTAACTTTCTAAAACACCCATAAAATAAAATTATAAAACAGCAAATCTTCAATCAAATGGAAAACAAATACAAATTACGAGGCATCAAGTTAAAGAAAATCAACAAATTTCAATGGTATGGAAACGATAATACAAAAACGTAAGAAATCAAGCATTATTGCTATACACGTGGACAAGGGTTAGGCTTTAAAAATGGACTTGTTCATTTCTCAAAACTCTTAAACTCTTCTTCGGGTCCAAGTATTTTAACGAAGCAAACATATATATATATAACAACATGAAAGTAATAAAGTGAAGTGCAACTTAAATTATTACAGTGCACAATATTTAGTGTTGCATGTAATTTTTATTACATTAAAAATCCATAAAGAGCTAAAATATAGTTTAGTTATTTATTTTTTAAATTTATAAAAAAAGTTTTAACACAATTTTATAAACTTTCTTGCTCAATTCAGAGAACTTCTCAGATATGTTTCAATTAATGATTTGAATGATGCATTAAACGGTTACAGTTAACGCAAACATCATCAATATAACATCAAAATGAATTCAAATAATTAAAGTAAAATGCAATTCAAATTGGTAATAAAATGCAATTTTCAAAATTGTATGAAATTTTAATTAATTTAAACATCAATAAATACATAAAATATAGACTTATATATTTCAAAAACAGTTTAATGCATATATTTCATAAACTATTTAATTCTGATAACTTTTCTACTTAACTTCATACATTTTACAGCTATTACAAAATAACCATATTCATTAACTAAGATATTAAAATATTTTTCCAGTCTCAAACTTTCATCTCCAGCAAGAAAATTGCCTGTAAAAAAATACGAAATCCCATATACTTACCCCTTTTGCACCGCCCTGTCCCACAGGTGTACATCACTGCTGTGAAAATCCGATAAACGACCGCGTTAGCCCGCTAGTATTTTTCAACTTTCTCTTTTCGAGAAGACTAATGGTAGCAGCAAGGTCATTAATTTTGAGGACCGGCGAATCGTAGCACCGCTTTTGCACGCAGCGAAACAGCCAGCAACTCTGTTGGTGTGAAATATGCGTTGTGTTAGGGTTTCAGTGTGTTTTCTTGGTAATTTGAGCTTCTATTTCTATGAACAACTATGCAGTAAAGATGTACGCACAGATTAACATTGATAAAGTGTATAATAATATTTGTATATGTATCAGATGAATTCAAATCTTATAATGTCTTGATTAAAGCCCGGTATGCATTAAGGCTAACCTTGGGTATACATGACGATTTTGCACAATTCAGTGTAACTAGCATTTGAAATATGGATTTTATTGTTTTCTTGGTGTTTCAAATTGCTGTATCCACGAACAATCCATGTAGAGATTAACTTTTGCAACTCACCATGAATTAACATATTTGCCGCCCACAGACACCAACATATGTGTCGCTCCAAGATATTAATATCTGTCACTTATAAGTATTAAAGAATATGTCAGCATTTCCATTAGATGCCCTTAAAATCTTGTTTCTGCCCTTATATATATATTCACCGCGGTTCTGAATAAACAGATTTATAGCAAGGACTCCACAATCAGAATACTATGCTATACAAACATTTGTTTTGATGTTTAAAAAATGTTTAAACGTGTAATATAAAATTTATCTAGAATTTACTGTAATATAAAATTTTATTTTCTGTTCCTGCAAGGCAGTATTTGATGCTATTCTGTGCACTTAAATGATTTGAATTTTTTTTTTTTATTCCATTGAGCTTTCTGTACTTGTGGATCCAACGGAGTGGGTAAAAAGTGATGAAAAAGAGTGTTGAGTTGATAAAAAAATATTTTTAATTATCGCCTGATTTATTAAAAATGCCAGATGATATGCTTTATTTATTTTTAAGAAAATATTAGTGCCATTTATCTGAAAAAAAAAATAAATATCTACTATTTCAAATTTTAGGCACATTATATAGTTTTTAAATTTGATGTGAGCGACTTTGCGACCATTATTTCTTTATTTATTAAAAATATAGTGTGTTTCACCATTTGTAGGACAAGCACCAATAATGGATGCGATCTTTTCCCGCCGGGGGCCACAACAACAAAATAAAATACTCCAAATTGCAAAACTGTTTTTCTCATCTGGTGGCCTTGGTGATATATTTCCCGCGGGGGAGTCTTACGAGTCCAAGCCGACACTGTTGTTGTTGTTGTTGAAACCCAGACCGTCCGACCTACCAGAAAGGTGTAAGGTAACTGTTTGGACGGTCGGGAAGTGCCACCCAATTCAGACCGGAACCCAGTGGGGTAGGCATCCACAGGGACCGTACCCTCCTTCCCCTACCACCAACCTCTCGGAAGGACTTTCGGACCCACATGTTTAACGTGATCGTACTCCGCATGAACACGGCGGCAGTTTTGGCAGTGGCTGGAATCGAACCCGGGCCTACCGAGTGCAACTCCAGCGCGCTAACCAATGGGCTACCGCGCCCCCCAAGCCGACACTGTGAATAACCTAAAAACAAAAGGTTTTAAAAGACGGTCAAAAACATATCTTGTTCGATTAACGCTTATCCCGCGCATTATCCTTAAAATTTCTATCAAATATATACCGAAACTCAATTTTTTTCGCAAGCACTGAATTGGTAGAATATTTTACTTATTCTCTTACCAATATTGAACAAACACCTCGATGCACACATTTATTTTGCGTTTATATCCCAAAATTTAAACTATTTAATTACACCCTATTTGAAAATTCTGTCAAACATGTATCCACATTATATCTCACAAGTGAATGTATCACAGCATAAATGGGGTCCTCTGAGTGAGTAAGTAGCAAAGCAGTATCTTTCAGCTTTCGCCTGTCTCCTAAACAAGACTAATGGTGTCAGTTAGGCCATTAATTTTCGGCCGAACACGCACAGAGTCTGGTCTTTTTACGTCACAAATCTGTTGTAAAACTAAAACTTGAGGATTGCGTCCTTTGGGCGATACCGTGTAAGTTCTGCGAGGTGTAGCACATGGCACGCGTTTCGAATTTCGCAATCACTTTTATCGTCATGTTCTAATGGATCAAGACTGAAATGAATCTTGATGTATTAAATGTGTTTCTTACTACCTACATAAAATGTCAATTCATCTACTTATGCTGCAGACTACTGGCTATGTTGTTATCAGAATTGAAATTTTCTCTTATTCCCCCCCCTCCTCCTCCGGATAGTAATTATCTGGAGAAAAATAAAAGTATCGGCGATTTTAGAAGTCATCTTGAAGCTTTAATTTTAAATTAAGGGAAAGTAAATTTGAGGATCTCTCACATTCAAGATTGCATATTTGATATAATATTATATACAATGTGGTCGTAGGTTCTAATTTAACTATGGACTAGGTACGAATTTAGATTCACGAAGGCTCTAAACGGTAGTCTGCCGCGGAGTTTTTTAATGTGCTCTACTATTTAGTTTTAATCTTTTAATCTACTATTCAGCTACCTGGATCCTGAGCATCCTTTTTCTTATTAGTTTCTTTGTTATGGTGTAATGTTCAAGAAAGAACTCGGAGAAAGTTTCGCAGCGCCTCATCATGTAGTCAAACACGACATGACCAGGTTCACAAACAAAGTAAAGCGTCTAGAAGTTTTCTGGTAGAAGTTTTGAAATATTTATTTGCAACTAATGGCAATGCAAGACATTGTTTTAGTCCGCTCATGTTCCACGAAATTTTTGGCTCAATTTTTAGATCCCAAGTTCTTGATTTAGATCCCAAGTTCACATTATTCTCCTCTTACCTTGAAGCTGAAATGCTTGCTCCGTCGCTAATGTTATTCAAACAATCTTTATTTTTTTCTTCTACGTCCTTCAGTTATGAAATCTTGATCAGGGCATAGGAGGATGCGAACCCCCATCGTCTAGATATCAAGATCAGTGCTCTACCGATAAAATTACCCAGAAATAAAACGCAAACTTTATATCAGAGTTAATAAAATATTAAATTTAGGAAATCGTATTCTTATAAATAATAATAATAAAAAAAAATCTGTAACACTTATTGATCCTTCACCTTAATTCCTGTTTTCACTCAAAATACAACTTACTCCATTATCCTATATTTGAAAATCCTGTCAACCACATATCCACATTGACTCCTACAGGTGAACGAATCACAACTTCATGAATGAGTCCGTGAGTGAGGAACAAACCAGTATCTTTCAGCTTTCGCCTGCCTCCAAGACTGATGGTGTCAGTGGGGTCATTAATTTTCGGCCGAACACGCACAGCGCCCGGTCTTTTTACGTCACAAATCTGTTGTAAAACGGGGGGAGTGTGTACTTTGGAAGATGTTGCGTAAGTTCTATGATGTACGCTTACATGCCACGCGCTTCTGATTTTGTAGATCCTTACATCTATGTCACAGTGGAATAAGGCTGAAAGGAACATTAATATATTTGGTTGTTTTATTTTACTTCCTGAGCAAATTGGCTTGTTTACCTTACATACATATTATTGATAACTTGTCTAATCATCAGATGCGGATTTACACGATCGGAGTGCTTCATTCTTCGGACCCGATGTGGAGTTATGACGCTTTGTGATATCATAATGTATAATTTTTATTTTGTGCAAGATTGCGTCCCATTGATGCTATGAAATTATATTGGTTTTGGCGTTTATGATATTACATTTATGATTATGCATCTTATTTATTTTAATTTTCAGAAAATAAATAAATAAAATTTTTTAATATTCTTTTTAAATTCAATATAAAATGGATGCCATAACACACAATGAAATAAATTACTTTATTAAGGACAGAACTAATCATATAGTCCAAAAGTGGGTACCCAACTCATCTATAGAGTTCAGATCTCCAGATAAATAATGAGCACAATTTTTACTAGATAGTCCTTAATGCGGGACCCCAATGATTCTTAGTTCAAGGAACTCAGGTTCATAGTTCATGGCTACCAAAATCTTAGCCCGGGCTTGCTTCTAACAGCAACATTGTAACGCAGGTAAATACTGTTTTAGCTGTAGAATATTTCAAATTGGATTTTTAATATTTTCGTTTTAAATTTTATACGACTAAAATGGTTTTCAGCGACGTCTTTTTAAGAAGATTATTTTTCATAATTGAGTAAAATTTTATAATAATTTCAAACTGAAAAAAAATTATATTGGGAGATTATGGACACCCTCTATTTTTGCGCCATTTATTTTGTTTGTCGATACATCCGCCCTTGATAATAAAATAGAAATCACACCCAGAAAGCAAGAAAGAGAGAGCAATACTTGTCCCCAGATCATGCGGTCGTTAATTGTAGTTTAATTGTGAACAAACTTTTAATCGTCGCTTAAATGATGTTGATGTCGGATAGCCGATGAAAGATGGTATGCGGATAACAGAGGGGAAAAAATAAAATGGACGATTGCAGACGTTTTAATTTTGAATTCGGAAGTGGTGAATGTGAATTTTTCTGATAACCCAAATGACTCAGCAAGTAGAACGTCTGTATCGAGATAAAGAAGTCCTAAGTTAAAGTCATAAGTCATGTAAAAAATTTTGCTATTGAGTTAATATAATATCAGACTTAATCTTAAATATACAATGATCCAATACTCTGTTGTTCAATAAATTCTTGAAAATCTAATTCAAATGTTATTTGTTCAAAATAAGTTTTATTAAATTTCCTACATTAAAAATTCCCGTCAAATATATACGCAGGTGAACGAATCCCATCTCCTCTCAGGCCGATGAATTTGCCGCTAAATGGGAAAGCAAGACTGATGGTGCCCGTAAAGTCATCAATTTTCTACTAAACACGCATTGTGCCCAGCCTTTCGACCCCCTAAACTGTTGCAAAATGTCTAGATACTCTGTTAATTACCTGTTTAAATGATATTGAGAATTAGGGACGAAGTGTTATTTAGAAGACATAGGGCAAACCTATTAATATGGTCACAGTGCGTGCACTTCAAAAATGTCGTATCTTGCTATGCGTTTACCAATTTCGTTATACTTACTATAGCTTTGCTGAATGGATTTATAGGTTTGCCTTTTATATATGCTTAGATATGTTCTAAGTTTAAAGTATTGTTTGAATATTTGTTTTGAAACATTTGATCTGTTGAAGTGTTTAGGCATTTGCTTGAATTGTTTTTACCACAATACATGCCCCTGAAATATGCCCCTAAAACATTTTTATGCTTTGAAAATTTGTAATATAATGTATATACACATTTGAATAAAAGAACATATTTTATTTTATCTTATATAGATAATATCTATAATTTTTATGAACATTTTTAAAGTTTTCGTAACAAATATATTTTGCATTGTTTAGGTGCTGAAAATACATTTTTTTTTTTAATGCTTTGAAGGAAGTAAAATAATTGAAGTAAGATAATTGAAGACGAAAAATAATAACAATATGCTGTACAATTAAGACAAAATAAATGTCTTAAATAATGTTTAAAATTACGAGTTAAATTGAATCATTATTTTTTATTATAAAACATGCATGCATTATGAAATAGGCGAAACAATTTACCAACAAAGTTCTTAATATTTTTCAGAATTCTTACTCCTTTTTATTGATCCATATGTGTAATTTTGATAATTAACTTTCGATAGCTATCAACATTGCCTTTCAACACGAAAGCGCAGTAATTAATATAACCCACTCAAAAATATAATTCAGATAAAATTTATTTTTCTGTACATTTCTTAATTATTTAAATCCGAAAGTATTTAATACAAATCTTCTATATAAACTCATTGGGTTTAATCCTGTTGCTTAACAACATGATATCATTTTTCCCCCCTCAAATTTGCGGATAAAATATCGTTTGCATAATGCTGTCTCTACGGGAGGTTTGTTTTTAACACTTTCCAACATAGTTGTAAAGTGTAAAGTGACTTTTTTTCATTCTGTCTGTCTGTTTACCTCGCACGATAATTGCCATAAAAATGACTTTATTAAAATAAAATTTTAGTATGTTGCTGAGACGGTCTGTGGGAATGAAAATAAATAATATCACTCAATTAGTTTCAAATTTAAACCGGGTAAAAAAACGAAATGCATTGAACCCTATATGGGATATAATTTTTCAAACATTTTCTAAGCGTAGTTAAAATTCACAAATTGCTTCAAAAAATTTAGGAAATATTCAAATTATCACTTAAAATGTGTAAAAAAATATTCAGCAAAATATGTTAGGTAGTTTTTTAAATAAAAAATTGAAATAATAATTACACCCATATTATATGATGAGATCATGTGACTCATTTCAAAATAAAATATGGCATCCATTTTTTTCCCGTGTAAAAATTGTGATATTTGAACATTTTTTAAATTTATATTTAGTGCTGCATCCGTCATAAAACAGCTTTATTTTTTCATATTATCTGTGTATCTAAATTCTGTGCCAATGCAATTACAATATTTATTGTTCTAAATGATCACTAAACTTTGATTATTCCTATAACGAAGCCAAATTTCTATAGAATGCAGAATGTAAACAAATCAAGCGATTATAAGATGAGTTTTATAAGAATTGCTGAATTTAGCTCTGGAGTCTGAAATATAAATGATATGAATGAAATATTCATTGATTTAACATGGAGAAGCAGACAATTTGCCTTTTTTGATGAAGTTTTAAGTTTTCAAGTTTAATAAATTATTGTAGTACTGTGATAATTTAAAAAATATCGGTGTTGAATGTATCGTATTTTAGAGCCGTTTAAATAAAATTGTATTTCAGTTGGAAAGTGTTTCATAATCAATGCTTTGTGCACGATTGATCTTTCTTATTTACTAGTATCTCGACATACCCTGGTTCTAGAAACCCGAGATATGGACTGCATTCAAAGTGGATCTATCTCATGGCTACAAACAATTTTCATGAAATACTATGTAGCCGTTCACCCTTGTTGACGAAACAAACACAAACATACAGACAGATTTTCAATTTTATTTATATGGATTTAAATGTAATTGCAGGTTATACTTCAGTGACCGTCTTTTATAGTCTGCCTCGTCATAACAAACGATAAAATTATTATCTATAAGACTCATATAAACATATTATTTTGCTTAAGTATATTAAAGGCCTCTTTTTACTGTGATTCAGGTTTTTTTTATTATTATAAAGTAAAATGTAGAAATTATAAGATTATTATCACCAAACTTCAATTTCACGTTTAAATTAACCCCTTTTTAGATTGTTTTATGTGGTTCAATTGAGTTCATATTTACAATTTTTGTTTTTAAATGCTATATTGGGATTAACTCATACTCTATGCAAATTTACTTATATATGAACCCTGAAAGAAAACTGCAAGCACACACACATATAGATTGGACATGAAGATCTGATTGATCCAATACATGCATCTTCTTATTTAAAGATATGTACTTTATATTACTAGAATTTTATCAGGTACACTTATCAATGTCCTCCTATTACGAGTATATTCACGTAAGTAAAAGTTAAATCATATTTTATTTCATTTTAAGCGAGAAACATTATTCTCCAGCTATAATCATAAATTTTCATCGAAAAATAAATGCTGGGAAATTAAAGGCATAATGAGAAACATACTTAATATATTTCACGTAATATAATTTCGTTTTAGCAGTATTTTATAATTATTTTGCCTTATTTTATATACATTTTCTGTGCATTATAACTGAGAAGATTTCAGCATTTATATAAACTGTCTCATTTTGCCTTTAAATGTAAGTTATTTATTTAAAAATTTATTTTCTATGATTTTACACAGTTTTAACTTAACAGGGGGAAAGGATTTATCTAAACTACTTTATCTTTCATTTCAGATTTGCATCTTCCTTGTTACGATGAATGTCTCTATTTTAGCAAAAGAAATCTCTATTATATCCATGTTTTTCACAAGTAAAAAACATTTATCTATGTTATATATATGAAATAAAAACTATATAATTACATACGTTTTGAATATTTATGCATACAATTTAAAATGTCATTATTTTTGTCAAAAATGTTATAGATTTTACTAAAATGTATTTTGTTTAAAGTTTATGAAGTATCTAGTATTCTTACAAAAGAATTCATCAAAACAACACAGCAAAGAACCTAAAATAGCATGCATTATTTTTGTCACAAATTTTAAACAAAAATATTATTCTATTATATCCATATTTTTCATTAATTTAAAACCACTTATTTAAGACATAAATTTTAAAAAATAACTGTAATATAATCCCATATGTTTTTAGATACTTATGCACACAACATAAAATATCATACATTTCCGTCAATATTCGATGATAGATTTTATGAATATGCATTTCATCTAAAGTTTGAGAAATTTCTTGAATTCTTATGAATAAAAGAATGTCATCAAACAACAGAGAATGTAAAATAGTGAACTTCAAATAGAGAACATAATTTTATCACAAATTTCTGAAGAAATATATCTCTGTATTACGTCCATATTCCGTTATAATTAAAAACCATTTATCTATGTAATATATTTTTAAAAAGTAACTATATGATCACATACATTTTGAATATTTATGCATACAGCATAAAATCATTTATTTATGTCACAAATATATGATAGATTTAATGAAAATATTTTTCATTTAAAGGTTAAGAATTGTTTAATATTAAAAACATATAGTATGCATTATTTTTGTAGTAAATTTCTGACAAAAGATATCTTTGTATTAAATGCTCATTTCTTCATATTTAAAAAAGTTTATTTATGTTATATATTTTTTAAAAATAACTATATAATCCCATACGTTTTTGAATATTTTTGCATACAGCATAACGTAACATGCATTTCAGATTTCAGTTACAAATATCTGAAAGAATATACAATTCACGAATATACATATTTTACTTATATACATTTCATCTAATGTTTGAGAAATGTCTAGTATTCTTGTTAATGGAATATATGTCATTGAAAATAACCCAGAGAAAATAATATAAAACGAAAATAGTACGCATTTTTGACAACAAAGAACATAATAGAGTATATTATTTTGTAACAAATTTCTGATAAAAGACATCTTTGTATTATATTCGCATTTCTTCATATTTAAAAAAGTTTATTTATAATATATATTTTTAAAAAATAACTATATAATCCTATATGTTTTTGAATATTTATGCATACAGCATAAAATAACATGCATTTTAGATTTCAGTCATAAGTATCTGCATGTTCAAGAAATGTCTAGTATTCTTGTTAATAAAATATATGATATTGAAGATAACACGAAACCGACACATTAAATATAAAGCGAAAATAGTATGCATTTTTGCCATAAATTTCTGACAAAAGATTTTGCAAATACATATTTTTATCTAAAGCCTGAGAAAAAGCTGCTGTACTATCTAATATAAATAAAACGTTCTAAAAAATATTTAATATAATAGATATTTCTTATGCATAACTTCGAATGCATGAAATTTAAAAGAAGTAATTAAAAACAAAGAATCACAGAGAAAATAAGTAGATATATTTTTATATATACACTTGAAAATAATCATCCAATACCTGCAAACTGTATCACAACTCCATTTCTTGAATACTCTTTTAAATTTCAATCCAAAAAGAAAAAAAAAAAAAACAATAGAACTCACATAGCAACTTAAACTTCATTAGAAATACATGTTTATAAAATAATTAAACCTCATTTGGATTAAAAGCTATTTAAATTAGTAAAAAAATTTTAAATGAACGATAAAACGGAATGCAAAACGATAATAAATCTATTTATAATACAAGGGATAAATATTACAAAATGGACATTACAATAACTATATAAAACTAAACAATTTCGTTTTATTTTTACTTACTGCATTGTTAAATGTAGGCAATTATTGCAAATGGAATAGTACAAAAACTTTCAAATTCATGGATATGTAATTTGTATATAATACTCAGAACAATAAATGTTTTGTAATTTATGTAAAAATTGTATAGAAATAGGATTTAAGCTATTTTACAAATAAAGTTTTAATAAGAATAATTAAAATTAAGTATTAAAAATTTTTATTTTATACATAATATAAATATTTACTAGATATTTTACATATTGTAAATTTTATATTTTATACTGTGCATTTTATATTTTCATATTTTGCATATTTTTAAAACTTTTTATTAATCTTTATTGCGAATCAATTCCTTTTCAACACCTTTTTAAAATGTCTCGCCATCCCTATTGCCAAATTTATTGATTTAAATATCAGAATTATTTCTGCAGTAAGCGCAAAATGAAAGTCATGCGATAAAAATTAAAAAATGATAAATGCTTCTTAAAAGTTAAAAATCGTCTCGAGTTTCGAAAAAAGTGCTTTCGACTAAGGAGATATCGAAGTAAAGTTTTCTATTTACTAAGCGCATAATTTATTCCCTAATTAAGGCATTCCTAAAATCACCTTCAGAGAATTCCACTCAAGAGCGACTCCAGTACCTCTGGCTGAAAGCTTTGAATTTCGAAGATGCGACACGTTCTCTTTTTGCCAAAAGCTATCGAGAAACGCCTTGTCAAACCCCCATCGCGCTAATTTACTGCACTGCCTGTTAACAAAGCCCGCCTTGAAGTGGCTTCGCAGAAGACCCGCAACTAATTAAAGAAACTCCGGCGTTTCGGGTAATAGTAAACAAACTGTTAACTAATGAAATGCATTCGGCAAGCTGGAAGGTGATTCGAATTAAACGCTAGGGGCGCGAAAATAATTAAAGGCTTTCCTTTTAATTTTTTTCTCGTTCACTTCCACATCCCCCACCCCCCATCCCCTGAAGAAAAAAAGGGGAGAGAAAGAGGCTGGGGAAAAGAAGGGAAACGGGGAGTGAACGGAGGGATCAAAGGCGCTGCTGGCGTCTGGAGAGAGCGAAGCGACGAGAGGCAGCGATTGGCTGTACGTCATCACGTGACGCAACCGAAATGGTCAGATTTCGTTATCAATCGAGAAATGCGCCCCGAAAAGCTGGCATCGGAATAAACGCGGCCAGTCGCGGTGCATTGCGAGACGGTCGCAGGTAGTGAAACAGCAATAGAGAGAGAGAGAGAAAAGGGGGCCCGTCGGCCACCCCACGTGGCTCAGAGAAGTAAATAAATCACCCAAAAATGGAGGCGGCCGCCATGGAGAGCGGTTTTATCAACAGCCAGCCGTCCATGGCAGAATTTATGACGGCGCTGCCTCACATCAATGAGTCGTTTCGCGGGGGCTCATCAATCACAGGGGCGGCGTCGGTCACCCCCGCACCTTCGCAGGCCCAGCAACGCGGGACTTCCGCAGAATCGCCGCCGGAGGCATCCAAACACGCCTCGGCAGCGAACGGCTACTCTACCGGTGTGGCTGTGCCAGAATACCCGTGGATGAAAGAGAAGAAGACAACTCGAAAGCAACAACAAGGTAGGACGTATTTTTTACTATGTCCTGTCATGTCCTTACCTCCAAGCGCCCCCTTCCCCGAACTAGTGTGGGTCCCGTGACAGGAATGACATTTCTGTCACACACATTTAAAAATTCATATATCCAGTATAATTTAATCGAGTTTAATATTAACTCTATGACGGGAAACTTATATATGCTATGTTACGACAAGAATCATGTATCTCGTTCAATTGGCTTTGATAGGTACGAAAAGTCTAACCGTTTATTTAATTTTCTTTCAACTTCTCTACATGTTTTAATGAAAATATGAAAGACGACTGACATATTCTAACTTCTCTTTAAACTCAATTTTATACGTCAATTGTAGTGCACAAGATGTGATCTTCGTTAATTGCTTCAAAGTTCATATATCGAATGAATTAAACCCAGTTTTGTATTTCAATTTAACTTCATCAATGGGTTGTGGGCATATTTGATATCTCTTTTAACGCATTTTTGCACTTTATTTGACATTTTCGCGAAGAGTTTATATCTGAGAGATATATCTTATTCGCTGCTAGTTTTACATTTATGTTAATTTTTTTTTAAAGTATATGGCGTTATATTCATCATTTTTCTTTCTTCAAATTTATATTTTTCATAAGAGTTTATATCTTATTCACTGCTAGTTTTACATTTATGTTAATTTTTTTTTAAATGTATATGGCGTTATATTCATCATTTTTCTTTCTTCAAATTTTATCTTTCCTTACATATTTACTAGAAAATCAAAAGAGATATATTTCCGTATATTCAATCACTGCTTCATTTATTTATATATTTTATCAAAATATTCAACAGGAGTATTCATATATATATATGTATATATATATATATATATTATTATTCAATTTATATTTATTTTAAATTTGCAAAAGAATAACCAGAATTTAATTTTATTTTTCAACTCTTAAGTAGCACGTTTAAACATAATATTTAAAACCCCTCATATTTGAATAAAATTTAAAAGGCATGTCTCTTATGTTTGACATTACTTATAAAAACATGCCTTGTATGCTTATATAAAATTTAGAAGTTTATCTTTTGAAGTGACAAAATTCTACACAGACAAAATTATCTGTTTTAAATCCATGTTATAAGATGGATTTCAATGTAACAATTACAGCTGGCATATATTTATCAGATGTGTCATAACTTCTGTATCACTCCAGTTATATATTGAGAAATTTACGAATTAAACATGTATTTATTATAAGTCCATACATACGATGTATTACAGCCGTCTTTTTTACTCTGTTCAGAAGTGTTGACATATACAGATCTTTTAACTCATTTTGCTTATTTACGTGCTTTTATAAAAAGAACGTCCGTTTATGTGTCGTTCAGTTCTATATTTTACATTGGAATTCATAACATTAAAGTCTGTAATCCGATTGAGCTGTCACTTCTTACCGTCATATTTTATCGCTTACTATTTAACTTGAAATTTGCGATAAGAATGCTCGTATATCTAAACTTTCTCTATAGGGATATCTATTGGACCTCATTTTTATATTACAAACACAATTTCAGATATATGGCCGTATAACAGTTTCATGGACATTTTCATTTTTGTATTAGTCCCGTTATAACTTCAAATTCAGTTTTAAGTCTTTACAACATAAATCTCCGTGCATATTTTTTCTGGCATATTTTTATGTCAAATTATAAGTTCTTCTAAAACATAATTTTATTATTTTTAGAAAAAATGTACAAGGTAAATGACTGCGAAACAGTCCTTTATCGGTTAATTTGTATTGTCTCTAAATTTTTTTACATTTCAAGGAATTTTTTCGAAATAAATGTTAATTAATATTAATTATTCTAATGTGTTTTATGTTTTACATGAAAGTAATATTAAGTTTATTAATGGTATTAAGTTTTTTAATGAAAAACTTGATACCATTTTAAAACCAATTGCAGAGTTTAGGAGAAATATCTTGCCCAGTACTTTGTCTCATAAGTTCAAAATATTACTTATTTCACATTAGTAATGAATATTTTTGAATGTAGAATGAACAAATACTCAAGTTTTTCTAAAAACAATATTTTTTTTAGATTTTTTAATATTTAAATTCCCTGAACGTTCTTCTTTCTAAACTAAAATATACCCCTGACGCCTATGGCGTCCGTTTTAAAAGAAATAAGTTATTTTTAATTTTATCTCAGCTTTTGGAAGAAAAAAAAAACTGTGAATTTAAGATTACTAAGGAAGGAAAATTGAAAATAATCTGAAAGCAGAAGATATTTACATTTATCGTTTTCGACAATGCCATTACTCTGATCTGAAAAGATTTAACAGAACTATTAATTGGGTAATTTACAGTTGAAATATTTCTTTGAAAACTTAAATTTAGTGTTCACGTGGAGGGTTATGAAAATGCTGATGGTCTAGGTTAGTATTTTAATTTAAATTGAAATGTTTATCCCTGATTGAAACACGTTTGGCAACATTTTGTAGCAACGTTACCCAGAGATAGATAGATAAACAGACAGATACATCAAGGTGTTTAGATTATTAATCAGCAAACTGTTTTTAAATCCGTTCATTATAAATACAACATTGATATAAAATACAACATTAATATAGAAGCATTTTTCTGAAACACAATAGCCCTTATTATATGTGGATTCAATGTTTCTTTTTCGATTTACTCAAAAATGTATTTCTAAAGATTTACATTCTTTTAACACTTTTTACAATTATTTTTTTTTTATTATTTAATTGAAAATTTCCAAACATGTTCATCAGCTATCTTGTGCGATACACCTCAAAGCTGCTGCAATACTTTTCATATTTTTTGGTGTAAAAAATATGATGAAAGCGGGAATATTGACAATTTTTTTTTTAATTTTTATATTCCTTAACATTAAATTAATGTTTATTTACGCTATAATGTTGTCTAGGTATTGCACTTAGCAGCTTTAAGAATATAGTATCAAAAATATGTAAATATATTTAAAATTAAAATTGCTTGCTTTGCTAGGAAAACATAGATTTATGCAAAGTAATTTTTCTTTTATTGAAAACATGTAAAATTATTTCTTATAAATTGGATTCCTGTACCGTTTCTCATGTATTTGTACATCAGCATACCGAATCATGAAGGGATAAAAGCAGTATTAAAGGAAAACATCGGCAGTGGCTTCAGAATGATGGAGCCGAGATGATTTTACATGAACAACGTCTTTCCTGATGAGTGGTTTCTCCCTTAGGCATTTTCAAAACAGTTTAATGTATTAAAATATCGAAATTATAACCACCTTATTTCAAATGCCAAGAATGTAATCCGATATCCAATTATAAATCCTGAAAGGGCTTTTAAAGAGTTACAAATTACTTGGTTATTGTTTATATCTAGAAATTTCAGTTTTCAAGATATAAGCATTAAAAAATGTGAAAAAGTGAAATGGGAAAAAAGCGAAAACTATAAGAGTTAATATGTATAAATTCACACACACACACACACACACACACACACACACACACATATATATATATATATATATATATATATATATATATATGTATTTATATATTTATATATATATATATATATATATATATATATGTATTTATATAATATATATATATATATATATATATATATATATTTATATATATATATATATATACATATATATGTATGTATATATACAGTTTAGAAGATATTTAGGGGGTAACAGTAAGCAAATTAAATATTTATTACTATTTTTTAAGTATTCAAAATATTATATTATTGGATTTATTTTTATGTGCTCATAAATGGTACATTATTTCTGACAAAATAGATAAACACTGATTAGATTTTTACATATTAGATTAGGAGATACAAGCATTCAAAGTGTTTACATTTATCATAATGCTCCGATTTCAACCAAAGATAAACTAACCATAGATGTTATTCCCTTAAAAAATATTTGGGTGCGCGTCCAGTTCAAATGCCCTCAATTCTGATATCATTTAAGATATATGTGTATTGAGCTGTACATTGAAAAATATGCATTGAAATAGATAAAATTATTTTTAACCACTACCTATTAGACATTAATTTATCTTAAGTTTAAAATCGAAGGGCATTTATATTAACACTCTAATTTCCTTCAATGTTATTCTTCCAACAATAAAGATTTACTTCAAAAATATTTCTAAAAAGTCTACTTTAAAATTACTGTCATCTAAAGAAATCAGTGTGAAATACCAATTGTTCTCTGCTAAATTTTCAGTTTTATTGCAAATGAATTAACTGTGAATAAATTTCACTATTATCTCTTATTTCAAATAATTTGTGCCCTTTGCTTGTTCAAGGAAAATTTTGTTGGAATTAGAGTTTGAAACAATTTATAATGTAAGGCTTTTCGAAATACTAGTTCTAGTTTTGTCTTATTAAAACGATAACTTTTTTGCACGTAGAATGGACTTATAACTGTAGTTCTATAACTGCTGAATTGTCGTAGTGTAAATTTTTTAAAATTATGTAGTAAGAAGACAAAAGTATAACTCTTTGGCCCATAGATTGAACTTATAACTCTAGTTCTATAAATGCTTAATTGTCATAGTATAAGTTTATTAAAATTATGTAGTGGAAAAATAACTAAAAGTAGAACTTTTTGGTTCATAGAATAGATTTATAACTGTAGTTTTATAAATGCTTAATTGTCGTAATATAAGTTTATTAAAACTGTATAGTGAAAAACAATTAAAAGTATCATTTTCTGCCCTATTACAATGGACTTATAACTTTAATTCTATAAATGCTGAATTGTCACAATATAGGTTTATTAAAATTATGTAGTGGGAAAACAATTAAAAGTACAACTCTTTGGCCCATAGAAAGGACTTATAACTTTAGTTATATAAATTCTGAATTGTGATAATATAAGGTTATTAAAGTTATGTAGTGGGAAAACAAACAGTTAAGCAATTTAGAAAAAATTACAAATTTGTAAAATTTATATTCTTTTATATATGTAGTATTTAAAAGTGATGACATTAGAAAAAAATTGAATTCCTATAGAAAAGAGGCTTAAAGATAAAATGTTTATTTGCAATTACTCTGCTATGGCAATTTATCATTAACTCATGGGAGGATAAACGATTGATAACTCGTAAAAACTCTATTATTACACTGCACAACCACTATTTTCCTTTATGCTTAAATTGACTAATATTCTCGGCGTTGATCTGATCTATGATTTAATCTATGTGATTTAATCTATTTGAAAATTATAACATCATTCTAATTCACAATGTTCTTAAGATATTAAAAAAAAAAAGTCTGTTAAAAATTTAATTTCATTATAAATTGCATTATGTCGTTGAAGCAATCAAACTCAATTAAATTTGAATATATTTTCTCATAATCTTACTTATGTGATTGAAAATATTCGTAATTTCCGTTCTCTATTTTCACCTTTTTGCAATAACCAGTAAAACACAATGCCACGAATTTATTAAACGTAATTATCTGACGATTTCTTTATTATTTAGATAAAAAAATAACTATCACCTGCTTGTAATTTCACTTTCATTAAACTTAAGACTTTCAATAAACTTCAGAACTTTTATTAATTTTTTAGAATATTATTTTTTCTGTTGCTAATCAACACGAGTTCATTTTCTACAGTTTCCGCCAAAAATATCATCTGCATAATTATATTTCTTTGGAAGTATTATTTTTATTTGTAACTTGATAACCTCTGTACTTATAAACTCGAAAAGTTCTGTTACTTTCAGTAAAATAAAGAATAATCTTACCACATTTGAAAAGAAAAAGAAATATGTTAGAAACCGTGGATTTGTATACGAAATGGAGAGATCGAACGACAGACATTTTATAAATATATGATTTATAGTCCATTTAAGTCTTTTGCAATAGTTTTAATAATATAGAAACAATAGAACGAACACGGAGAATTTCACTTTGAAATAGAAAATTGAACGAAATTAATCCAATTTAAATTAGACTTTTTAAGCACATATGTTATTCATTAGAAGTCAAGGAGCATCCAAAACGCAACAAGGAGAACTAATAAAATACACACTTGTAAATGCTTTATATTGAGCAGGTGTAGAAATTAAAAAAAAACCCTTCAAACTGTTGTCTTAAATAATCAAAATGAAAATGTTTCATTAGAAACAGCATAAGCTTTATTAAATGTATCTACCGGCTTCAAAAGCGAAAAAAGGGCCTTCTTCATCAGATTAAAGGAGACAGAGCAGCCACTACAACACAGATAGGGACATCTCTGTATAAATTTATCTGTAGTGTTTGGCTTGTCTCATTTATTCCGTTGAAAAGGATTTTTCTTGCCATTAAAATCGCTTGATGCATTGAATCAACTGTTTGTATTATAACTGATGACGTATTTTTATTAGTATGTGCGAAAAAAGTACTATGTGTGCTAATGCAAGTATTCTGTTTTTATCTAATTAATATTTATATAACAGATAATTGGAAAGAAAAATACATATCAGCTTTAAAATATTATTAAAATTTTAATCAGATTCGGTCAAAAATTTAGCTTTATGTAATTATAAAATATATGTTTTATTTCTATAATAAACCAACTCTTTTATTTCCACTGTTAAAATAGTTTGTCATGCATACAGTATAATACCTTATCTTGAGCAATGTGTGCAGTAAATGTGCCTTTGCTGTAATATGAAAGTACTCAATTTTTGTAATTGTTTTTAAACAATTTTTAACGCTCAATCGTTATCCTTTGAAATGTACACACTCAATGTATTACTCAATCTTTACCCTTGGAAATACACATACTCTATGTAGCTCTCTATCTTTTTCAGTTTGAAATGTACACACTCAATGTAGCACTCAATCTTTACCCTTCAAAATGTATACACTCAATTTAGCACTTAATTTTTTTCGCTTGAAATATACACACTCGATATAGCACTCACTCTTTGCCCATAGAAATGTACACAATCAAAGTAGCACTCAATCTTTACCCATAGAAATGTACACAATCAAAGTAGCACTCAATCTTTACCCGCCGAAAATGTGCAGACTTAATGCAGTATTCAATGCAGCACTTAATATTTACCCCATAAAATTTCATTGGGTACAGATTCAGGGCTAAAAATTAAAAATTACTTCAAAAAATTACAAAAATTGAGTATTTTTACAATTCAGAAAAGATACATCTATTGCACATATGGTTTTTGATAACGTTATTACACTGCGTGCCACGCATGGCAAACTATTTTAATAATGGTAATAAAAGAGTAAGTTTCGGTAACGTGCAATTTCTGCCCTTGGTTAAAGTTGTTTTGGAGGACGGGAAGTTTTTTCACTCGTAGCGTTGAATCATACATTATCGCTGTTGTGACATGCTATTACACTTCACGCTGATGTGCTTTATATTTCTACTACGCTTGTTAGCAATGGAAAGTAGTTTTAGACTAACAAACTAGTTGAAACAAATTTACTTCAATCCAACATTAAATGACAGTTGATAGATTCTTTCAGTTTCTGGAGTGGTAAAATGTTTCGAATAAAATTGTCATATTAAATATGTTTTGCCATATTAATGAATAAATGAAATATTTTGTTAAAAAGCAAAAATGCAAAACAGCTGATGAAGTCTTGTTCGGGGACAAATACGGATCAACGCTTTGCAGAGTATACTCTTCGAAGTATTACGCTTTCTGGACGGAAACATATTCTGCATTTTCCTCCCTATAATTTTTAGTCAGCCATTACCGCTGATAAAAATGCAAACATTTTGACCTATTGCGGACATTTTGAGGGGAATATATCCGAATTTCTTTGATGCACGGATACAACATCTTAAGATATGTACGTTTTGCTGTGAAATTACAAATTTAGAATTATGTGAAACTAAACAAGAGCATTGCTTCGTTTTTTTTTTTTTTCTATCAGTAAAATCGGAAACAAACCAAATCATTGTCGAATACGATAGAATAACTACTTGGCCATATTTATGCATGAAAAGTATGTGTTAACACCATTGGCGTAACCAACGACAGTTGATTAGCATAATCGCAGTTGCATTTGCTATCTACAAGTCCATAATGGTAACAAAATTATTTGAACATTTTCCTCTAATGAAAGAAGTGCAAGATGATATATTATGTTATAATTAGATTTCCAAATAATGAAATATTAATAAATAATAAAGTTAAATGGGACCCATCATGTCAAATATATGTTATGCAATGTAATTTTTCATATTAATAGATATTAACTGAATATTAATAACCTCTGCATTTTAAACAAATTTATACTATTTTTATTCCCTCATACTATCGCATTGAAAAAGTTTTCTTAAAACTTTCGAATTTAAAATTTTAACATGACCTTTAAATTTCACGATGTTTGACCTTTAAATTTCAATCTGTCTTTATCTCTCTGTGCATGTCTTTATGTCTGTGAACACATGTTAACTCAAGAACAAATGCATTTTTATAGACAGCACATCTTATGTGTAGATACAGTATGTAAAAACTTGAACTAGATGGAAGATTTTGTAATTTGTATCATTAAATCACAGATTAGAACACAAAAGACTTTCATAGCCTTATTTTCTATATGAAACAATGATAATTTTTAAAACTGTGGCAGTAAATATGTGAAAAATGATAGTTTCAACTAACAGATATAAATGGTATTACTGTTGTACATATCAACAAAAATCAGTCTCATTCATCGGCTTGGCAGATCTGTTGCCAACTAAAAGTAAGTTTCTAATAGTTTTTACCCACATATTTAAATGAATGGCTGCATAACGAAAGTTCATAAAAAATACAATATTTGTATTCTGACAGTGTTTAAGATCCAAATTTCAAATGAGCATAAACAATCTGAAATATTAATACATGAGGAAGCCTAAGGGGTCACCACATTCCAAATAGTTTAAAATATTAACGCACGAGGAAGCCTAAGCGGTCACCACATTCCAAATAGTTTAAAATATTAATGCATGAGGAAGCCTCAGGAGTCACCACATTCCAAATAGTTTAAAATATTAACGCATGAGAAAGCCTAAGGGGTCACCACATTCCAAATAGTTTAAAATATTAATGCATGAGGAAGCCTAAGGGGTCACCACATTCCAAATAGTTTGAAATATGATTCTGAATTTTAGTATCCCCTGGCTATTAAATCGCAGAATTGGTATACATGCAAATTATTGCAACATGCAAAGAGAAATTATGTTAAAATACACAATACAACTACAGATTTCTATATTTTACTTGCAAATCTTCGCTCATTAGCCAATCTTGGCTCTATAATAGCCATATTTAGCATAATAAATTACAAATCTCAGTTTGACATTTGTGCACAACAATATAGTTCGCATCACCAAATGCAATTTGTGCACCAAACGCAATTATTAAATATTATTTAAAATAAATTCATCATATTCAATTTTCAAATGCTGCATTTTTTAATCACATTGAAAAACTGATTTGAATGATAATATGTTCAATTAATAAACAAATTAAGCATTGCTCACTTTTATTCAATTTTCTTGAATATTTAACGTGATTGCCTATTGCCTTATTTTTAACAACACTATGGTTGCTGAAACAATCTAGTAAAAAATATATTAAAAGCCACAGGGTTTAACTTGTGCACAAAAATTTCTAGCCAAAGTCTTTAGCTAACTAGTTAGTTGGAGTTGGCTATTACGTATGAATTATTTTTGCATTCAATTGTATGTATGGCTAATAACTAACTACTGCTATAAGAAAATATCAATTACTTAATGGAGTTGGCTATTACGTATGAATTATTTTTGCATTTCAATTATTTTTGCATTCAATAGTATGTATGGCTAATAACTAACTACTCCTATAAGAAAATATCAATTACTTAATTGTCGACATAATTAGGCATAAATTAAAAGGAATGTTTCCAAACTTTTTGAACAATGTTATTTGAAAGTAGATTTCTTTTATAATCTTCATAAATTTATGTATTTGTAGAATATATAGGGGAAAGCATAATATATGTGAATTGAAAAGTTAGTATAATGTGAAAAGAAAAGTCGCGGTTAAGAACATAAATGCGTTTTCTCTAGAATTTGAGCTAAATATAAGATGTTGGGAAATTGTGGCCGTAAAGCCATTCAATTTTCAAGTAATTTTTAGCTATAAATTTCAGTATTAATATCTAAAGGAAATATAGCGTCTAATGATGAGAGCACTCAAGGATGAAAACAATCAAACTTGTATGTCTAATATATTATAAATAATGTCTTTATTATAAATAATTCCATTTTTCAAGCTGGGCGGAATATAAAGTAATTATGCCACTTTTGTGAGTTGCGGAACTTGGGTGAATAACTTACATTTCACATATCATTATCTGATGTATTATTTTAGATTTATTATCATCTTATTACTAAACATTCAGCTTTCAATATATAACTTTTTTGTTATTTCTGATATTTACACGTTTGTCTCCAGTCTCATAACTTATTATGTTCTTTCAGCTGCTTAAAATAAAATTATTTAGATTTGTCTGATAGAGTATTTGATATATCCTTTTTTAAACTTACTTGTGACTTCACCCATTTATAACATTATCGAAGTCTATCTAAATTTTTCACTCAAGAAAAAATCCATATACAATATTTTTAAGAATCATTTATAAATACAAATCATTAAACGATAATTGAAATTTGTAATTGGTGTGTAAAGATAAATTAAAAGAAAATAAACTATAATATTGCTTGTTCTGATTTAATTCTGCTGCTTTTTAACTACTCTACAATATTTAGTAAAAGTCTTCAGTTATTTGTATGAATTATAAATATATATATAAAAATTAAGTCTTAAGTTATGAATCAAGACAGGAATTAAGTATCCGCCGGTTTTTCAAATGTGCATATTAGCATTCTACAATAAAGCTAAATGGTTGGGCCTAAAAGAAATAGGCTGCCTGAAACTTCAACACCTCAAAATTGACAATAATGTTATCCACAATTCACATGTTAATCTCTCTGTTTTAAACAGACATACCCTTTTTTCAATGTTAATTTAACATTCAATTAAATTTTTTTTTAAACAATATATCCATTATATTTTAGTGGTAGTTAATAAAAAATTCATTTTCAAAATTGATGTTATGATTCGCAATATTGTGTTACTTTTTTAATAAAAAAAAAATCATGTATCTTTTTTTCTAAGCATGATTTTATACATTTAAATAAAATTTCCACAAAAAACAAAATTGTTTGTATACTAATGTTATATATATGGAAGTTTCATTTTTAGGGGATTTCTTATTTATATCTCAACAAAACCCCTGTATACCTATAAACTCGAAGCATAGACGCGGTTGATTGCGATAAAATAAAATATAATCATACTAAATTTAATAAGAAAAAGTGAAAATCTGTGGATTTGTACGAAACAAATAAATATATTGAATGACAAACAAACTTTTAATTTTATATAGTATATAAATTTTATACATTACAGTGTTTTGGTTTAAAAATAGCTAATTTTGAATACACTTTTCTGCGACACCACTTGATGGAGCAAGGAAAGTGATGAAACCTATTTCAAGAAAACTATCTAAGTCCAGATAATTAAAAAAAAAAACATTAAAATACTTTTCACTATAAAATTTAACTCTTTGTACATCAAACGTTCTTGAAAGAACTCTTCTCTTCTATTTACACATACATTTATATCGAGCAGACAGAAAGAAGTATAATTAAAATTTTGTAGTTATTCAATGCAGTATATATAGTTACTTTTAAGCACATGCAGTTTTATAAAAAATATCATTACTGTATGTATTTATTAATAACAAAAAAATAAGTTTTATTAATATGATTCTTATGTTACATGCTTGTCTTAATATGATTCTTATGTTACATGCTTCAAATGAGAAGTCGAAAAAGTAGAAACTTATACAAATAATACAAAAACCGAAAAGTGGGGGATTCTTTTATGAAAGAAAGTGTAATTAAAAAGCGGAATTCAAACGGTTCTCTGTGAAATGATAATTGAAGCATTTATATTTATACAATATTATGCTTGACTAAGGTATATTTTACAAGTGGATGTAAATTTGTTGTCAAATTCGTGACTTTTTGTGGTGCATGTATTTCTCTATGGCAATTAATCCATAATTGCAGGAAGATGAAAACAAGCATATCGCTTCTAATGTTTCTTACAATACAAAGGAAAATAAATAGTGTAATGGAGTAAAAATAAAAAATAAATAAATAAAGGAGGCAAAGAAAACAAAGTTAAAACAAAAGCGGAGTTAAAAGAAAATAAATTAAAATTATATATATGCTCATCACCGCATCTATAAATAATTATCAAAATTATAATAAATAGAACAAGCTATGAAGTCAATGTAAAGCAAATCACTTTGAGTTTTTAGTTTATGGAAGTCACCAAAAAATTTCACTTTATTTTTAATACTTTATTTCTTGTTTTGTTTCATAGATTATTTTTTATTAGCAAATAAATAAATTCAGTTAAATCAGAAAAATCACCAAATTGAATTGAATTTTTTTTTATTGCGAACTCCTTTCTATTTTGATTTAAATAATAAATAATTTAAGTGTTCCTCAGAAACAAAAAAGTAAATAAATAAGTAAATAAAAAATCTTTAAAGTTACATTTGAAGTTTTATGAATTACAAGAAGTGTTGTTTCCTTTTTAAATAAATATCTAAAATTAAATAAATAATTAAATAATAAAAAATGTTACCGTAGCTCAGAAAATTGCTAGTTTGGAAAACAGAGAAAACAATTTTGAAAACTAACTGTTGCGTTCCTAATTCTTTCCGTCACGACATCACAACATAAACTCACAAACGCCACACCGGTTCTTCAGTTACAGTTAGAGTTAATTTGCGCATAAACGTGATTCGCAGCCGGTTTCGGAAAAGTCTTCAAACTTTCAGTATTACAAATGTCTTATTATAGTCATTAAAACCCTCAGTAAATTATGTTGCTGATAACTTTTCAAAGTCTTAAAAGAGCAGAAACAATTATTTCTTTGGATGAAACCAGATAATAATAAAAGTTAAAGGGCGGTTGAACCACGAATGCCGTGAATCACTTGTTATTTAATGTTCATATTATACATATCATATGATATCTATGACGGATTTTAAGTATTTTCTCAACTTGGTGTTTACTTACTTCAATAATCATGATTAGCAGTTGGTTTGAAAACGCATGAAACTTCTTAATGCATAATTATAGCCATAAATGTCATAGAACATATGGCAGAAATATAGCACACCCTTCTTAATTCCATTTAAAATCATTAAAAGAAATATAGGACATCGAAATATAGAACACCACTCATAATTTTGTTTAAAATCATTGAAAACAATATAGGACAACTAATTTCTACATAAGAACATAGGAATATAGGATGCCTTTCTTAATTTGCATTTTTCTGCGTATTTAACGAGAATTTTGCTCTTTAGTCGCAGTATTTATGATAAAATTTAATTAAAAAGTCCCATGTAAATAAGTCTCTTTTTCTTAAAAAATAAAAATAAAAATCCAAGTTAAGCAGCACATGAATTTCCACAAAGACCCAAATTCATTTTTTCTTGCTTTATTTCTCGCTTCGCTCGGCCATCCGTCAAAATATATTGAAGTAAACAATACTTTCTCTATACAATAATACGAAAGTGTAATAAAATTGCATACTCTATGTTCCGAAGAAACTAATGTAATGTAAAATTTTGTTTGAAACTAATGTAAAATTTTGTAAGCATAAAATCACTTCCACATGCAAAGTGCGTATTTGTAATAATAAACATAAATACTGGTTTGAAAAAGTATTAAAGCTATTTGAATGGACAAAATATGTTATTGCAGACATTTAAGGTCCGAAATCATACTGTTCAGCTGATAACATTTTAATCAACTTAATAGTGGATACAAAACATTTTTTTTAACTGATGAAATTCTGTGAGATATTGGGGCAAAAATAGATGAGTTGAAAATAGTGTGAATTAAGCATTAAGAGGAAGAGGATATTTTCCTTCTAGCCGCTTGTTTCATGCTTTCCTTCTTAACCCATGAAACATTCTTCCTAACTTCCATAGCACGATTATTTATTAAGGATATTTCCCCAAGTTTAGGTGCTGAAAAGAGAAAGATTTATGCATTTTTTAAAAAATTGGTGAAATATTCAGAAGTATTTTTTATATCTATCAAAAAGTAACACGTTCATTTTACTAAAATATTAGAATTACTTCTAATTATTTTATCTATTTAAAGAAACACAAACATTCCTAGTCTCATAATCTATGCTCAGAAAAAACAGATAAAAGCAAAATAGTTTAGGTTTTTTTGATTTTTTATTAATAAACATAATTTATAAACAGAATTGAAAAGTTCATTATATGTACTTTTAGAAATTTCATTATGGTAGTATGTTCATCTCTGTCTCTTGCCTTTAAGAACGAAATGAAATAGGATTAGTTGCATGGAGATATCGTAGACAAACATTCAGTTCAAAATTAATGATTTTTTTTTTCAAAGCAATGTAGTAGTATTTTATTTCCTTGCTAACACCATTAAGCCATTTGAATTCTGGAACTTTTTGTGTGTAATTGATCACAGCATATTTTGTACACTTTATTTTAGATTAGAAAAAAAAAATTGTTGTCTTGAAATAGCAGTGTAAAGTTACGGATGGACGAATCTTACGTAACACTGAAATTCCAAATGCATGAAAAAAATTCTTTTTTTTTTTTTTATTTCTAGCAATTTCTCACAGCTACCATAAAGTATGAGAAAAAATATGTTTTGTGAAGGTCAATTTAACACAAACAATGATGCAAAACGACAAAATATATCCATAAAATCATTTTTTTTATAAAAATAGTTTTTTTATTGGAAAAAAAACTGTTGTGCTAAAATTGTATAAAGTACATCAAAATTTCGCGCCAGCCATGCTGAACAATACAAGATATCACCAACGAAATATTTATTATTTTAACATTTTCTTATTCTATCAATATGCGAAAATTTAAAACCTAAGATAAACTCGATAAAGTTTTAGAGATGTAACGTAACAATTACAATATATTACCAGCATTGTTCCGGGAATTTCATGTTAATAATTATATGCTATCACCATTGTTCCGTAAATTTCATGATAATAACTATATACTACAGCCATTGTTCCAAGAATTTCAAGTTAATAACAATATAAAACTCTTAATTTCTAATCATGCAAATTACAAAAAATTATATCTAGTTCTAGATTTGGCATCATGCAATATTTATAATAATAAAGGAATATGTCTGTTCATAGTGTCGTCTGTAGCGGAAAATGTAAGCAACATACGACCATGAAATCGGGTATACAAGTACTTCAAGATCTGGGAAGGTGCACCTCTATGACATTTTTTAAAAATTCGAATAAATATTTTTGTTATTTTGTATTATAGCACAATTTTAACACAAATGCTTTCCTTAGAGACCAAAAATATTATTTCATAGTTTCCATCTGTACACTATCCGAAAGATCGAAATTTATCCTTCAAACAAACTTTGAACGGAGTCCATAAGATTAATAGTCAAATTTTCTTGAATTGTTAAAATATATATACTTTTAGCGCGTTGTAGACTGAATTTCTCGACATACAAGAATTTCTCGACATACGCAGAAGTTTCTTTATCGTTGTTGTTATTATAAGAGACTTATTATTAAAGCGCAATCTCCCTTGAGCTCCGGTATTATTGTAATCGAAGGTTTGCATCTTGGACAACGCTGGGTACATTTTCTAGAGCATTCAGCGTTGCCGCAGAGATTTTAGATGCAAATCTCTGATAAAAACTGCAAAGGAACTCACAGCGAATTCTTGAAAAATAAAAAAAACGATTTAATAATACGCTCGCTTATAATAAAAATAAATAAAATAAAATAAAACCTGTTGTGTAGTTGCACACTCGACTATGCCACAACCGCTCATCGTAAATCCCGGAAAACGCCATTTTCTAGAGTACGCATATAATTTCACTGCAATATGTGCATTTGCTATTGAGTTGTAATGTCAGCACTTCTCAGATATACACCTTAAACCAGTTTATACCATATTTTCTTTTTAAAATCTACCACTATCTCAGAATTATGACTACTATTATATATTTTTTTCATGTTTCACGGGTAGTAAAAGTTTTCGTTTGTTACTATTAATTGTTCACGAATTAAACGACTTTTAAAATCAGAAAAACGCACTAGCAAAACGAATAGGTGATGTTAAGGGCTCTGTAGCTTTTAAGAATTAGAATTACGTGTAAAAAAAATCATAATTTTGAATGCAAAATTATTTCCTAATATCTACCACTATCTCAGAATTATGAAAACTATTACATATTCTTTCATGTCTTGCAGTTAACAAATGCTTTCATTTGTTACTAATAATTGTTCACGAATAAAACGACTTGTAAAATCTGAAAAACGTACTTGCAAAACTAATAGATAATGTTAAGAGCTCTATAGCTTTTAAGAATTACGTTGTAAAAAAATCGTAATTTAGAATGCAAAATTATTTCTTAATATCTACCACTATCTCAAAATTATGAAAATTATTACATATTTTTTTATATGTCACAATTAGCAAATGCTTTCATTTGTTGCTAATAATTGTTCACGAATAAAACGACTTCTAAAATCAGAAAAACGCGCTCGCAAAACGAATAGATAACGTTAAGAGCTCTATAGCTTTTAAGAATTACGTGTAAAAATATCGTAATCCTGAATGCAAAATTATTTCCAAAACATATTTTAATGTATTGCCCCGATAATTCTAGCATTAATTATAAACTTAAATTTATGTAACAGCGCAGTTTTAAGCAAACCCTTAAATTTTACCATCGTCATAAATTTGACACTGTTTAAGTTTAACATTTCATGAGAACTTATATCACTCCCAGTTTTAACATTATTTATGGAGAAACAATCAATATTAATATATTTATAAAAATTTCTTTTTTCAAGCACCAAATTCATTTATTCACACAGTTCCATACGCGCAGGTGTATTATTGATTTAAAATATTTTCACGTAAGAGAAAATTAATTATTTTTAGCCAGTTCTGTGATGAAAATCAAGCCAGCAGCCATTTTTTTTTGTGTGTGGAACATTATTAATGAAGTTTTGTAACAACGACTTTTCTAAAAGTAGATTTTTATGGGTGCATATGGTAGAAAATTAATGACATCGATGGTAACTTTTGTCAGGTGTTGAAAATCCCTTTTATGCATCTGTCCACGTGTTAAATATCGGATAAAAAGTCTATGGGTTAGAACGCATTTGATTTTAGGACTGCAGACCATGAATGTCCAAAGATAAGAGGTTTTGATAATAGCCTGAAAGGAAATATAAATCTGGCACCAGCAGATGTCTCTTCCTTCAAATTACTATATTTTTTATTAATGTATACTGAAGTCGATTTTTATAAGATTTTAAAATTTTAATTGCAGCATTTGGTTACAGTTTTCACGCGTCAGAAAGTTCGCCAAGTTTAGAAAAAGTTTAAAAAAAGTGTGTTGAGTAGGGAGATCTCGGGAGATCTAGAGAACGACTGGTGATAATTCCTAAACATTGGTCTTAATTCATTATAAAAATATTTATAAATAATTTGCTCATTTGAAAATGATGAATATTTTTATTTTTATTTCTTTCTCTTTCATATAAAGAAAACGTGCATTTTTCGAAGAATGGGGCATACAACTAAAGTCACTGGTTTTTAACTAACATAATTTCACATAAAACGACTATTTGTTAAATTTTTAATTATCCTTTAAAAATGTTTTTTTTTTTACTTTTTCTGAGAGAAATAATACTCGGAAAATTAGGGGGCTTCCACTTTTTCTCCAGCCGATCTCTGCAAATCTATAAGCCTCTTACTCGTACCGTTGTAAATAATCCTACCGAATTATATTTGATCAATATATATCGTAATCACAGATACACATATGCACAAAGTAAAAGACAGCAGACATTATAAATGATTGTCGAATAAAGACTTAATAACATGGCATATAGCAATTTAGTAACGGTATTAAGCGGTTTTAGAGTCATAAACAACCTCCTTATTGAGAACAAATAAACAAAAAAAGACAGAGCAACCACAGCAAAAAAAGTAGAAAGGCACAGAATAAATACAGAAAAGGTTCAGGATAAATAATATGCAGGATAAAATGGAAGGATAAATATACAGCGTTGAAATTGATAAATATAATAAATTGATAAATATGCAGCGTTGAAAGAAACTAAAACAGAAAAGTCATATTTTTAGACCATGCTTCAAATATCTGTTATCTATACTTATGGAGGGACAACAAAATAAATCTACATACTGATTTTAAAGATTTTTTATCAATAATTTAACTAACAGAAGACACAGAAACCGACCTTTTTCTACCCATGATCTTGGGCTAACTTACGGACGTGGCCCTAATCTATGGACTTATCCCTATCTATGGGCCTGACTTTAACCTAGCTATTACCCGAGTACAGGCAATAAAACAAAATGTTCCTAAACGTTCATCTTCTCTTGCGAATCTACTTGTTGCAAACTTCCTGAGGCTCATTTTCAATCTTCCTCCCCCCCCCCCCCCCCGCGCGAAATAAGTGCATACATATAGAACATCGCATTCATATACTTTGCTGGGGAATATATAAAATGATTCTAAACAATTTTCCCGCCGTAACAATAGCATATATAAAAGAATATAATGAAATGGTGCTACGAGGAGTTTAACGAAGTTTTTCAAACTACGTGCAAAAGTTCAAATATTCTGCAACTGTTTTCGAAACAGAATTGAGGATGGGATGTGATAGAAAAAAAAAAATCCATCACTCTCGTGTTTTCGATTCTATAACGCGTGTATATGGGAGAGAATTCATTATCGTAAGACATGAAACGCAGTGAAAGGTGGAGGTTTTGTATATTGAAATAGAATTGAATTTGATTTTGAATCCAGAGGAAATTTCGAGTTGTTTTCGTATTCAACTCATATGAAAGAGCATGCTTTGTAATAGCACAACGCTTTTCTGCATTGTCAAAAATGGTTCTCATATGTATTTTTTTCAATACTGTGATATACTTCAGATATTTTCCCTCCAGTCGCTTGTTTCAGTTTCACCATGTTAATCTACGGAAAATAGTTCTAAACCTCTAGCTCGTTTATCCCTTTAGGATTTAATCCCATTCTTTTTTTGCTAAGCCAGAAAGTTTATGTTTTGTTTTAAGTGATAAAACAATTAGAAGGATTCTTAACATCTTGTAAAATGACTTGCATTGGTTTTTCGTAAATATTAGAAACACTTCTAATTATTTTATCGAATTTTTATAAATGCACAAACCATCCCTTTTATAGTCTTTATGATTGGCAAATAACAGCAGGGGAAAATAAGATAAACTTGGAAGTACTAAGGGTTTTAGGAACATGGGAAAACTGAAATAAGTGGCTAGAGAAAAGATATTTTGTAGGTGCATAACACCCTTGAACAACCTTTGAAGGTGCATAACATCCTTGAATAAAATTTGAAGGTACACAACATCCTTGAACAACCTTTGAAGGTGCATAACACTCTTGAAAAACTTTTGAAGGTGCATAACATTACGGTACATGCCATGTAAATGTATGCTTAGATACTTATGTATTCGTAAACAGCTGATTAACATTCTTTGTGTTCAACTCCATATTCAAAATGTTTTATATAACATGTACTTTTTAATTTCCCACAGAAATGGGGCTGAGTTGCAATGTCAGCAACTTAAATTACGAAATTTCCAAACACGTGTTTCTCCGAAAAAGTTCCACCGATTTGAAGGATATTTTACACATAATTACATCTCATTGAGATTGAGGTCATTACGAAGGCCGAATTTTGAATTTTGAGTCCATAAAAATGTAACACAAAATTGGTGATGCAATGTTAACTCTATGAGAAATTTTTATTTGAATTGTATCCAATAAGAAGGCCATGCGCTAGTTTACAAGTTTATGGAAAATTTTTATATAACCACAGCATACGGTAAAAAAAATTGGGAAGTCACCCGGTTTCGAAGGCAAAATTACATCTTATTTCTGCTGTATAAAAAGTTGCACAGACAGAAATAAATAGCAATTTTATATATAATTTTTTGAAATATTGCACAATTTATATGTAATATGCACACACACGCCCACATTAATATTAAAATAACCACATTCTGGACATTAATATTAAAATTAACACATTCTGGACATTAACATTAAAATCGACCAAGATAAAAGAAATTAAATACTTTAAAATAACGTTTAAAAAAATTCAGACGCAATAAAACCTAATACTTTCCAAACTGTAACTGTTATGAGATATGAAATCTAGTCTTTTCTTGTCGTTGTTAGGTGTATTTTCTGGTGACGCTTACAGATGACGCTTTTATAATTTTTCTTTGCTTTTGATTTCATTAGAATTTTTGTTATTGCGTTATTCTGAGTGCTATGGTAAGATGTGACTTCCTTTATTTAATTTGTTTTCTTATTTTCAATTGCTATATACAGCTTTGGCAGGACTTCATATTTTTCTCTATGAGTTGACGTTCAGAAAGCACTGAGGCTGTATGTGAATGTGAACTATTCCGGTAAAAAATCAATGAATATCATTATATAACAGCCGTTTTCAAGGTATTGGAGAAGTTATATTTTTTTAACAGGGAGAGTGGTATCTCTCGAAATGATCGAAGACTTTATTTGAAATTTGTCTGTCGTTTCATGTAGTGAGTATTTAGTCTGTCTGTCTGTCATGTAGTGAGTATACGATAACAAGGACTTTGCAAACAATTTTTATTTTCATGCGCGATTGTGGCAAACACAGCAAAGTCACAATACGGCTTTTGAAAATGGACAACACAATACCACACCATACACCACATGGCCTTCTCAAGCGGTCGCTACCACTATCACTAATCGCACATGATACTGCTTTACTGTAATCTTACGGAAACCGGCGTATTCAAATTGCAATTTCATTTTTAACAATTAATTAAAAAGTATTGGGTTATACTGTAAGTTAATGAAACTTCTCATTATAACCTTTATTTAAGTGCTTGAGATTATAACTGATTATCACTTTTTGTAAACTGCTCCACACTTGCCGAGAGGAGCATAGAATCTGAAAGTATATACGTCTTGTAGCAACCTAAACATTTTTAAGGACGTATTTAAAAAAAAATTTGATTACCCAATCAGCACCGATTGCACAAGAAGACATCTAGATAAAAGACCACAATTGATTTAATTACACACATGTTTCTGTCGCTCAATTGCGTGTGGTAGCACTACACCAAGTGAAGGATGGCTTGTGCCTGGTGATTAGCATGGGCTAATATGTCTTGGTCAGCGACCTGTAGTGATTGATCGTGTGTCCAGGATCACGAAAAAGTCACGTGCTTCAATTTATCTTGCACGTCGACGCCTTCTGGACACGTGATCTTGATTTTTCCATAGGTAGATTTCGTGTTTTGACATTTACATTGTAGGCGAATTGAAGTCAAATGGTAATTCGATATGGTATGTCGACGGCGTGGGTAAAAGGTTGGATAATGAATTCATTTAACGCTAGGAATATGAATGAAATTTGTGCTTGGCATCTTGAAAAATGGCGAATATCAACTTTACTATATGTGTATATGCGTAAGAAAAACTTCCATTTTCGCTGATAGTTTTTTTTTTCGTAAAGAAATAATTCTTAAAATAGAAATTTTAATGAACTTTAAAATACAAAACTTTCAATTACTAAAGTTATGTATTCTACAAGAGACCCTATGTGTCACGAAATTGAAAAAGGCCAACTAATTGTATATTTTTAAAACAATGTTGCATTAATTTTAATAATGAAAAGTAATAACCAGAACTTTTTTAGAATAATTTTTTATACAATTTTTTTGACATCGTACAAGGAATAATTCTGCAATAAATAAAGAAAGTCAAAAGAAAAAAAAAAGAATTTAAAAGTAAATAGATTATCTCTCCGGCAATGATTCAATAGTCGAAAACCTAGACTACCCGAAAAATGCCTTTTCTCGACATGAAAAATTATCTTCAGGGGTAAAACTAAGGAATAAAATATCCTAATTCAGTTTGTAAACTAATTTATCCAAACATTGAATATTCAGTCAATGTTTGTTAAATTAAAGATACTGAAATAGTAGCAAATGATTATCCTGTTGTAACAACCAATTAATCACAGTAGGAAATATATGGATTTTGAAAATATTTTTCCAAGTAAAACACATAACTTTAGAATTAAAGTTGAAAATATTAATAACGGCTGTTCAAAATATTTATATATTTATCAAGTATCATTCATTAATAACAATAATTTTAATAGTATATAACTGAGACTTGATGGACCGGTTCTCGTTCTGCAAAAGAAATTAGTTAATTAAAAACTTGCAAAAATTACAGATTTCACGTTAATTGCATCTACATTAAAAGATGAAATTTTCATACATAAAAGAAGCATAAGAAGGTGCACAGTTGCATACTTTCTTGGTAAGCCAGTGTCTGAATCTGAAAGTAGGACTCTGGAAGGTCTTAAAATTTTTGTGGATAACCACAATGGTTATCTGGACTGGAAAATCTTAAATGCATGACTCTAGAAAGTTCTGAAAGCATAGCTAAAAGCATAGTTCTGCGAAGTTCTGTAGGTATGACTCTAGAAAGTTTTATAATTTTATCTTAACTGGTAGAAGAAATTTAGCTCGGATTAGGGCGTGGTAATGAAATACATTCACGGCAAACTAATTTGCCGTTATAACTTGCTATTCAATTGACTGTTAATTAATGGCCTCGTTCGAAGAAGATACCTCTCTACTCTTGTTTCTTCAAAAGAATATCACATGTTTTGTAAACATCTTTCTTTTTTGTTGCCCAGCTGCTGTGTAAATTTCAGGTTAAAAACTCGGAAGAAATTCCGCTTGTATTCCCATCGGCAGGTGCACCAGGGCCGTAGAAAAACCGCTTCACAAACCGTTTTAGTAACGCAAACAGCATCCAAGCAGCCGAAAATAGATGAATCCTCCTCGCCCGTGTTCTTATTTCTTGAGCACCTTTACGGCTTGACATCGGAATCGCTAAGAAAAACACACCCAAGAGATCTTTTTAAATAGATTTCACTTGTTCCGCCGGATTTGAAGGGACAGAGGGAGGTAATGCCGAGTGAGGCAAGGAACAGGCTCGATGACTGTACTTTTTGCTGCGAAAAGACTTACAAGTGTTTCAGTGCAGTCCTGAAGCATTATGCAACTGCATGCTTTAGAAAAAATTCCAGAGAATGACATGAATTGCCGCCATTGTTAAGTGGATGGAAGATGAGTTGTTTCTTGTGGACGATGTCCAAAATACACACAGTTCTTGTCCAACATAGAACGACTGCGTCTAAATTTGCAATTAAACGGGCTGCATTAAGTAATTTCTGATGTAATTCATAGCAACTTATTTATATATCAGATAAATATAACTCAGTAACATGTGGTTTGGTACAAATTGATACCAGTCGATGTGGGAAATTTCAATCAACCCTCGGAAATTATGATTGGAATTGAGTGAAATTATTAAAATGTAAATTATGTATTTATTTTAATATACACGCACCAAATATATCTTTCTGAATATATTTCTGGTGTTCCGCTGGATTCCAAGGCTGAGGGTAGCAATGCAGAGTGAGGCGGGAAATAGACTCAATGACTGACTGTCCTTTTCTGGGAGCGAAAGGACTTGCAAGTGTTTCAGTATAGTCCTAAAGTACTATGCGACTGCATGCGTTAGGAAAAAATTCCACAGAATAACTTAAATCACCGTCATTGTTAAGTGGGTGTAAGATGAAATGTTTCTTGTGGACGATATGCAACAAGCACTAACAGTTGTTATTCAAAATAGTATGTTAAGTTTTAATGGATAAAAACAGTTTATGTTAAATGAATCCTAGTGTATATTAACGCAGATTATTTATATCAGGTAAGCACCATTTCAAAGTTTCTTAATTATTCATGTTCTGCGAAGTGATATCGGCCCACGGAGATGCTTAAATAATTGAAAGCCAATGAGTGGATGCGATTGAATTTACGCGGATATATTAAAATGTAAAATATGCATTTCTTAACGACATCCGAAAAAGCTTTAATTTCTCGTGTCCGTTTGAAAATTCATAACCAAATTTAATGTGTTAACAACCCTTTTGTCAATTAACTGAATAGGTTCATGATTTTAAAAAGAAAGCATTAACCATCTCTACCCTGATTCAAAATAAATTCACAGAATAATATTATCTTTGAACTCTTATTTATATTATATCCTCCTTGAATTCGTGAACACTTTTAAATTTATTTTTTATTTAATTTTTTATTTTTAAGTGAACATTAAATAAAATACTTAGCCTATTTCGGAAATTTTATGCTCATTTCATATATTTATTTAACTTCAATCTCTTCTGTGTTATGACATTAAAATAGACCACTCCTGCACATTCTAATCAAATTCAGTATTATTAAATATGATAATGATGAACGATTGCAGTTTTTACTCTCTTTGTACTTGCATAGTTGGGTTATTAGTTTAAACAACTATACTTTTAATTGTCTGCTTCATGTTTTACTTCTTTACTTCAATTAATATAAAGATTTTTAGAAATATACATGTTTTACATGTGTTTATAAAACGAAATTTAATTTCATATTCCTGTTATTTTTAGGGTTTTTCTTCTCGTATAAGATCGAATTTTGATATGACCTGCATGGTTGTGAATTTTTTAAGTAATTTTGCAACTTCATCTTTTCTTTTATTTCATTTTTCTATATTATTATATAGAGGTTATTTTTTTTTATTTATTTAAAAATTGAAAACAATATGTCCACGTAAAGAGTCCTCGGATATATATATATATATATATTATTGCAATATTTACTTATCAGCTTCTTAAATTCCCAAATTTTAAATAAATCCTATCTGATTATTTTGAATTGAAATTTTAGTGTGAATTATTATATTTTCGCATTTTATTTGTAAACTAAATGTAAGTATCACCCACTGTTACATAAGAATGATTGATATATTCTACTTTGGAACATAATATTTATACTAGCAGTATACACGTTCATTATACTGTTCAGCATACATTTTATACTAGCAGTATACACGTTCTGTGTTCGGCGTATATAATAAAGAAACTTAGAAATTCACAATTTAAGGGGAACTTTTAATGTTTGAAGTCTTTCTATTTGACATTTTATTACAATTCCCACAAAAAGTAAAGAGGCAAGTTCTTTTATGCTTAGATATAATGCAAACAGATAGAAGCACAACTTACAATTTTATTTATATAGATAAAAGCACTTTTACTTCTTATTAGGAGCAAAATGGTACAGAGATCGTTCATTCATGACCTTTTAGATTAAAATGCTTTTTTTTATTTCATTAATTTATAAAGCTTACATAATTTTAGAGATAGAGGCACAAGCAACGATTGGGCTCGGTTACCATAGCCACCACAATGAAATCAAAAACTATAAATAAATTCGTTGATAAAATATAATAAATAAAATCGTCTGCTGTAACTACTTACAAATGGAATTAAAAGCAGTCAGGAGAACATAAAGACACAAACGGAAAGAAGGAGAGAAGGACACATAAATTTTAAATGGGACCATACCAACGCTACCCATAAAAATTTTATGAAAGTCAGTGCAGCTGTTCTCCCGTGATGATAAAACAAATAATTTTATTTATATAGATAAAAACGACTCTGAATAATCAGTAAAACATTTCTTTCCATTTAAATATGAAGGCGCTTTTCTATAGGACATAGGTAAGTCGTAAGGCAGTGACATCATTAAAGGTTGTTCAATTTCATCCTTACGGAAACAATTATGCCAATTTACGGACTCTGAGTCCGAACTACTCATTATAACCAGGTCCTACTGTATTTAAAAAATTTATAAAAGGTTTAATTGCCGGTAAATTTCAGATTATTCCAAAATAATCCTAAAATTAGTAGCAAAGCATGAAAGGAAAAACAGAGCTTTCATTAGTTTTGGATCAGTAGCATTGTCAAGGTTTTGTTTCATGAATTATAACACCTAAAAAATTAAGCATACATACTCTGCATTAACTTATATTGTTTTTTGCTCAGACCGCCCGTCTTACCCGAAGGTATAAGGACGGGTTAAGAAGGTGTAAGAACGGTTGGGACAGTGTAACCTAATTTAGACCGGAATCCAATGGGGGTGGTAACCACAGGAACGATTCCTTCCTTTCTCTAACTAATCACTTCTTGAATAGACTTTCGCATCAACACTTCGTATAGACACGAATATAGCTTCGGGCGGCTTCGAGGATCGAATGCGGGACTACCTCGTTCGACCATCCCATCATAACCACAGAGCTATCCCTGCCCATCTGTATGAACTAAATGTTTATGACCGAAGTTTCTGAAAAGAACCTTGGGGTCCCAGTCGGGTCTCGAACCATGGATCGAACCTAACCAGCTGACAATCCCCCAATTGAACTGTTGGGACGGAAATGCAAATTTTTATAGTCGAAGTGGATTATTAATCTCTATCTGGCATTACTCTCCGTCTATAACGCCAAGTTGACGTGAAACTTGTAAAGTTTTCCGTCAGTCTGCACGATCTTTTGCCTCCCGGTTTGAAATCGACGCTGAATATCACTAGGGCACTTTCGCTGCTCCCCCCCCCCCCCCCCCAATGTCATTGCACTAACTTTCAGGGTTAATTTGTTCAGGAGCCATTGCAAAGAACTCTGATCACTTAGTCAGGCTTTGAATCGCGGATTTTCTTACTAACCTACCGACCTTCTCCCAATTGAGCTATTGGGACAAAATTGCCAAGCTCTTATAGTTGAAATGAACTCTGCCTACAAATCCCTATTCATAACTCTATCTTCCCAAATATCCATGCTACTGTCACGCTCCAGACAAAAAATAAATAAATAAATAAAAATAAAAAAGCATGAATAAAATATACAAATAAAAGTCATTGAGTAAAGCTAGATACAAACAACGCAAGTCTAACTATAAAAAATCCAAACATTTAAAACAATCAGAAAAACTACCGTGCGTATATTTTTATTTCTATATCATTAAAATCTACACAAAGCTGACAAGCTCCATTAGAGCAAAACGGCGTTAGAGAATTTTTGGACGGGGGATTTCTGCTTGGATGATAAAGCTCTTAAGATGCAATTTCATATTTCTGCTACTTTGGTGAAAAATCAGGATCATATTCACGAAAAACACCTATAGGGGACGTTTTTTAAAATTAGAATCGTACTCCAAATGCAGATAAGAGCATCCACAGACTGATTTCACGCATATTATTCGCTCGTCAGTATAGAATAACTAATATCGGCGTGTGATGATCTAAGTGAGGGTTTTGCTATGATAAAAATAATTCAATAATTTATCTTTTTCATTGAAATGTATTTTCGAAAAACTTATATCCTACCCTAAAAACGCTGAAAAATGACGAAAATCCTTAAAATAATTGCAAGTCGAAAAATACACTCAAAATAGCTTGATTAATGGCGCCGATTTTTTTAAGCAGCTTTTCAAAGTCAATTGAATGAATGATTCAATGAACTTCTGCGAAATGTTATCCGGAAAGACAAATTCACTGTACATTTATTTGTCTCATTAATTTAAAAAAAGTTATATATACAATATGCTCTCGAATTGTGATGTAAATATATATTTTTTCTATAATTTTCACTTTTTAAAATAAAAATTATATGCTAAGTGCGACAAATTTACAAACCTAAAAATGCAAAAGCGTAGCAACTTAAATTCAAATTTGGAGAATAATAATTTATAAGGAAAGAAACCTGAATTTATATATACCTCCCCTCCCCCCACCAATCCGTTAGTATCTAACCCGGAGAATGAGTATCATTAGCTTCATACTAAATCTGTCTCTGATCCACGTTTAACGGAAAAGGAATCATCTCATTCGGTTAATTAAAGCTTGTTCATAGGCGAAATCGAATAATTGACTTTCTGCCACTTGCAACTTTCTAACCAACAAAGATCACCGCTTCATTCAAATCCTAAATTTTCCCACGACCCGGGGCGCGCGCTCTGCCGGGGCTTATCCATCAAAGGGCGGCGAAGTCCATCAATCAGGCGGCGGCTCCGGCAGACGATCTTACGCGGTCCATTTTTCTTCCAGTCCGTGCTACGTTCGCTTTCTTTTGTCCGCGGCCTGGCGCGGGAAAAATGAGCCGCGCCAAAAGATTTATTACCCGCTCAAAACGGCAGCCCACGTGGCTTTGTTTACAAACATAACCATGGACGTGTTTTTCGTGTAACAAGGGGGACCTACTGGGAAATGATGGAGATTGATTGAGTGGTTATATGATGATAAGCAGGTTTTGGGTAAAGAATAACTGATTTCCAAGGAATGTTTAGGCTTTTGAGAAGACTTGAGATGTCTGAAAGACATTGGAGTTTCTAGAATGGAGAATAGATTTTATTTCGATAGTGGAGAGTAAAATTATTTTATCCTGCTGGATGATAAAATAAATGAATTTTATTTTTAACTATTTTATTTTGAAATGCAATTTTTATTAAATAGACCTCTCTAAAGAAATCCCTTTAACATTTAGTTGTTCTCCAAATATTTTAACAATAACAATTTACTTTGTATCACAGTTTTTATTTTAGTGTGAATTTGTTTATTGCAGACTCATTTTCATCACTACCAATTAATTTCTATCTGTGAGATTATTTTCACCAGCTCACTAATCGCTGTTTGTAGTGAAATATTCAAAATTTTATGAACCTGGCATTATTTCTTCAAATAATGTCATATTTTAGGGTGTATTGTCTTACATTTTATATAATATAAAAAATAACATATTTGTAAAAGTTTGGTAGAACATTTACAATTCCCACTTCAAAGATGAGAACTTGCAATTCAGTCCCAGCAGATGAACGGTAGAACGTCTACTGGCCGATATGAAGATCCGTGGTTCGATTCCTGGTTGAGACAACAAGGTTCTTTACATATTCTGTCTTTATGATAGATTAAATGATAGTTTTTTAAAGTTGTCTTGTGATGCAAATGCAAGTTTTTTGATAAACTGCGACACATTCTAAATTCACCGGCCACACGTTTGATTGCCGTAAGCCCTAGGGTTGGCTGTGTGGTCTGGGCCTTCAACATTCTAAGTTCAGTCCAAACAGTTACCTTACACCTTTCTGGTACGTCGGACGGTCTGGGTCTCAACAACAACAACATTCTAAATTCATTTTAATTTTTTCTAATATGATCTCATAAGAGGTTATACCGCCACTGAAAATTATATTGAAATTTGCAAAACTAAACAAATTTTAAGGCAATTTTGGGATTAAATCCTTAAAATAAAAAACGACATTTTTAAATAAAAAATTATTGAGAGATAGTTATTTAAATTTAGGTCGAGTATGTATACTATATGCACATAATACTATACCATAAAGTTTTGTGATTCTGGGCTAATTAGTTTTAATGCTATAAAGTGCGCAAGGTTCAACCTAACAGTTTTGAGAAAAACAATCTCAAAGTCAGGGAGATTGATTTGTGCGTGCATTGCTTCACTAATTTTATTATAAAAGCAGTTCTAATTGGAATATTTTGCTGCATCTTTTTTTTTTTTTAAATACTCTTAGCATTCAATTCAATAAAAATAGAAAATAAAAAAAAAATATTTGAGGTGTGATCCCTTCAAGAACGAAATTGATATGGAATAACTGCTTTTTATAAAGAAAATATCACGCAACAAATTATTTCTAACAAGAAATTATCACATAACTTTTTGCATCCTGAACGATAAATAAACCCTTCAAAATCTGCAAGTTCTTGTCAGTAAAGCACCAAAAAGATGATGGCTTTAAACATCAAAGTCTATCTATTGAGATTAATAGTAGAAGCTTTAAAAGAGGTAAAATATGAAATTTTAATAATTTATTAATGCAATTTTACTTTTAAATTCAAGATACAGTATACCTGCATTACTGAATTTATTTGTTAAAAAGTACAATGATATCTTCTTTGATTGACATTTTGAATAATTCTCATTTTGAAAATATCGATATTATTAAGAAGTTCGTTTTTATCATTCATTATGCAATATTTTAAACACAAAGTTCATAGTCAATAAAAATATCCATTTCAGAAGATATTGTAGAAGTATATTTTAACTGGTAACCACAAGGTATTCCTTACAGACTTAGTATCATCGGTTTAATTATCACTTATAAATATTAGAATGAACATAAACCTTTTTCTATTTTTCATTGGAACAATTAACAATGTTTTCAATGGTGCACACAAGCGTAGAGGCACCAAAATGTTTTGCTAAAACTAAGAGGATTTAATACCATAATTTCAATAACTGCAGGTTGCAGAAGTTTATTGTGGGATCTGTAAATAACTCTTGACTCAGCGAGGAATCGAATCACAGATCTCCGGCTGGTTAGACCACACACTATCCTTTGAACTACTAAGTTAATTACCTTTCTATTTATATTTGAAGCGTAAAGTAGGCGTACGATTTCGATGAAGATTTTCCTGAAAATGATACCGAGTTCCAGGAAATATTTCGATATAAGATTTTATATCTATCTCCTCACCTTTCCGAAAAAACAAACAAAAAAATCTGGCATTAAAAAAAATTGTTTCTGTCTATCCGTTTGAAGAGTAGTTTCTCTCACTTTCTTTAAAATTACATATTAAAAAATTCCTTAAAAAATAAGTATATAAACTTATTTACTTATTTATTTTGATTACTTTTTTATATTTTAGACAATTCAAGTTGCTAAGATTACTGCTATTTTCTTATTTATAGCAGAATATTTTTGACTTATATATTAATGCAGAATATCTATTCCAAATTTCACAATACCCTGACAAGGAGGCTTGAACTAAAGTGGATACTTATATGCAACACAGAGATACAAAAGCATAAGTTCACACACGCAAAGCTCAAAATATCAAATTGTACCCCCCCAAAAATACCTAATTGTAAATTTCTACTTAACAGTATTACACACACATATTTTTCATGCAGATTTTCTTTATATTGTTAAATAATAAAATTAAGTTACTACACTACAATATACCCTTCTCAACATTTATTTTTATATGAAGTTTTGGGGAAATAATTCCTCTACTCATTGATACATCACAAGATAACAATAACAATTAAAGTTCATTTCACGTGTATTTTCGAACCTTATAAAAAAATGTATTAATTGAGCAGAATATAGACCAAAATTTGCCAAAACTCTATATTGTGAGCTGTGTGAACAATTGTGGAAAATAGTTTACACCAGCCAAACTATTCGAGGTTGAAATTTTGCAAAATTAATATTATGAAAATTACTTTGAGATATGAAAATGATTTTTATGCGTGCCTCCAGTGGCAAAACTCTCTCGAGTGTCACTATTAACTTGTCAATGGCATGTGTTAGAAAAATGGCATGTTATTATTACCATCAATTTATAAAATCTCTCTTCATAAGATTTTGGTAAATATCCATGTTAAATCGTTTAAATGATGCTAAATTTTGGGACTATTTTTTAAATTTAATGTCACTGTGTAGTGTGAAGATTTTTTAGTCTAAATGAGTGAGAAAGCAATATGTATGTTACCTACCCATGTCATCATAAATTATGCACCCAAACGTGAATCTGGCATTGACCAAGAAGTCAGGTTGGCGTAAAAAGAAAAAATTAAAAACCAAAACCTTCGAGGAGCATCAGACCGAACATTTTTTTCGAGAACACATAAAGTCGCACAGACAGCAAGATTTATGACTGAAGAACAAGTACAAAGTAAATCTTGTTCGCGATAAAGGAGCGTAACATCAGCAGCGTGTTCAGATTTTCTTTTACTTCCTTTATTAAGATTTACGCGAACATTCCTGTTCGTACAGACGATGTTGTACGAGTATGCTTTTCGGCAAACTCAGATATGCAATTCTCAGATTCCATATAGCATCAATGTTCCGTTTAACTCATTTTGAAAAATTTTTGAGAGAGGTTGTAATAATTTTACTATCAATAGTAACCAAATATTGGTGCACAATATTGTGACATTGCTGGAATCTTGACCTATATAGACAATATTTTTAATATTGTGCGATGCTAGACTTGTCCCAGTTGCTTCGAATTGTTTAAAACATCATGAAATTTCTTAGGAAAATGGAATAATGGATATGGATAACAATATATATATATATATATATATATATATTTATGCATGCATTCTTGTATACGTCTAGATAAGGAGTGATAAAGTTTCCTAATGCCATTCTGCGATACATTCTACCAGGCATTGCTCAATTGTTGCTCCAAATCTGCTACATTTCGAGTTGCCCAAATCTGGCGACCTAGCATGTCCCATTCATGATCTATTGATGAAAGGTCTGGTGACCTTCCTGGCCTAGGGACAGTATCAATAGCACGGAGACAGGCCACAGATATGCGAGCCGTTTGTGACGCGGCATTATCTTGTTGAAAAATGCCCCCAGAATGACGTGCCATGAAGGGTAACGCAAACTGTAGCAGGATTTCATCAACATATCGTTCAGCTGTTAAAGTTGTACGCAAGATGACTAGGGGCGATCTGCTGTAGTAAGAGATAGCATTCCACACCATCACACCAGGGGTAATGGCTGTGTGCTTGTGTGAAATAAAGACTGATTGAGACCGCTGGACCTGGCGCCTCCACACACGTACCCGATGGTCATCTGCTGAAAGACTGAAGAGTGATTCATAGCTGAACATTACTTATATGCAATGCCAGTCTGCTGGCAGCCATGATGCTCGGCTACGACGCCACTCCAAACGACTCTGTCGATGTTGTGGGGTTATGAGCAAACGTCTTAAAGGTAGCCGTGAGCGTAACCCTATGTCAGATAAAAAAAACGCCGTGAGATGGTGGAAGGTATCACGGATGGTATGATGGTATGGAAGATACTGTAGCACGTTGGATGGCGGACAATGATGCCGTTGGGCCAATTCGGCCCTGTCGCACAGTCATCCGATCTTGACTCGCATTCGTGCACCTTGGTCTTCCAAAGCCTTCATTCCGGCGATGAGTTCCTTGCAGCAACCATTACTGTCAGCACCTTTGCACAGCAGTGTCTGTTCGATGCAGGTGACGACTTATTGCTTGGTATGACCAGCCAACTTCACGCATCCCGACTATACGACCACGTTCGAACTCGTCTAATTGCTTATAAGGTCTTCGGCAACATCGTAAAGGCATTATTGGTTGTGTCTCCACGGAACTGCAACGCCGATAACGAGCAAAGGTAAACCATCCACATTTTTAACCTGTGTTATAGGATGCTAGTTGCTCAGTAGAAACGCGCTCTATGACCGAAATTAACACACATTGGCCTTGCAAATTTAATTATTTGCATACTCGATATAAGGGAATTTCTATGCGAAAATTTGTGATGATCAGATTATTTCTGAGGAGTGTTTCGTTTTTTTTTGCAAAAAAGTGTATATATATATATATATGAATAACAATATATTAAAAGGATAATATAATGGATATAGATAATGGAGGATGGATATTTTCCTAAGAGAATCAATATTTCCTAAGAGAATAGAATAACGAATATGGATAATAGAGGATACCAAACATGGAGGTTATTTAAAATTTTAATAGCTTGTTTCCTATGAAAAAAATAATAATTTCTAGAACATTTACGAAGTGGAGTATATGCAGGAGGTTTATAATTTAAACTACCCTATAAATGTAGAAGGAAAATCTGTCAATCAACTTGAAAGGTATATTTTTTTAACGAATTTTTACAAATAATTTTAAAACTTTGGAACGGATGCGATTAAATGAAAAAATTGAGTTGCGTTTCGCATTTCAAATGCTTTCTTTCATAAAATAAAGCCGAATTAACTAGTATGAAAAATAACAAGGGAAAAAAAATCTGATAATCTGTAATATTTTATTTTTCAACGAAAAATGCTTCCCTCTCCCCAATTAAACATTTTTTTTATTTTACCTTTCCATCTTATTTATTTCATTTCCAAGAAATGCTATAATTTGAAGCGTCTTCTTTCGAATGCCAGCTTCTCCGCTGTTGGGACACCCTGCAATTTACGGATCCGAGAAAGCAGCTATGAAATATACGCCATCCACCTGTCAGGACTCCCACAACAGTTTTACAACCTCCATCAAGACGTTCATCAACTTCGGGGTATAGTCGTATTCATCAAGTGCCGGTCATTCCCATGAATACTTAAATGCAGCCTTGGGAAAAGAAAATTTTCGTGGTCTGTAAATTTTGCGTGATCGTCTTTGCCGTCACGCTCACTTTTCGTACAGGAGTCTCAAGTTGTTGCTGCAGTTACCGAGAAAAAGAAAAAAAAAATGTGTTGGGTATTTGTAGCGGTTTTAGAATGTGTGTACTTAGCAATGACATGTTTGCCTTTTTTGTCTGATTCCTTTTCTCTACCGGCCCGAGAAAACAAAGAAGTGACGTCGGAAAGAGAAAAAAAAATATTTTTTTAATTTTTCTTCGGAAAAAGGGTGGTAAAGTGGATAGGATATTATTTTTTTTTCATTTTTTAAAAGATCATTTATGAGAGTTTTTTTCTTATCTTAAATATCTCGAGTGTGATACTCCACTGGGCGTTCTAATGCATGCATATTCTATATATTGTTTAGTTCCTAAAATAATCAGTATTAGAGTGGAATTATTAGGGTTCGGCTGGGAATTATTAGCCTTCTCCTTATGAAATAATGCTATGAAATGCTTAAATTTTGAATAATAAAGATATAATCACGCGAACTACACGCAGTTCTATATAGTTATAGTTTTAAGTACAGTATACAAACAATTTCGTAACACATTCGCTCTTAATTTATCGTGTAAATACTTAGTCATAAGCATACAAGCGCACATACACGCGCAGACAGAACCTGTTCCAAAAGTTTTCAAAATGTGTTCAGGTGGACATAAAACGCATTTCTTATCAAAATTAAATTTAGAATTAGGAAAATTTCAGAAAATCAATGCCTTTTATTTTAAATACAAAAGTACAATAGTATGAGAAAATAAACATACGGCACGGAAAGTACACTTTCCGTGCCGTATGTGGACACTTTCTGTACGGAAATATAATAGTATAATGAGAAAGCGAAAACGATGTATTTTGGTACGAGTTTAATGGTACCTGAAAGTAAGAATCGCAGAGACCAACATTGGTGAATCCGTTTTGCACTTTTTAGCACCTTTGAATTTCTTTACTGACCATGACCATGAAATTGGCTACTGCAGAATCCTACTGTCCGAACTCAATTTTCTTAAAATTTGAAACGTGTTATGACCGATTTCGTCTTTCATCACATAGATCCGCAAATTTGAGGCAATAATTTTCTTGCTGACGAGTTAAATGTAGTTAAATCCCTAACAGCATTTTTTTTCACAGTGACCTAAGATTTACGCCACACTGTGACTTTGGGACGTTACAGGACGTCGCAGTACGTCTCGGTAATGTCATATTGAGGTCACAGCGAAGTCATTTTGGTCATTTTCGTGGTCGTTTGTGACGTCGCATATTAACTTGTTTGTGACGTCACATTATGATTGCCATTATAATGTCGTCACATTGTTACGTGTTAATTAAATTGTGGAAACGTCACAGAATATAGTCACAATGAGGTTACAAAGTTACTAATACGTTACGTCGTGTAGAAGTCACAAATATGATGTCACATTGTGACCCATGTGTCACGTGACTACAACGTCACTGTCACACATCTGACGATCTTTGCTGTGAGGGATCGGGGCTAAAGGCCTCCAAAAAGCGCTATACTGGTGCACCGATGATGGCGGCTTCATTGGGAGCGTGATTCCTAGCTTTGGGAACACCTTAGCGGGTTTTGAAGTGAAAATTAATGGATTTGAATTTTAAGTAATAGTCTTTTGAGAAAACAGTTCGATCAGATACTTTTGGAAGCGATTTCAAATATTTATAGCGGTAATTTACAACCCCCATTAAGACATTCAGTATTTTGGGCAGTCAATGAAGTCTAGTTATTTGCATGAGTACTTAAATACAGCTTCGTTGGAGAAAATTCTTTATGTCTGAAAATTTCGCGTGATGCTCTTGTCCGTCACGCTCCTTTTTTGTATTGGAGTCTTAAGTTGTTGCTGCAGTTACGAAAGAAAAGCGTGTTGGATATTTGTAGCTGTTGTAGAATGTGTGTACTTAGCAATGACATGTTTGCCTTCTTATTCGATTTCTCTTCTCGGCCGCCATAAGAAAACAAAGAAGTGGCATTGTAGTAAGAAAAAAAATATTCTATTTTTTTTTTCTTGGAAAAGGGATACTAAAGTGGAACGGATTTTTTCTATTTTGATAGCAATCGTTCATGAAGCAGTTATTGCTCCTTTAGCGATTTATTTCCCAAATTAAATTTATCTCAAATTTTTTCTAAATATACTTTTACAGTTGACTAGATCAAAAATTAAACTGCTGCGCAGTTGAAATGTAAACAGTAGATGATCGTTTTGGAAATACATGCATTTCTTTCGTCAGAGCAAAAAAACTGAGAGCGGGATGTCATCTGAGATCTTCACCATGCCGTGCAGACGAAATGGCTGAAAAAAAATATTCTTGTATTTCAAAACTATCGTCTTCTAAAATCGTATGTAAATACATCAAATCATTAACACTTTTAAAATAAGACAACCAAAATTGACTATTATTAAAATGTCTATACTAAAATCTCCATGAAGTACATAAAAATTACATAATTTTTATGTACGTGATGGATGGAGATTTTAGTAAACATATTTTAATAATAACCAACTTTGTTTGTGTTTATTTTTAAAGTTATCGTCTTCTATTTACATTTATTATTTGCGTAGCATTTTACATTATGATTTAGTTATTGCTTGATCCCAATATAAAGTTTTGTATTTACTTTTGCAGTTCATTGAACCTTTATGCGCTACAAATATTTAATGAAATAAAGTTCACTAAAATGTTACGGCTCTAAAGCGGTATCTAAAGTGCTAAGAATATGCTTACAAAATACTATGCCTACAAATTACTTTTATTAATTAGAAAAGTTTTTCTTTACATAAAACATATAAGTCTGATGTCAGCAAAATATTACTTTTTTACAAACTAACAAATTTTAGTTTTGGTTGTAAACAATGACAAAAATGAATCTTATGATTTGAGTTCACTTAAAATTAAAGATTAACTTATCATTTGAAGAAACACCACGGAATCATTCCAATTGCCAAATTCTTCAAAGTGATATAGTTATTATAGTGAAGAGGATATACTGTTTCTAATATCTGAAAGATGACTTGTGATAACTCCTAATCATAAACAAGTAAATCAATCAATTACTGTTTTAAAATATAAGATTTCTACTTACTATACTTGATATAATTGAAAAAATATTTTATTACCGCTTTAACTCAAAACGTATATTTCGAGAACGGTATATGTTAGCGTCTTGAAAATGACGTCATTTGCCTTTATATTTGAAAAAAAAAAATGCATATAAAATGAGCATTACTTTATTGATATTATTAAATCAATTCTATTACTTATTATATTTTTTCAATTTTGAAAAATATTGAAGAATTGATAAACTTATATATTTATTTAGATCATTTTTCTTTCACAAATTGTTTTATAAATTGTAGCAAGAATATATTTATTTATTTAATTAGAATAACATTTTTTGCTCCTCCAAATATAAAAAAACTGCTCCAGAATGAAAATATGCTTCAAAGGTTGTCCTAAACCGTGTTATGTGCTTTCATTGCTGTAAAAAGCAAAGAAAAAATGAAACTAACTAAATGTATCAAACTTGTAAACTAATAATAAACTAATAATAAAGGGTAATAAATAATTAAATGAAACTAGTGACCGAGTGCTTTTATACCTGAAAAAACCAATAAATAAATAAAATTAAATTAATAAAACTAATAAAAATTTATTCTAGAAAAAAATTGACTCATAAAAAAATAATAACATTAAAGAAAACCAAAAAGTATAACATCCTAAAAGTATAAAATACATCACTTATATATCTAATAAACGCGAAATATTTTTGACTAAAATTTTATTTTATTCTGCATCATACATACATTTTACTGGTTTAGTTTTCTAGAATTTTTCCAAATGTACTTTAAATAGGTCTTTTGTGTTACATGAGAATCCATATAAAATCAATGTTCCTGTACATGTTACATCGATTAGAACTTTTTGGCGCAAGCTTTTGTGCCGTTAAGAGCGAAAAAAAGCAGAATGTTAGAGTGTATGTTTCTAAGATATTGACATTTGGTATATTTGTTCATTTTTAAGGTTCAAATTAATTTCAATCGTTTCTCAATCTAACAAACTTTCTGCTGCAAGAATTAGTTTGAAAGATTTTTCAGATTTTAATTAAACTATAGATGTGAAGATATCGTCCAGTAACTCAATGGACAGAGCCATAGACGCCTATCTTTTCCCAGGTGGCACGGAAACTCAAGAACGACTAGCTTGATGCCCGCCTTTGTAACCTTGAAATTCCAAGTGGCAGAAGAGCCATCTCGCCCTACCCTATGGCCGCCCATAGACAGAGCACCGACTGGACAGTTTGAAACCCGTTTGGAAAATTCTTTGCCTTTTAATAAGAGCTAGTGCATGTTGTGATTCGCTCTTCAGCTAATACTAACATTCTAAATGCCTTTGAAATCATATTAAAATTTTTCTGAAACTCATTTAACTGTGAAAGGTGAAGAATAAAATGTTATATATAAGAATATTTGCCCCTACAACAGTGTTTCTCAAACTTTCGATACTTCTGCACTACATTTAATGCATGAATTCTCTTCACGTACCCCTTTCAAACATGACTATTATAAACGTGCTTCATTTTTTTTTTTTTAGTGATCATCATAATCTATCTCTTTATGGAATGATATTAATTTATTTAGCGGTTAGTCAATCAACAGTGTTCTGATCCTTTAAATTCCATATAAAATATTTATTAGAAATGGGTTTAAGAAGAACATAAGGATTTATCACAATTACTACAATAGTTCTACAGTAGATATTTATGGATAGAAGATATGAACAGAATTAGTGTACTAATTATTTCAATGTTTATAAGTGATGTGAATACATTGCGAATGAATAACATAGTACAACATAGTACGTTTTTTAGACATCCTATTCAACATACGTTTATAAAACCTATGTGCAGAAATTGGCATCATGAAAATCTCGTGTAATGTCTATGACTATAAAATTTGTTCTAAAATTACACGAAAATTTCGTTTTCTAAAATTACACGAAAATTTCGTTTTCTAAAATTACACGAAAATTTCGTTTTCTAAAATTACACGAAAATTTCGTTTTCTAAAATCACACGAAAATTTCGTTTTCTAAAATTACACGAAAATTTCGTTTTCTAAAATTACACGAATTGAAGGGAATGTTATTAAAAAAGAAAATCATAGGGCTGCAGTGAGGCAGAAGGGACTAGGCCTCTCCCTACCACCACCCAAACAAGAGGTATATGCAGTCCCGTCTGATAAAAATATTCAATTTTTAGAAATTTTATGATGTTTCATCTAACATATCATCCAAATTTTGCATGAAATATTGTTTTTTTTTAAATTACTTCGTTTTGTATATTACAGAAATAATATTTTTTAATTTAGTTGAATGTGTTGTTATACTGACGATCATCAATTTATTTACATATTTAATTTAAAAACATTTAAAAATTAAATTAAAAAAATCGCATTTGGGGGTATTTCTGTATCATTTCGGGGTTCACTCTTATGCATTAGAGACTCAAAATTAATTGTTGAGTTCATTGCATGAGTTAATCAACTTTTAGAAATTTTCCTCTATTACTTAACAACTTCGCTGCTGGTTAATGCTTACATTAAAAGCAGATGTTATTAGGATTAATATTGAAGCATAGTATATGGATTTTGAGAGCCATCACCCCTTCAGGACTGTAAAGGCCGGTTTGAATTTCACTCAAGCTCCCCTTGGATTTTGTTTCAAGCTACGGCCCTGTAACACAAAACATACTTAAACACTTGAATATATTTATATATATTTATTGAAATAAATTATATTTTTTTTCATGCATCCCCCCATCCCCCTCTCAGCATAATGCATAAGCGAAGTTACGCATACATGTGGGCGTTACATCCTTTGAAATTTATATCTGTACACATATTTTTACACTGGAAAAGTATGCCACCAGATTTTTTCAACCTTTTGGGAGTATCATACTACTCTTTACTTTCACACAAAAAATATAATCCAGTTTACACCATGTCTGGCCCACGCAGATGTCACTGCTTGACAAATTCCTGACGTTATCCAGAGCCAGAAGCTCTCAACTCAGTGCTTGAATTATCAACGAAAACTCTTTATCTCGAGTATGACGAAAACATTGACATGACAAGCGCTGATCGGAGAGGACGTAAGAAAGAACACTATTATTTTCTATGTAAATCGGATTATCACAGATTTTAAATCTCATTCTTAGCATGCTTTATAATTAATGAATAGCATGCAGCATATATTAAATCAAGCACTGCTTAATCCGAAATATATGATTGCAATAGATTGCAAGTTATTGCTATAGCGGCATTCCAATAGAATTACAAGCACGAAGTTCGAGAAAAAGAAATAAAACTCCTATGGATAAAGATCACGTATTGCGTAATAAGAAATGTATGATTGCAATAGATTGCAATCAAGTTTTCAAGTTTATTACTATAGTTTCATTCCAATAGAATTACAAGCATAAATTTCTAGAGAAAGAAATAAAAAATCCTGTGAATTTAAATCTTAAAAATACCATATTGCTTTAGGAATTAATATCTAGGGATAGTTTGTATTAGTTATGTTTTCATTTCACACATAAGGAAATGCGTTGTGTTTAGTATATGTATGTTTGATTATTTTTAAATTAAAGTTCCCTAATTATGAGTAGAAGTATTTTTCCTAGTTGTAAAATAGGGTACAGAATATATGGAATAAGAAATTTGAATAAATTCGATGTAAAGAAATTTGAATACGCAGGAATATTCTTTATTATTTGAGTTCTAATTTGCATTGCAATGTTAATTTATTTCTGCAACATTCACAGTTTAAATAAATATTATTTAATTCAATAGAGACATTTCGCTATAGAAATATATGCAATGCGGTGGGACTTACATAACCCTTGCGTCACATGAATGATTGTCTCAAGCGATTTTGGCGTTTTCCCAACATAAAATTTTAACTCCTTTCTTTAATCTCCATGATTGCGAGATTATGGACATTGACGTAAAAATAGTATATTGCATAATAATATTTACATTTAAAATGCGGTAATTAGAAAAAAAAGTAAAAAAAAAAATAGATTTATTTTTGTAACAACTTATGCGAAAACTATTGTTAAAACTGCGTAAATTAAACCATTATCGAAAATGAGCCAGAATAAAATTTGTGATTTTTTTTTAATATAAAGATGTAAAGCTTTAAGATGCATATAAAGAGCATATTTTATATTATATAAATATAATTACAGTTAGAAACTTTTGTGGAAGGAAATCAGAAACTTTGCTTAAAGAAATCAAGGTTGACCGATCAATTTCCGTTTGACTATTTTTGATTGGTCATCTTCAGCTCTTTTAATCAAAGTCATCGGGCTCTTTGCACTAAAGTTAATAAATTACAATTTAGATGATGAACAATGTACAATGGAATTCATTTCTACTTTCCATAAAGTATCTTTTAAAGCTAATTTTTTAAAATTTAATTTAAATTATTTGAAGTTTCTCAAAGTTTATCAAAAATGACAGTGACTATAATTTTCACAGTTTAATTTGCTATTTTTGCTATATGTGTACTAAAAGGAACAAGGAAAGCATTGTGGTGGGGTTTAAAATTTTAAATTTGAGCTTTCGTTTTTCGAATGATATCTGCATGCACGTGTGAGTAAGCATGTGGGTCAATATGTGTGCGTAAGGGTCTATACCATATATGAAGAACTAATAGAGCAATTTGAATACAATTTTGTACTTTTTTTTTTCGGTACATATAAATAACGAAACCCTATTTATAAGATTGGAAGGGCCCCAGTTTATCTAATGTTTTTATGAAAACACCATAAAAAAAATCTGATGTGGGCAACACATGACTTTCCTTATATAATGTAATGAATTTACTATTTTTACAGTAAAAAAAGAGGTTTTTCTTATAGTAGATACTAATATTCTTTCCAAGACATTGAATTTTCGACAATTAGTCGTCATTTTCATTGATTTAGCGTCATTTTTATCCATTTGGCGAGATTATCGTTAATTTGGCAACATTTCAAAAAGACGACATTCCGCCAAATTCGTTGCCAAAATCTCGCCAAGCGTTATGCACTAAGAAATAAGTTTTTCTTACAGCAGATAAATGACTATTGGCGTTCAAATACAAAAGTATGACTCAGAGTATTTTTTTTTCATGAATGGAACGAGCTAGATCCACGAGAATGATGTCACCCAATTTATCGCATGGTATTACATATGAAAAGTGAACATGTTTATCAATAGGACATATTTTTTTTTATATGACTTTTTGATATTTTTTTTGAAAAATGTACAATATCTCAAGAACGATTCGTGTTAGCATTCTAAAATTCATGTCAATCGTTTTCTAATGAAAAATTACATAAGAAATGTCTATTTGCGTAACTTTATTAGTGGTTTTGATTTTTTGACGATTTTTTCAAAATTTCATTCGGAAATTTAGGGGGGTTCTGAACATTCGATTGCGAATAAAAACAATAGGCTTCCAGTGTTTACGGATTGTGATTTTTGTACCAAATGTCGTTCGAATCGGTCCATTCGTTCGTCAGTTATCGTCTCCACAGACCCACTGACACACACACAGACATCACTCCAAAAATGTTTGATTCGTAATCAGAGATGCTTGAAACGTGCTCTCCCGTCGAAAACTCGAATTCGAATTTTCGACCCCGTCACAATACTTTCCTTATACATTATGTATATAAGGAAAGTAATAGTCGGACGGTAAAATATGTACAACGAACTTCATTTACTTATATTGCTTTATATTTAAATTTTCATTTTGAAATGGAATTTCGACACTGGAATGTACAATATAATACACACATACAAAATAGCTCTCTAGATCGTACACATTTCTACTTAATTACTCAAAAAGTCATAAATATTAATATGTAATTAATGAGCTATGTCTGCATGAGTTGGTTTATAAAATGCAGTTATGCTGCAAATATATAAATACTATTATCATTTTTTATCCCGTTCATTTCTCTGAAAAGCACGTTTTGAAACAGTTTCTGTATTTCGTCGACAACTTATTCGACACATTTCACATATTTTAATGTTAATAAAATAACATTACCGTTTTGGTTTACATAAGTAAATGATTGTTTTAACTAACAAAGTGATCACAGTCGCCAAAGTGGTACGTGTTTTGAAAGTGGATATAAATAAATGAAAATAAATTAAGTGCATTCTGTATATAGCAAAATTTACCAAGGTGTGTAGGGAAAATGTTCTGCCCATATCGGAATTTTATTCGCTCTACAGTCTTAATCTGTTTGAAAAAATGATAGTTTAAATTTTAATTAAATTCTGGATGTAAAAGGTATTTAATTGTATCGCAAGTCAGCCAATTGCATGCAATTCATCCACGTCACTAGAATGTTGCTAACTTGAAAATGACATTTTAAAAGAATTTAATTTTAAGAAAAATTTTAAGAACATTAAAAACAAAACTTGTGATTGAATGCATATAAAATTATACATATTTTTTCAGTATGGTGCTGATTGTAATAAAAGGGTAACTAAACATTATCTATATCATACAGCTGAGTGATACTGACTGAGTAAGCCAGAGATAGTACGGTTCTCGGGCCAAATACGGCCGGTGGTGTGTTCTATACGGTTCACGCTATAAAACCTAATGTATTATAAAGCCATGTCAAAATCCACATCTCCGAATCTTGTAAATTATGTACAAAAATATACTGCAATTTTTACATTTTCATAATCATACAAAAGAGAGTTTTTAACCATGAAACATAGTAAAAGTCGTTTTAGAAATCGACTCATTGTAGATAATTTTTGAATCACCCTCTTGTGAATAACCCTCTCTTATGAATCACAGTTTAACCCAGATGATGAAAATATGATGAAAGCTTAATCACAATTTCACTGATCACTCACCCCATCATTTTGAATCTTCTGAATGAACTTAAAAGCAATTTAATATGTATGTATCATTGTTTTATAATATGAATACTTAATAATTTATTTAAATGAATTTTGAAGAGAAAAAATAAACGAAAGTCTTTGGCCAGCCAAAGTAAATTGTGCTTTTCATTTGACCCTCCTGTAAGCAAGTTTTCTCACTCCTGCACTAAGCGATAAATTACGCACCACAAACTGCTGGAGGTAGAGACTTCAAATTTTGCATACACCTGGAACTTGAGCTATTATAAGTAACGAAAAACAAAATACCAATTCTTGGAATTCTGCTCGAAAAATTTATAAATCTTTGAAGATTTTGTACCAATATTCTATTAGCCATAATTCAAAAGCGACATTCATAAAATTTGGTTTTATATCATCATGCGCAGAAAAAAAAAATATACTAAATTTTCTTTATTAACTCTAGTGTTGTATAACTAACCATTTTCAAAATATTTTCATTTATAGCTACAGTAGATGATATTTTTTGTTATACTTCAACATTGAATTTATTTATAGTTTGAAGAGTTCCACTTCGACAATAAGAGCTTGCAAGTTCGTTCCAGTAACTCAACGGTAGAACATCGGCTGGCCAATTCGAAAATCCATGGTTCGATTCCCGGTTGAGTCAGTAAGATTCTTTACAATGGTGTCCGAAGAAATCAACCCTGTATGTTAGTGCAAAATATCGAAGTTCTGAAAGTGAGCCTAGTACGATTAGCACGGATTCAGTGGCCTCTGGGATATTGAGCGCCGATTTCAAATCGGGAGGATAACGACTATGTAGGAAGCTAACCTGGAGGATAAAAATAGTATTAAGAGACTAACCTGAGGTAAAAATAGCAGGAGGTGGTTAGTCAGATCGTCAATTTCACGCCAATCTGGCATTAGAGAGTGGAGAATACAGAGTCCACTTCGACAATAAGAGCTGTCATGTTCGTTTCAATAGCTCAACGGCAGAGTATGAGCTAGCCAGTTCCAAGATCAGGGTTCGATTTCCCATAGGGGAAGCAAGGTTTTTTTTTTACAATTTCTTGATTCTATTGTAGCAACCAACCACGGTAACTCTGTTACGTGTCAAATACCGAAATAGTTTGTCGGCTATACTTCGATTCAAACCATTGAAAAATAATGCTATGATGTATTAACGCTTAGCTTTAAATACCCGAAAACTTCAAAAATAAGGCTACATGATTGGACATGAAATATTGATTTACATACCTCAATTTTCATGTCAGCAGAACTATAAAATGGGCGCCATTTTCATTGTTAACTTTGAAATGTTTCTTGATATCCAGAACGTTTATGAAGTATGCAGGTGACACATTTAGTGACCACTAGTCATGAGAATAGGAATGTGTGAGAAATTGCAACATACCTGAAATATTGATTTACATACCTCAATATTCGTGTTTACAGAATTATAAAATGAGCACCATTTTCACTTGAAGCGTTTCTTAATATTCAGAACCTATGAGTATATAGATGACACATTTAGTGACGGCTAAGCATGAGAATAGGAATGTCTGAGAAATTCGACTGTAGCTTCACTCTTTTTTATCTTGTTTCGTATTCTGATAGTAATTATGATAAAAGCTGATTTCAGCAATCTGAAATATAAATGCATGACCAAGTCCAGTGGAGTTATGCTATCCAAATATATTATTTTCAACAAGATCATAATTGGGAAGTGGGAAGTCCTTCGAGTTACAGATTTATGCGATAACTGATTCAAAGCATCATGTAAATGCATTAAATAAATGGATATTTGGTGTGTTTTGGAATTTTATTATTTGTAGCTTCTACTCAAAGATTATAGTTTTTTCTAACGCAGAAGTCCACCCGTATTTGGCAGAGAGCCATAAATCTCGTTAAAAATTTGCCGCTTGCCAAATATACATTATTATCAATCACCCTGTTAAACTATTTTCTTTTCTCATAAAAAAGTTTTTATTTTTTCATTTACAAGGTTTTATTAAATTTCATTTAATTATTACTAAGTGAATGTTAATGATTTAAAGTACGAAGTGGAGAAGTACAGGTAGTTTCTCACGTTTGTTTTTTCTTTCTTTTTTAATATCTAAATCTGATATATTTTTTAAACTTTGGATTGATACAAAAAATGAATTTAATTCTGAGAAAACTCTTTTAGAAACGTTGGTCGCTAATTTTAGTACATTTATTTTTTTTTTTTTAAATTACCAGTATGGAAGTAATAATATGCAAGATTTTATAAAATACGTGAATCATATAAACAATATTTCAAAATGCTTCAAAGATTTACAAAACTGGACCAGTTTATTAAACACTTCATTTCTTTAAAATGTATTACTACTTATTTACTACTATTTTTTTTTCAAGCTTCTGTTTTTTTTTTAGTTTATTTGGTTGTACGTCACAATGTCACAATGTAGACTTTTCGATCCCTCAATTGGAACAGTGTTGTACTCAAAATTATTTCTTAATGAATACAACATATTCTTTAATATTGATTAGATATATTAACGATACCACTAATAATTATAAAATACAAGACTGAGACATAGACTTTAGACACCATTACACTGTGTCACTTTCAATCTTTATGCCTGAATGATATTGATATGAACATGACTATATATATTTTAAAATATGAACAATTCAATTCATCCTCAATTTTTATTAAAAATAATATAAAAGATACATTTTTCAAATGGCAACACATGCCGAAATGACTATTATTCTTCTCCCGCGACTTAGACCGTCCGACCTACCCGAAGGTGTAAGGTATCTGTTCGGACGGTCGGGAAGTGCCACCCAATTTTGTCCGGAATACAGAGGGGGCGGCATCCGCAAGGACTGTATCCTCCTTCCCCTATCACCAACCTCTTGGAAGGACTTAAGGACCACATATTTAACGTGCCCGTACTCTTTGTGAACACGATAACGATTTGGGTAGACCTGAGAAAAGAACGCGTGTCGTCAGAAAGCAATCCTCAAGCGCTAACCACTGGGCTGTCCCACCCCTAGAAATGACTATTGGTTAACACTCCGTCAGACTGTTGTAACTTCGAGGCAAAATTATGAGGTTAGCTTTATGAGGTGAGCTAGCTCACTGTTGGAAAAAACAAGCCAATATGAAAATAATTATTTAAACATGCAAAGTGCTACAATATCCAAGTGCAAAAAATATCTAAAAGGCCTACTTTGTATATCATATTATTTATTGTAGGACAATTATATGTAAATTATCACCAACAATTTGAACATAAATACTAATATTTTGTTTAATTTGACCCATTTCTCTAGTTAATGCAAAATGTTTTTACACACGTCTTGATAAATGTCAATACAGTGTAAACTTAATACGATATAAACTGCTATGTCAAGTTCCGCATGATGTCCTGAACTGTTTTTTTGGCTTACTCTCAGCATGAATAAACCCAAAAGACATTTGCGGCTACCATGCGGAGCTTCTTCCTATGTCACCATTTTAACTTGAATAACAAAACAAGTATTTGTTTATTTATCATTATTATTATTACTATTATTTTGCTTTTTGAGTGGTCATATAGGTCTTAACACTCTAACATGTATTGTCTTTATTTACAGATTGCGTGTTCTCATTTTTACCATGAACGTCCATAAAGGATTTTGTAGGAGAAATGTAATTACCAGAAAAAAGGGTTGGGAGCTAAAATTTTTAATGGAGAACAGTAGATTAAAAATTAAATTCTACATGATGCTTAGCATTCAGCATCTGTGACATATGCGTAACACACATATGAAGAGTAATGTCTGTATTCTTTACTCACGTAAGGGAGAAGTGGTATAAGTAGAACATGTTATAAATGGGACACTAATCATAAATCTTTAACTAAATATTATTTTAAACTTGGCTTTATCAGATCGTGTTGTATGTTATTGTCAGTCAAACAAACCAGGAAAGAACTGAAGTGATGTGAAAAATTAGTTTTGTGTTTTCAAGACTAAAGAGTAATGATGATGATTTTAAAGTTAGAAATACACTATTTAAGCGATTGTATAATGCTTAAATTGTTATAAAATGATGATCCTCATGCATTTATCTCAGAAAATCGCTAGTTTAAGTTATGTTGTAATGGTGTCACATACTTCTGATTTTGAGTTTTAGAATTGAATGCATGAATAGGGCCGTCCTATTTATTACTTTGATTAAGTTTAGAGCCAAATATGTTTGTTAATATAAGAGTTTTAAATTTAGCGTAGAACGAAAATTTAGAAGCAACTTTTAGAAAAACTTTTTCATATTCAGCATATTAAATGAATGTGTTTTCCAAAGTTAAACAAAACATTAAAATGATATTTCTTTTTTTTTTCTAAACCTGCTCAAACTTGAATATTTTATAAATAATAGTTAGATAGGGTATGTCATAAGCTACACCAATTTTCGTATAAAAAAAAAAAAAAAAAAAAAAAAAAAAAATAATAATAATACAAAAAGGCCAAAGAAAAGAGCTGCTATGATTGTAAATACACCTGAGAAGTTTCAGCTAGAAATCCAAAATATGGAGAAATTAAGACGTTAAAGTCAAATAAATTTGAAAAGACAAAAATAAAAATGGAGACTAAAACAAATAGCTAGTCCATTGTTGACCTGGAATTTTAGGATACAGAAGAATCTATAGATTGTTATCGAGATATCTTAAAAGATGAGAGACATGATATTAATTTAAAGTAAGACTAATTTGTGTTAATTTTACCATCAAGAAAGCTTGAGTATATTATGTCGGCAGAATTATAATAAAATCGAAATCTGGTTATAAAGTAAAAACTCAATTTCTACGTAAAAAAAGACAAATCCGTGCTCAAATGTTGTGGCACTATTCGTACAAGTACTTTTTTTTTTTTTTTTATCATTTTCTACAAATTTTGAAAGACTGAAAAATTTCAAACCCATAAATTAAGATGTGAAAAAAAGTTTAGATGCTTTAAGTGTTGTTTTCATTGTCATAAATAACCATTTTTTTAATGGAATATTTCATATATTTTAAATTAATAAAAAAAATCTTCAAACCTGTTTATGAAATTACGAATTTAAAAATGACCAATATTTCTTTCGTCCCATTCCTGATTTTTATTGTCTCATTTATTACTATGTCTGGAATGAATGGGGCAAAATATCAGTCCATATTTTTCAATTTTATCAGTATTAAACTAGTTATTTTCTTTAATTTTTCTTTCTGGTAAATAACATTCCAATGTTTTACTTTGAACAACTGAAATTAACGACAAAAATTAACAATATTAAAATGCCCCATTCATGCCATTTCTCCCCTATGTTTGTTATAAATTTGAAAGAAAAATATCTGGCGTGGAGTGTTTAGACGCCTTTGCAACATGTTTCTATTTCATATTGTACTACTACTCTCTATATATTCTACTGCACATTCATCAGTACAACTATACATACACATTAATCTCATTGATTCATATTCCATATTATACTTACCGCTAATCTACTTGCATCATTAATAAGCATCAGAATATAAAATATTACATTGTATCTTAAACTTGTTGTTTAAAAGCTGTTACTTTGCAAATTTCTGCAAAAATTCTTAAAACATGTTTTTTTGAAATTTTTTTTTTTTTTCCCGAGATAGTAAATGTATCTCCATCCAAGTCTCACGCCAATAGATTGAGATACATTTAGCTGATAATATATACTATTTTAATACCCTTTGCATAATATATTTCCAACTATCATTTCATGGCATCAACTTTACTATTGTCATTATTTTTTGATTTAATATGTCTGTCCATAAGAAATAATGTTATAAAACTCTTAAATTAATTTTGAATATGCCCATAAGAAATAGTGCTATAAAATGCCTAAATTTTCAATATGCCCATAAGAGATAATAATATAAACTCTTAAATTTTCAATATGTCCATAAGAAATAATGTTATAAAACTCTTAAATTTTGATAATTCGTGTCCTAGTCATAATTAAAACAAATAAGGGAGTAACTCTATTAATTGTTATAGATTATGTTAAACATTTTTATTTTGCCTATTTCAAATGTGAAAGCTTGATGTTTGTTGAGTCGGACAATGGTTACCTGCAGAAAAGCTTCGATCTTTGATAGTTTTTTTTTTTTGTGTTTTTTTAATTATACAGTTTTGACAGATTAATAGAATTCAGATTATTTCGTCCAAATCGTGACACAAACTAGTATTACAAGTTATCGTCGATTAAACGTTTGAATGTAACATTAACAGTTACCCCACCGGATGATCGTACGGCTGGCGCAAACGATAAGCGTATACTAATGTATAACGCAGCCGTTTTAGACCTAAAATTTAATTTTTTTGCTTTTCTACCAGAATTTATAGGCTTAAAGGGTATATATAATCAGACGAAATATTAAATACTGGATTTTGTATTAAATTCGACAGAAGCTCTGAACGACAATGAGCTTATCAGTGCGATTGATAACGGGGAGTGGCATGTAAAATGCATTTCGGCATGACCTGCTTTCTAAATTTCGTCAAATTTGTCTCCTAGGTCACTGAATCTTTCACCAAGGTCAAGCGATTCAGACCTTCAAATTCTAAGAATGGTTTTCTGTTACCTATTCGTAACAATATGATATCACTTCCGTTACATATTCCCGTTTCATCCCCGTCACATTTCTATCGCGATTTAATCCGCGTCCTAAGATATTTCACATCAAAAATTTCAGCATTCCTTTTATATCAGCTAGCGATTCATTTCATTCAAAGAAAGCAAAATTAAAATTAATTTCGATCAAATTCACGTAGCAAATTTAAGAATCAAATGAATTGCAATTAGAGATAATTGAAAGCGACTCAACTTTTAAGCATTACCTTTGCAATCCTTTTCCCTTAATTAGATTTTCCGCACAGTTTTCTCTCTAACTCTGTGGCGTGAAAGTTAGCAATTTCTATTTAAACTCTCACTTAAAACATCATATTAATCAGCTTGATGGGAGGGGAGGGGGTTGTACAAAATCATTCAACAAGTTTAATTATATAAATTAAATTGTTTAATGTGTCAAATTAAATGGTTGATACATCTATATTGCTGCCAAGTATTACTGCAAATGCATTTTCTGAAAGTTTCTTTTGTGTTGTCTGAAATAATACAACAAAGTGGCATTTGGCTGCTGTTATTGAACACTATATTATACGTGTTTAAATATTTAAATAAACTATTTTGACTGACTAAGCCTTTTATTGCCTATTAATTTTAATATTATTAATATTTTATTAATTTTTTTAACACTTTACAACAAAGTTGAAAAGTGTTTATGACTTTGTTCATTCTGTCTATCAGTCTGTCTGGCTGTCTGTCCGTTAGCACGATAACTGCCATAAAAAGGACTTAATCAAAATGAAATTTTAGTATGTTGTTCAGACGGTCTGTGGGACCTATGGGAATATAAATGAATAATATCACCCAATTAGTTTTGGATTGAACCCGGGTTGAAAAAATGAAATTCATTGAACCCTATTGGATCTAATTTTTCAAACATTTTTTAAGAGAATTTAAAATTCAGAAATTGCTTCGAAAATTTTAGGAAATATTCAAATTATCCCATAAAATATATAAAAAAAATACAGCAAAATATATTCAGTAGTTTTATAAATAAAAAATAAATTAATAATTACACCTCTTATATGAAGCGATCACGTGACTATTATATGAAGGGATCACGTGACTATTATATGAAGAGATCACGTGACCCACTTCAAAATAAAATATGGCATCCATCTTGTAGAAGACCCAGGCCGTCCGACTCGTCCAGAGGACTAAGAGCAACTATTTGGACGGCCGGGAAGGCATCCATCTTGTGTCAAAATCGTGATTTTTAAAGTTCTTTTTAATTCATATTGAGTGTTGTATTCGTCCTAAAACAGCTTTATTTTTGCTTAAATTCTGTGCATCTACATACTGAAACAACGCAATGACAATATATATTTGAGTTTAAATGATCATCTAAATATGATTATTTCTACAACGAAGCCTATTTTTCACTAATGGAAAATGTAAACAGCAAAATATGTAGAATGAGTTGTATAAGAATTGCTGCATTTCTTTAACGCAAAACTATTTAGCTCATGGAGTCTGCATAGCTGATATGAATGAAATATTCATTGGTTTTACAGAGAGAAGGACGATTTTTTTTCGATGAAGTTTTAAGCACAGAGTTTTATTACTTGCATCTCCATGGTCTTAAGTTTTTAATAAAATAAATTGTTATAGTATCGTGATGAATGAAATGAATGGGAAAATGTTTGTGAATGAAATGCTGCTTTTATAAAGAGAGCCAAGCGTGTTATATTTCGATGGTGTCATTTGAATAAATTTCAGTTGTTTTCGATGAAGTTTTCAAATATAATAAATTATTGTAGTATTATGATAATTTTAAAAACATTACCGAGGAATGTGTCGCAATTTGGTGATGTTTCCACCAGGCAATTTACATTTTAATGGCGTCATTTGAATGAAGTACATTTTTTTCGATGAAGTTTTAAGTTTTCAAATATAATAAATTAATGTAGTATTGTGATAATTTTTAAAATATTAACGAGGAATGTATCACATTTTGGAGATGTTTAAATTAAATTGCACTGAAGTTGGAAAATGTTTCATAATCAATGCTTTATGCATGATTGATCTTTATTGTTTTTCATACTATTGCATAAAGTATTGTTTACCAGAAAATTTCCTGTGTGAACATAATAACTCAAGAAACCGCTATCAATCTTATGTCCAGATACATTATATAAAAAAAGACTATTGAAAAGTTCAACAAAAAAAAAAAAAAGACTATTGAAAAGTTCAGATTGAAAAGTTCAACAACATAGAACTTTTCAATTCTCATGATTAGAACTCGAATAATTATAATTTGTAAGATCTTCTCAGCATTATTTACCATGTAAACTAGTGACAATTCTTGAAACAATGATGGCAATATATATTGTAATCAGAGAAATGAATCACCCATTCTTAGGATGTTAATGGTATCATAATAGATGGTATAATAGAATGGTATCATAACAGATTTGTCAAATGCATTCATCGGTGTCCACAAGTTGCAATCGACTTGAAAATAAAAACTTTTAAAAAATATTTTAAAAGAATTGCTTGAGTACGAAAGCTGAAAAAGATACTTCTTTCTTCTTTACACTTCTTATCAACTTTATTTATACTCCTTTATTTATACAACTTTATTTATACTCTCCCTTCATTCAACTTCTCTGATGGGCTCGTTCTCGGCTCCCAGAGCACGAAGAGTTAAAACACGACATGTTGTTTTATCTCACGGAACAATCATCACATGACATCCATCAAATTTTCACGCCATTACATTACGTCGCTACGTCTTTTACGTACGTCATCTTTTACGGGCACAATGCGGACTCCCAGAACACGTAGGGAGCTGAAACTCGGAACATTGTTTCATCTCATGGAACATTTTCATCTACATTACCTTGTTACGGCATTTACGTATGCATCATGTCTATATTTTTGCCCTTTTATGATTCAGTATCTTCTGAGGAAAGGTCCTAACGCGTCGATCGATGCATAACGTAAATTACGCCAAAAAATTAAACTAAGTAGTGAAAAATAAATTATGATTATGTTTATATAAAATATATTATGTTTTCAATGTCTTCCCTTACACAACAGTGGCCACAGAAACGTAGAAAATAAATGTAAATCACACACAAAATTGAGCCAAATTGAGGTTGTGTGTTATATTTAAAACAATACTATATGAATCTTAACATTATCTAAAATTGATATTATGCAAAATTGGCGAAAGTTACTGAGGGCGTAGGCAGATATTCAAAACAATACTATGCAAATCGTATCAATATCTGCAGTATTGATATTATGCAAATTTGTCGAAACTCTTCCATCTGCCTACACACTCATTTCCTTTAAACAATTTTGCATAATATCAATTTTGGATGATGTTAATATTTATATAATATTGTTTTAAATTGAATCTACCTACACCCTCAGTGAGTTTCGATTTCGTGTGGGATACAAATTTATTTTCTACTTTTGTGCGTTATTTTTCTTCTGTGTGCCACTGTTTTGCAGGGGAGGACATTGAAAAACTTGTTTTATCTCATAATATCTTTTTTATTATGATAATGATTGGGGTACAAGTAGAACTAAACACTCTGGAACATAAATGTATGATAAATTCGAATAGACTCATATTACAGGTATTGTAATGTTGAAGACCAGACCGTCCGACTCGTCCGAGGATTTGAGCAACTATTTGGGCGGCCGGAGGTATTGTAATATGTAATCCCACTTGCTTAAAAATAACAGATTTTTATAAAAGTTGGCATTTAGTTTTCTCATTATTAGAATAATCAGTAACGTTGAAATGCGTAAGTCACCTTTGTTGTAAAGAAATAATAATTCATTGACTATAATATATAAGATCTGCCCTATAACTATAATATATTAAAAGGCTCCCACTCCTACTAGTTACTGCCCCAATTTTCTCTTAGGGAAAGCGTCGTTTACCCCTTTAGGTTTTCTGGTTGATTTAAATAAGAAGCAAGAAAAGCTACTGACATATATGTGTATAATGTCTATATAAAATGCAATTTTAATAGCCAATTTCTAGGATGACAGGTGGCAGTCATCACTAAACAACATTGTTGCCACTTTACAATTTAAAATTGAGAAATGGAAACTATTATAGAAACCTGAAGTCACTTAGAGAATTAAAACATTTGAAACAAATGTAAGAAATACATGAAAAATGCATTTGATAAAATCCAAATATTACACTCATCTCATTTTAAGTAGCTTCATAAATTTACACCTATCTCTTAGACCAAATTAAATTTGAAATGTTATAGATTTTAGTGGTATACATTTCATATTTTTATCTTTGCTAATCGAAATAAAGGTCTACAATGAATGTTCTACAACTATAATTTATCTTTAAATTAATATTGGATAAGATGCTGTCTTGCACTTGAAATGTCGCATAAGATATCACAAATTATTTTCCTAAGATGATAATACAAATTAATTTAAAGACACTACAATTTTTTAAGTCTAATGCAATTTTGAATAATTGATACAAAACAAAAATGTCGTACCAAGAACTAGCCATCCAGCTGTTATTAAAATTGAATTATTATTTTCTTTTATATATTGTTAGTGAGCTAAGTTAGCTTTTGTACTTATAGTTTTGCTTTTCTTTTTGCATGGCCGTTAAATCCAGGGAACTTTAAATTTCCGTTCGTTAAAAATGAGTACATCAGGTTTAAATTTACATTATACTAATTAAGTTTTTATAATTTCGTCGTTAAGTTTGGAATTTTGTTAACATTCCTCCTCGCTAAGTGTGTTTTACTGTAATAAAATTAGTCTAATTTCTGAATTAATAACTTCTTCCCCAGAATACTTATTTACTAAGTAATACTCATTGTTTATTCTCGAATACATTCCATGCAAATACGATATTAAACTTACTCAACACACAATATCCATTGAATCCAAACCCAAACACAAAAGCGCTGCAGCGAATTGCGGCGAAATTGCTCCAGAGGCGATTCAAATAATTGAATGCCCAAATTCTCTCTCCCTCTCTCTTTCATTGGTATTCAATTCAATGGTCTGTAAGATAGCCCCCTTTTCCCGTAATAGCTATTTGCGATGTATCAGTTAATCAATTCAAGGGAGTGCTTTATTATCCCATTCAACAGGTTTAAATTGGTTGCCACATTGTTAAATACACAGTCCGTATATGGTCAATACTCCCAATTCATTTCTACTTGGCGAAATTATTAATAACTTCCGTGTGTTATGGTGTTGAATGGGTGATAAAATTAGTCCGGTCGGGTGTTGTTTTGTGGTAATGGTTGTTTGTTATGTTTGATGATTTACATTATTTAGTAAACTTATGGGAATTGCATTGTTCTCTATTAAAAGTACAAGTTTCAACTCTAAAAAATGCAGTATGTTTGGTTATTATTATTTCAATACGTAAGATGTCAGATATGGATATGTTTCTAATAATTCTTTGCAACTTCGACCCAGACCGTCCGACTACCCGAAGGTGTAAGGTATCTGTTTGGAGCAACATATACCTTACAGTCTCCTTGCAACTGTAATCTGGACTACCTAGAGCCACCCATGCGAATTGTGCCCCCCTACAAACATTTATCCCCCCTCCATAATTGATTGTCCCCACCTTTAATATCCTCTCTTCTCTAAAAGAATTGGGTGACCGACTCACCCTCTGGCGCCTTTCTCCCACTCGAGTGTTATCCGTCTTTCCCTATGGATAGCCTTGCACCATCTCATTTTTTTATTTTTGCTTTCCCTACAGTACATCCTCACTAGGGGTGAGGCCGTTCGCGGACGGGCACTGTCTTTTATAGCCTCAGACCCAACTCACTTAAGTGGTACATAAATCTGTGGAGAGGCCGGCTGCTAGCTTGGTTTTGGGTTCTGAAAGCAGAAGCTTCCAGGTGGCGGAGAGGAGCAAGCTCTTTATGACCTGTTACCAGACCTATCGGCGACTGGGGTCGAGACTCGACAGCTTTACCCTGCCCTGTGAATGATACAGCCGACTCTTGCTCCCCTGGTTGTTTGTCTTGCTGGACGGTGAATATATTGTAGCTTTGCCGCCCACCTTGCCAGCGGGGTAAACCTAAACGGTAGCCACGGGGGTTGGTTGTTAATCTGTCCCTACAATACGTAATGCATGTCCTTCCAAGAGATTGGTGGCAGGGGAAGCAGGGCACAGTTCCTGTGGATGCCTCCCCCACTGGGTTCCGGTCTAAATGAAGTGACACTCCCCGGCCGTCCGAACAGATATCTTACACTTTTGGGAAGGTCTGAAAAAAGAATACATAATGCATAGGGTTGGGCAGCCCAGTGGTTAGCGCGTGGGGATTACACTCGGACGACCCGAGTGCAATCGGTAATAATGTTCGAGTGAATACGACAATAATGTTTAAAGTTAGCCATTAAGATTTTAATTGACCGTAAAACAAAGACTTACAAAAAGCGTTTTTTTCCCTTTCTTTTGCGGATAGCGTGTTTCATGATTTGAGTAGTAGTGGGAGTTTATTTGCGAATCGGGCAACGGCGGGTAATTCGTTCTAGCTTCAAATAAATATTCATCTGGTGTATTACTTTTCGCGTGGAACCCATTATAATGAATTTAAATAAGATGTAGAAAAATGAATTTGAAATCCTGAGGAAAGTTATATGCTACTCATGTCAGTTATTTTAATACAAATAAACTGTTCAATGTAATTCTCTATGATTTGAAAACTCTGATAAATAGTAGGTTACTTTCGTGGGTGTTTAGTCAAATCTCAGCCATCCATTCTATCTAATTTATAAACTTCAATTTCTTGGTCAAGTTTAGTTTCTTAGTTACAGACCTTTAGTTTTTCATCACTGTACAGAACTTAAGGTGGAATCGAGCCACTGATCTCTTGATGGTCAGATCACACTGTCCTTTGCGCTACTCAGACGTTCATCCTTCCTTCTATATTTAAGTGTACTTTACAACTGTTCTCGTTGATAATTAGTCACTGTTGATTTAAACTATTCTCATTGTTGTTTTTTTTTTTTTACACATAATGGATTACTTTCGAATCTGTCGTCGTAAGGCTTTGTATTGCACCTGTTAATGAGGGTAACAACTTCAGGTGCCAAGAGATGAGATAACAACCTATGACGTTTCCAAGAAGGGTTGAAAACTTATCCTCGACGACTACTAATTAATTAAAATCTGCTAGCTTGTCGTTTCAAAGTTGGCTTCATTATACAGGAGCAACGAGATTCTAAAATGGTACTGCTTCCTTATAATTACGATGCGCGCCTTTGTAAAGCAATTGTCTATTGAAGGTGTTTTACAAAAAATATGTCTTTTATTTCTTGTATTGCTAATTGTATAAAGTATAAAAAATAATGTTTATAAGATGCACTGTATACAGCCAAACGAATTTTCTCCAAAATAATAGGTGAATGTAATATAAGAAGCATGTGACTACAGATAGTATAAAGCGTAATAAAAGTGAAAAATGTGACGTGAAAAATGGGATTTTGAAGAAATACCAAAAATATGTATATCTTAAAAACGTTTATGTCATCTAATAAATGTATCCAAGAACAAAGAAAATAAAAGTTTGTTGAGTTAGTTCCGCGTTTTATATTTGTTCCTTATCCAAGTTTTATATTTGATCTTAATTAGTTGAATGATTTTCAAGCTTCATGTTTGATCTTGATTAGTTCAATTAATTCCAAGCTTTACGTTTGCTTTTAATTAGTTCAATTACTTTTCAGTTTTATGGGTTTTTTTTATTAATTCAATTATAATTCTCAGTTTTATGACTAGTCTTTATTATTTTAGTTTGTTTCAAATTTTATGTTTGTTCTTAGTTCTTAGTTATATCAGTTCTCAGTTGTTTTTAATTATTCAGTTATATATTTGTTCCTTAATTATTCAGTTAATTCCAAGGTATAATCTTGTACTTCATTTATAGTTATCAGTTTTATGATTGTTCTTCATTAGTTCAATTAGTTTCAAAGTTTATGTTTGTTTTTAGTTATTGGTTGAGTTGTATTGTACCTGTTAATGAGGGTAGCAACTTTAGATGCCACGAGATGAAATAACAATCGATGACGTTTCCAAAAAGAGCTGAAAACTTATCCTCAGAGACTACAGATTACTTAAAATCTGCTAGATTATCGTTTGTAAGTTAGCTTCATTATACAGGGACAACAAGATTCTAAAATGTGCTGTTTTCTCACAACTTTTATTAAAATGCTTTGTAAAACAAATGTCTATCGAAGATTGTTTTGTACAAAATTTGTATTCCGTTTCTTATACTGTGAATTGCACAAAGCATAAAATTAATGTTTATAAGATTCTTGTAAACATTAATTTACTAAGCCAAGATATAACTAAGCCAATTTGTACTAAACTAATGTCGAGGACGTAGTATATAAGAAGGGTCTGAAATGCTTATATTTTGAAGCATTTTGTTGTCCAAAAGATATATTAAGCACAAAAAGTAAGAGTTGGTTCAGTTGTTTCCACGTTTTATGTACTTTTTTTTATTAATTTAATTAATTGCCAGTTTAATGTTTGTTTTTTATTCTAATTCAGTTATAGTTCTCTGTTTCACAATTGTTCTTCCTTAGTTCAGTTAGTTCCCAATTATATGTTTGTTCCAAATTATTAATTATGTCAGTTCTTAGTCTTATGTTTGCTTTTGGCAAAATCATAAAACGTTTATTTGTAAAATCCAGGTATCCTATTAGAAAAATTATACAGATCCTAATGTTTTCTTTCCAGAGAGTCCAAAAAATGAACACAGTCTATCCTTTTTAGCTTTTTCCACATCGAATTGAAAACTGAAATCACTTTTCAACGGATTTACAAAGCTTCTTAGTATTCATTCTATAGCACGAATGGGCCATTTCTATTACTTCTATAGGGAGTACTACTGTAGATAACAGCATATATGGATCGGTTTTGCTTTTGTTCTCACTCGTCAGCATGGAATAGCCGATATTTGCAATGACATCAAGAAACCTCAGCATAGAATATTCGATATCTGCAATGACATGAAGAAACTTCAACATGGAATAGCCGATATATGTACAATGACAGCAAGAAACTTCAGCAAGTATTAGCCGATATTTGCATTGACAACAAGAAATGTTAACATGAGATAGCCGATATATATAATGACAGCAAGAAACTTTATAGCAAAGATTTGCCGATATCTGCAATGACAACAAGAAAATTTAGTAAGGAATAACCGATATCTGCAATGACAACAAGATATGAATGGCCTATATCTGCAAGGACAACAAGAAACTATAGCATGGAATAGTCGACACCTGCAATGACAGCAGAAAACGTTAGCATGAAATAGCCGATATCTGCAATGACACCAAGAAACTTTAGCAAGGAACAGGCGATATCTGCAATGACAACAGGAAACTATAGCATGGAATAGTCGACACCTGCATTGACAGCTAAAAACGTTAGCATGAAATAGCCGATATCTGTAATAACAGCAAGAAACTTTAGCAAGGAATAGTCGATATCTGCAATGACAACAAAAAAATTTAGCAAGGAATAGCAGATATCTGCAATGACAACAAAATACGAATGGTCTATATCTGCAAGGACAACAAGAAACTATAGCATAGAATAGTTGACACCTGCAATGACAGCAAGAAACTTTAGCAAGGAATAGTCGATATCTGCAATGACAACAAGAAACTATAGCATGGAATAGCCGACGCCTGCATTGACAACTAAAAACGTTAGCATGAAATAGCCGATATCTGTAATGACAGCAAGATATGAATGGCCTATATCTGCAATGACAACAAGAAACTATGGCATGAAATAGCCGACACCTGCAATGACAGCAAAATGTATCAGCATGAAATAGCCGATATCTGCAATGACAGCAAGAAACTTTAGCAACTGCAATGACAGCAAGATATGAATGGCCTATATCTGCAGTGACAAGAAACTATAGCATGGAATAACCGACACCTGCAATGACAACAAAAAACGTTAGCATGAAATAGCCGATATCTGAAATGACAGCAAGAAACTTTAGCACGGAATAGCCGATATCTCCAATGACAGCAAGTAACTTACTATATGCCCTGATATCACTAACCTCGATATATTGATGTTTACCAAATTGTGGCATATAGCAAGTTTCTTGTTTCTATTGCTGACATCAACTATTACATTCTGACTAGCGTATAATAAGTGCAAAACCGATGCAGTTATCTGCAATGGGGGTGTAAACATAACTTTGGAAACGCCGCTTATGTAAACAGGTTCTTTGAAATAATTGTTTTAAACGTGATATTTATAAAAAAAAAATTAATAAAACAATTTTCAAATAAAATTGGGTTTGATCTATTGTTCTCAAGATATTGCTTTTTGAAATTCTATAACGATATATTTAGCGAGATGTAATTGAAAAACAACGCTAATCATGTTGACGGAAACTGCAAATTTGATGGAATTTTTAATGCATATTTATTTTATGCGTAATTTTGACGTCTTAAACGTTCTCGATTGAATTCCACTCCAATCAATATAAATAACGAAAATAACGTATATAGGGAAATACCAAATAGCGATAACACCAAATATTTACTTTCCCTATAATGCAAAGTATATGTAAAGGGAGGCTATATTGTGGATAAAAAAAAATCCAACCCTCGGAGTTCAACGGATTTACATAATTTTCGCTTCTCCAAATACCAATCAATCATTTTGCTAACATTATCTGTGTGTCTGTCTCTTAGTCTGTGAACAGGTTATCTTTTGAACAGAGCTATTCTAATAGATAATAACAGAGCTATTCTAATTAAGCTACTCTAATAAAATCGGAAATAATTATTTCAACCAATAGGCGTCCCGGCCGCCCAAATAGCTGCTTAAGTCTTTGAACGAGTCGGACGGTCTGGGTCTTCAACCAATAGGCGTCAGAGGCCTATTGATTTTTAGGGCGATTGAACCAGGAAAAAGCCCCCAAATTTTCAAATAATTTTACTTTATTAAAAAAAGAACCATAATAAAAATTGTGTTTAACATATTACAAAAATAGATATTTTATGCGAAAAAGTTTATTTAAAAGGGAGTGTGCCTCAATAATCGCTAATATTCGTCGTTCTTGAAATATTAGACATTTTAGATAAAAAATTAAAAAAAATAATCCGCACCCCCATAATATCTAAATGTGTATCTGTAAAACTTTTGTACTTTGTCGAGTTGTATTTTGTCATGTGCTTTATTTTTTGTCATGTATAGCACACACCAAAATTTTCAATAAAAGTTCGCTTTGATCACACAAATCTGGCCCACACCACATCTGAACATATTCTCTTAGGTCATGGATCTTTCTTCGTATCTTGAATAAACGTTTCTTATCAAAACAAAATACTTCAATCATGGCCAGAAAACTGCATTTCAGTCAAAAGGCAATAACACGAAACGTTATTGAACAAAATCGCTTGAGGCTATACCGTTATTGTTAAGAATCTAATATTCTTGTCCCGATTCGGGAACTTTAATAATCTCAAATTATACTGTTTATAAACAAGGTCTTGACCTTTCGGCTAGATTTGTATTCATATTTTGTATCGTAAATATTTCATATTATAGACATTTTCTCTATCTGTTCGCCTTTTACAAGCTTGCAATTTGAGCAAGAATCGGATAAAGGTTTGAATGCAATCACAAAAGTTCAAATCGTAAAGAGTAAACAACACTCGATGGTAACTGATACTTACCTGAATCCATTGACCTAAAGGTTATAGAACACGTTTTAGGATAACGTTTTCTTCCTTTTCTCATGACCGATAAATAATAGAAATGAACATAAAATGGGAATAATAGCAGTGAAAACACGTCTGCATTATTTAAAAAAAAAGTGCATTCAAACTCTGTAATAACGAGATAATTTGGACCACAACAAAATGTTCATTATATGCGTGAAACAACAAAACATAGATAATATAAATTAGTAGTTTTCAAACTTTTGCTCATTATGAGGTTATAAATAGTAGGGTAAATATGGGGATCTTGACTCACCTGGGGCTATACAACATGGGCATATTCGGGTGCTATACTTCCCCATGTTAAAATATAGGTGCACCTGAAAGAGCTTCTATGGATTAAAAAAAAAAAAAACTTCATATCTACCTACTGATTAATAACATTATTTTTACTCTTATCTGACTAAAAAAAAATCTCATTGATAGAAAAAATCATATGTCATGTAGAAGCTTCATCCCTCTCCATCAGGCGCACCTATGTTTTAACATGGGAAAATATAGCACCCGAATATGCCCATGTTAAAGTATAGTACCAGGTGAGCCAGGATCCCCATATTTACTCTACTATAAATGGTTTCGATTCACCAGGGCCCACAGGGTCGAATCAATGGACACCAGTATTTTGAGGGCACTAAGGGAATTTGTATGTACTTATTTTATACTTTAATTAAAACTTAAATATTCAAAGATTTTATATTTCACTCTCAATTGTCATTTTCCAACAAGAAAACAATAAATACATTAAATTTTAGGGAACAACGAATACGTTGATCAAAACCAAACATATTGGTTAGAACCTCCATAGCTACAGTGGTGTTCTATGTTAGATAGTACACTTGTGATATTGAAATAAAGCGATGTCCATATATGTACTGTCATGGCCATCTTTATAAAAGATCACGTATGGCTTTAAATCCTGGGCACAATGAACTGCAAGTCGGCTTGCCACGGCCCCACTGATGCATCCACGACCCTATGAAAACAGAAAATAACAAAGTATTTTCTGTCGTCTCTTTGTACAAACAGTTATTGTTTTTCTGAACCATAATTCATAAGTCGTAGACATTTCTTACAAAATCATTTTGATAATGTACAATATAACTAATCTATTTTTTAGTGTCAATAGTAAATCTAATTCAGCTCAATTTGAAGGCTTCTAGCATTGACTAAAGAAATTTTTCTTATTAAATTCTACATTTAACAAGGAAGCATGTTGCTTCTTATCGAACAGCTGGATTTTTTCCTTCTACAGGACATTTCAATGCATATTTTTTACTGTATACTATTTTTGTTACTGTTATTCATATCGCAAAAATAATCATTATTATTAATTTATGATATTTGATTAATATGACAGGCAAAATAATATTTGCATCGCAAAATGAAAAACTTCTGGTTATAGTAGGTTACACTGAGAATTTGAAACCTATTTTCATTAGTCTCTCTGCGAGTTTCGATTAATTTTTCTGTTATAAATTAAGTACATTATTTTCTACATCATAAAATTAAGTGATTTATTTTATCAATCACAATTCATTGTAAGTTTTTCTTACCTATCTGTGCATACTTGATTGGCAGCTTGTACTAAAGCACAAGCTGACAAGTATCCTCAAGTACAAAAGTAAATTGAGGATTTAGATCTGAAGGCAGCTTGCCATTTTTTCAGTGGTTGTTTTTTCTTGTTGACAAATTATCTTGACTATCAGAATACGCTTAGAACTGCTGTTGAAAACTAAATTGATATTAATCTTCGTTTCACTACATAATATAATATAAATTTGAGTGTCACCAGGTATCGAAGAGGTAAAAATTTCTGCAGAACAAGCAAAAAGTGCAATTTCACTTATTCAAGGAAGTTTAACATCTGCGGCAGAAGGAGCAAAGCACATGAGTTATGTTTCTAATTCAATAATTTAGTTATTTTTCGCTATACTATTGACTAAATTAGCTCATATAGCCTCTCAAACCAAATTGTTTCCTTTATATTTGTTTTTCATCTATATTTCATTTTTTTCAATTGTTTTATCGCCATTTTTCTACTTAATTTTCTTGTTTGTGATTTTTACAACATCTTACTTGCTTGAATAAATGAGGTTGCGCTCTTGTCTGTACTCTTAAAAGAAGAAGGCTGTGTTTTGCCTTAGAAACTGGTTGACAGTGATACCGAAAAATGCATTATATGTTGTATGTATACGAAGATTTTATATAATATTGGTTGGATTTTATATAAATTTATTACCTTTTAATTTTACTACCAGGAAGTAAAAATACATTTACAGTAAAACACATTTGATATTATAACACCATTTTGCTAAGTTATATACCGAACACTTTCTTCTTCTTCCTAGACCGTGCGACCTACCCGAAGGTGTTCCAAACACTTTGATATAACATATACCTAAACTTCAATATAACATAAACCTAAAAATATCCCATAGCTTCCCTCTTTTAGACACATTTCATCATACGCTATCTCACACACCTCCCTGTATCGTTGATCGACAGTTTATGCAAAAACCAAAGCTCAAACATCCCAGAATCTCAAAAGCACAGTCAGTCGCTAAGCGGTCCACGTCAGCTCTGCCATTTTAAAATCTGACACATAAGATCAATTGCCATTTGTTCGAATTTCTCCATGCGCGGACGGGTCTTCCAAAAATTTGGAATGGGGAAACCCATTATTGTTGAAATTCTTCTATCTATGGGCCCCTGCTCGACAGAGGCCGGGGATAAGATGTCCTTTTGTCGAGGGTGCTCCAGCTTGTTAATAGAAATCTCTCAAAAACAGCTTCCATGGAACTCATCCGTCATTCTTAAACCAAGATCAGCAGGTGGGAATCCTCCCTCTGCTCCCCCTTTTGATCTCATTTAAAATCCACGTCACGGACTATCGGAAAATCCTAACCTTAATCCTCGGCTTCCTTTCCATCGTTTTATACGAACTTCACATGGGGTCTATCATTAACTCTCAAGAGTTAAAGACCCCTCATGAAGTCTGTTATCCGTCTAATTTCGAAATGGATTTTAATTTATGGGTTGATATATCTCACAGGGGGTAAATTGGAGAAAACTCTATGGAATGATTCGTAAAGAAACGCTCAGATTTATTTTAAGTACGTAGCAATGCAGTGTCATTTCAAGTTAGAAAACGATGTTAGATTGTCAAATTTGTTTTCTTTGACCTCGACCCTACTTTGATATTGCATCTGTTGATTCTTAAGATTAAGGACGCTGTATCTGACGTATAATAATATGCACTGATAGAAAGTTAGTGGTTTTATTAAAGTTGTCCAACTTTATTCATGTAAAGTTATTTTTGAATACATTCTAAATTAGTTGCATCAACACACACGTTTAATTCAATGTCACATATTCGCCCAGCAGATAAATTTTCAGTCCTCTATCTTACAAACAGAACATTCTAAAAAGCTTTAGATATGGAAATGTATAAAGTAATTTTGAGAGTGAGTAAAATCAGTGACATCAACGTCCCTTGAGTAAATTTTATTGTATTTAGCCCCATCTACCAATCTATTAAGTTGGTTATAAAGTTTTGTCTCACTAACGGTGTATCTTAGAAATTGGATTATCTTACAAATGTAAAATTCTCATGAAGAATAAATCTCTTTTCAAGGATACAAACTCTCTTTTATTACTACTTTTGAGTTTAGCATAATTTGTTAGCAAATCCCTTTTAATTATTGCTCTAACGAACGGAGAAAGTTCCAGCTTCTGACAAAGTTGAGCACTGTTTAAAAGGAAGTTCCCTGATCCATCATCACTGTAGTATTACACTTATTGAGTTTAATATCATCCACCCGAAGAAATGTTGTACAAAATAAAAATTTAATCTTTATAAATAGTAACACCCAATGTTAATAATTTCTGACTTTTTATTATTTTCTATTGCCACAAATCTATTTTGATGGAGTATTTGTGGACCTGATGACTTACAAGAGTTTTACAGTAGTAGGATTGAGGGCTATGTAGAAGAAGTTATGAGGTTAAGATGAACTGTTTTAAAATGTAGTGCTTCCTTACTCATATTTTAATTTACCCTAAATTTTCAGAGGAATTGCAAAGCATGTTTAAATATTTCTGTTAATTAGCTCCGTAGTAAGGAAAGTTTTTGTAAACCTAATAAAACGCGCATTGTTGATACTACAGTGCAAACTTCTAACTTTACATTTATGATATTCCCGTAACTTGGACACATTTACTTAGAACGGAATGTTTTTATAGTATTAACGGAAACTTCTAGAATTGGGACTTTTAATTTGGATACATATTTTGATCGAAGTCATGGAGTATCAATGTTGCAGAGGTTTTGCTGTATTTTCTGTATGAAAGTTTTTTGCATGGACACCCATTCAGTTTTGCTTTAAACGAAATAGAAATATTAGGGAATACATTTTTCAAATCATTAGAGCGGATGTATTAAGCAATATTGTACATTGAAATTTTTGCATCGTTATTGCTGTAAATTTTCTAATTAAAGCTTCGTTATAAATGGTTTCGATTGCATTTGTTATGATTTTTGCAAACAGTAAAGGTTTTCATTTCTCGTACATATAATATAATCACAATACAATTCAATGCAACATTGAATCCAAAAATAAACAATAAGAATGAAATACTGTAGCTTTAATTCTGGAAATACAATATTGAATGCTGAATATATTGAAAATTCAAATTTTCTGTAATACTGATAGATGAATTTGGCACTATTTTAATGAATTATTTATTTTTATATTAGCTGAAAAATACATTCGAAATATTAAATTAAACAGGTAATTTACTTTGAGGGCTATATTAACGTGTAAGAGTGTCATTACTAGGTCAAACAATAAGTCTTAAAAATATATTTTTTTTTATAAAGGATTATGTACATTCATAATTTTCACTGTGATCATATATTAGCAACCTTATATTTGAATGCATGGACCTTCTACATGCACCAAATTGTCAAAGATTTTTCAAAATGACAGTTGAATGCGTTATTTTTCATTAAATGGATGGAAAGTTGAACAAAAAATTCATTATTTGTTAGTTTTTTCTGTTCAATAATGTTCTCACGATAAAATGATTATATCTTATCACGATTAGCTTTGCTGGAAAAGATTGCTAACGAACATCCGTTTGATTAATTTCTAGTAAATTAAATTTCATTTCTGGACCAAACTGCTGATCGTGGGCTACGCATAAATGCGCCGCGGGCCAGATTGGGTCCGCGGGCAGCTAATTGTCAATTACTGATTTATATCAAATCAAATTAAACTATGTATAATTAAACTTTATTCCGGATTTATTTTTCCATTTTTATTATTTTCCAAAGAACAATTATATTGTCCGGTTCTATTAAATGTGGTTTTCTAACTTGGGGTTTGAATTCTTTATTGTTTGTTGCCCCAATGTTTATAATGAAGAAACTAATTTCATCAAATATTTGCCTGAACTTACTTAAATTTGGATGCTCCAAATGATTTATGTTTAATTAAGACCTGTAATGAGTCCGGGAATCGAATTCGAGGTCTGTTACAAATGATCATCGAAAACAAATGAATTCGAACGCAGTAAGTAAAATACGTGTGTCTAATTCGTAAAAGAAATTACAAAGATTGTTATTCTATTTTGCAACAACCATTAATTTTCTTACTTTGTAATGAAAACTTGTTTTTCTTAATTTCTGATTCATTCCATTTGCTTTGAAAATAGGGAATGTATCATATAGTACTAAAATTAGAGAAAACGTAGGCTTGAATAAAATTGGCCCAAGAAAATAATTACTTACATGAAATAAAATGTTATATTTATGCATATTCTAGTATTCCATATAAGTAAATGCTTCGTTAATTCTGTTGTAATTCAGTATGTCAGTAGTAACATCTAATATTATTTCAAATGATATATCCCCCAATAAAATTTTAATATATTTTTTTTATAAAATAAAACACCAGATTTGGCAGTACTCAGTATTGTATTTTTTTACTTTCCTTATATACAATAATGTATAAGGAAAGTACTGTGGCGGAATCGAGAATTCAAGTTTTCGACTGGAGAGCACGTTTCAAACATCCCTGATCACGAATCGAACATTTTTGAGGGGATGTCTGAGTGTGTGTGTGTGTCGGTGAGTCTGTGGAGACAATAACTGACGAACGAATGGACCGATTCGAACGAAAATTGGTACAAAAATTACAATCCGTGAATACTGGAAGCCTATTGTTTTTATATGCAATCGAATGTTCAGAAGCCCCCTAAATTTTCGAGTGAAATTTTGAAAAAATCATCAAAAAAATCAAAATCTCTAATAAAGTTACGCAAATGCACATTTCTTACGTAATTTTTCATTAGAAAACGATTAACATAAATTTTGGAACGCTAGCATAAACCGTTCTTGAGATATTGCACATTTAAAAAAAAATTTCAAAAATTATATAAAATATAAAATATAGAAAATATAATGTGAGAATATAAAAAAATAAATAAATAACAACAGCAATACTTTATACGTTCTAAACTCTACCCTCTTCTGTGACGTCATCCTTCTACCTAAGGCTCCTCTATATACGAGCTGACTCATCAAGCATATTGAAGCCCACCGTAGCTGGAAGCGCAGTCCATTAGCATTAACTCTATTCGTATTTTAACTTTAAGAAGTATAATTGAAATAATTATAGGTGGTTGTTCTGCACCGAACTGCTCTAATCATTCTAGAAAGGGTTTTAGGCTATTTCGCTTTCCTCGAAATGAAGAAAGAAGAAAACAATGGCTAATAAACAATTGGATACCCGGTAGTGGAGAATACTTGTGCGAGCTAAATTCTACAATATTCTAATTGAAACTTCTTTTTTCATATAAAGTATTTATTTTAAACACTTATTTTATAATTTCTGTAACTTTAGTATGGAACCCTATGGGCTTCAATATGCTTGATAAGTCAGCCTGTAGTAGAGGAGCTCTATTTCTACCCATGCCTACCTTATGGAATCGTCACTGTACCGCCCCCACACCGACTTCTGAGAACCCCTATGTTAAAGCATGGGACTTTACCACCGCCTCTGTTGATGCACTCATTTTCTGGCCTCGGAGGGTTCCCCATGTTAAAGTATAGGGTTCACCGCCTCTGAAGTGGCGCAGAACTCTCCCTATTCCCCTACTGACAGGCCTGTTTTTATAATAATATAGTGCAGAAAATCATGGAATGTCATTAGGTTATTCAAACCTAATGCAATTATTTTATTTATCTTCTGTATTTATATGATTTATATTATTTGAAACAGTGAAAATCAGAATTTAAACTTTGAAAGAGTCGCTTGAGGCAAGCGAATCACATACTTCTGTACCCTGTAGCAAAGATCTAAAAATGATGGGGACATCATTAATATCAAATAGAAAAATTAACTGCGTACGTAAAGTGATAAAGGAAAAGATCGTTTTGAAAACGTTTGCGTTGTCTCTTCAGTAAGTACACCCATGAGCCAAATGAGAGCTTAACCTCATACTAGCCCGAGTTACATAGAGTATCTTTCTAATCCAATCCGTAGTTATCTAAGTTGCAGAAGCATTAGGCAAAATATACGCCTCTCATCTTCGGTAAGCGGTCTTTGAACAACTAACCGGTGCTACTCAATTATGTGAGTAATACCATCCAGTAAAATTAAAGTAGTCGTTCCATGACCGAACAGCGGAGTTAAGAAATAAATTAAAAATTAAATGTTAAGTTTGGCAAGCTAAAAAATAAGTTAAAAGTTACAAGTTAGGAAATAAAAATAACTAAGTATTTAAACTTAAAGTTAAACTCGGAATAAGAATTAAAAGTTAAGATTAGAAAAAAAGAAAAGCTGCGGAAAAGCCGAATGATTAGGAAATGGGACTTACAGACTTACGGATTTGCTCTCTTTCCATTGGTTGAGAGTATCTGCACGAGTGTGCAAATTTTAGTTAAGGGATCCTGATCTGAAATTAAAATTTGTATGGCATTTTGGAGAAACTTCTTAATATATCGAACTGAAAATCAGTCTCTAAATCTTTCAATATTCCAAAAAAGCAATAGGGTGGCTTGGCTATCAGTAGCAGCTGATGGGATAGCGTTGGAGGCAACCACGTGCTCTTTGGGATTACTGATTCCATTCTCGACAATTGTATCGGCCACCTCCATGGCAGATTTTGAATTAGAGGAACTAGGGGAGGGAGAGAAGGAACGTCTTCCTCGTCCAGCTGGTGTGGGTGGGATGGGACTAGGTTTAAGGGTTTGGGTTCCTGATTTTTTATTCTTGCTTTTAGACTTCTTCCATGAGTTTTAGGGAACTTTTTGACATTCGCAGGTTTGACCTCACCACAGTTGCAACACTTAGCAGGAAGGTCTCTTGGTTCTTTTTATTACCTCGTGGAATGTCCTTCTCCACTCTTCAGATATTTAGCCGGAAGACTGCAACAGTCTCTAGAGTGATTGAAAAGTTGACAATTGTAACACTGACGAAAGCCCTTCCGACGGAAGGCTTGACATTTAACCTGCATTAAGAGAATTGGGAGAATCTCGTAAACTTCTGTCCAATTCAACGACGGCGCAAGGCAAACTAGAAAAATCTGCAGGAGCTCACAATTAACATAGAGATAGTCCCTTAAAGAGACTCTAGAATTACAGTAGTTGTGACTCCACCTAATAAAGAAATAAAAGAGAAATAAAACGGAAAACAGTGTTGAAATACATAAAACATTTTTATAATATAAGTGTGAAAAGTTCATTTTTGCCAAGATATTACATTTTCCCACGTCAATTACAGGCGGTTTCATTAATATTTATGTCATTAAATATTTTCCTCAAAGAATTATATTTTATTCACAAACAACCTATTTCAACATTTCAATTGTTTCCGACAGCCAATGCTCACATTCGTACCTCGAAATACAACCTGAAAATAAATGATTCTGCGGGCGAAAGTTAATAAAACAGACACATTTAGTTGTCATCGGTAGAATCTCGGATTTATCATTCGTATCAGTTACAAATGAGGTTTTCAATAAACGACTTCGAATCGCCCCTGATTAATACTCACCGGTCTGTTCGTAGCATCTTAGTAATTACGAAAATTGAATTGCTGCCTCGAAATAAATTCTTTGCGCGAATCATACAAATGGTGTCATTATTAGAAGGATTTATCGTTTCTAATTATGGAAAGGGAAAGTTATGTGAAACTACATTGTTTCAATCAATGGCAGATCACCCTGTCGTGGTAATAAAATATGCACCTTATTGAGCCCCTTCTCCTCCCCCCCCCCCCGATGTTTAGATTAGATATACGAATAATTTTGTACATTTTAAAATTTTATGGAAAATTATCACTTTATTAAACATTTTTAATTGAATGAACTATAAGAAAAGTAATAGTACGGCTTTACTGTTTATTACAAAAATTATCTCAACCAGCCATTGATTCTCATTTGTAAATATATTATAAAGCAATAAAAGTGTAACTTGTTTTTTCATTAACAACTTTATAAAGCACAGTTGTGTTAACCCTTTGTGGGAGAGCCCCCAACGTTGAGAGTTAATAGTTCTAGTTAGACATGACATCACTTTTTTACGCCGGGTTCAAAAAGAACATACTTTTAATTCAGGATAAAAGGACAGAACACAGGCACCAAACAAATGCAAAAAAGCGTCTGACAATAATTTGTTGTAAATACTTCATTAATATAATAGGAGACAAAGTTGATTAAAAGTGTCAACCTAGTTTTATAGGCAAAGGATAACCTTTTACTTCAGGATAAAGAAAACAAAGCAAAACATCTGCAATGCATTACAACATAAAGACTGTAAAGCGTCTGTCAATAATTAGTTGTAAATACTTCGTTAGTTTAACAGCATACAAGGTTGATTAAAAGCATCAACCGGATTCGGAAACAAAGAACATATTTTTAGTTCAAGATAAGATGGCATCAGAGCACCAGCACAAACAAAAATGAAAAAGCCTACGTCAATAATTTGTTTTACATACTTTGTTAATCTAACAGCATACAAAGCTGATTAAAAGTATCAACCTAGTTTCAGAGGCAAAAAAAGGGCTTTTACTTCAAGATAAAAAGAAAAAGAGCATCACATCAACAAAAACATTAAAGCGTCTCTCAATAATTAGTTGTAAACATTTCGTTAGCAGCATACAAGACTGATTAATAATATCAATTGAGTTCGGATACAAAAAATAACCTCCTTTTGCCTCCAAACCAGGTTGATGATTTTTCAGATTGATTCAAAGATCAATTTAAGTTAATATTAATAAAAATTTCTAGTTATCAAGCAAAGTCAAAAAACGATACAAAAGTAATTAAATGTCCAAGGAATCCACAAATAGTGAATTTGCTTTTTTAAATCTCGAGCATTTCTCTCATCACTTAACATAATTATCGAGCAAGGATCATCCTTCTGTGGAATGTTCCCGAAAAATCTACATAACTCGAGAAATTATTTTGACCCGTCACTTAAATTCTCAACTTTTCCTAAACTTGCCAAAAGCCACCGAGTTGCTTTCTCCAAACTTATGCATCCCGGACCTTATATACAGTAATGGCAATTGGTTACTGTACATATTGCTTTACTGCCTGGAGAATAAATAGTCTGGGAAAGAAGTAACCCACTTAGTTGACTTCTAGCTAATTCCGTACTCCTCCCTAATGGTGTTATTACACAGGGCAATTTTTATTGCCGAAGTTCGGCAATTCCGCACGTCAATCATACTTTAGGCTCCTCCTCTTTAACACGTCCCTTCTCTCTAATGTCGCCGATTTCATTTCAGAAAGCATTCTTTGGTGTGTTTTTCGTATAATTTGAATCTTTTATATCCTAAAGGTGTCTGTAATTTGTTAAAAGTTCTATTATTATTTTTCCATCTCCAGACTTTAGAAATTCCTCCCGGCAATGATACTTTAGGCCCCGCCTTTCTCAAACGCCCCTCCTTTTTAATACCGCCGTGTTCATTCCAAGAAGCATTATTTAGTGGGTTTTTTTTTTTCGTATAATGTGGATATTTTATATCCCACAGGTATCTGTAATTTGGTAGAAGTTCTATTAATTTTTGCAACTCCAGATTCTAACGTAATTGAGCTGCTTCGACGTGTTTGCATTACAGTCGCCATCGCCATCTTGAATGCAAATGAGAAGAGGAAAGGCGGAGCGTAGTGACGTCCAATTTTATCGTCCTCTGATTGGTTCTCTACTCAGAAATTGAGCAATTTTTATTGCCGATCACGAACGAATTGCGGCAATTCGGCGGCAAGATTTCTTCCCATTGAAATGTATGGTGTTGCTGAAAAATTGCTGGAAGGAATTGCTCCGTGTAATAACACCTTAACACTTGGGAACTCGCGACTCTGAGGCAGACCTTCCCTACTTATAGCCACCTCATCCTTATCTATATCTCAAGTTCAAGGCCCTGCATCCTTAGGGGCGCCCTCTACCCCTCTTACCTTTCTCTTCTCACTAGGTGCCTGCTTAGACCCTAGTTCTTTCCTTTTCTGAACACTTGGAGAAGGACCCGACTTCGGTCGTCGCCTCCCCCCCCCCTCCAAGCGCACCTTCAATGTAAACTCTATCAATTCATGAAACTTGTTTTCTTTTATCTTTTCCTTTTCGTTTGAAGTTTAAAGGGGGACCTCTCCTAGGTTTTAACCTCTCCTGGGCCCTTCGCTAAACCCCGATCTTGAGATCCTTGAGATCGAGTAATTGCAACAGTATACACTGGTTTCGAAAGTAAGAAATGATCGTCCTTACTTAGAAATCGATGCTGTTTAAAACAAATTAAAATCGTCTTTATAACACTTTACAACACAGTTGAAAAGTGTTTATGAGTTTCTTCATTATGTCTGTCTGTCGGTCCGTTCGCAGGATAACTGCCGTAAAAATGACTTTATCAAAATGAAATTTTAGTATGTTGTTGAGACGGTCTGTGGGACCTACGTAAATAATATAAATGAATAATATCATCCAATTAATTTTGGATTGAACTGGTGTTGAAAAAAGTGAAATACATTGAACCCTATGGGACCTAATTTTTCAAACATTTTTTTGGAAAATTTAAAATTCACAAATTGCTTCGAAAATTTTAGGAAATTTTCAAATTATCCCATAAAATATATAAAAAATTTTTTTAGCAAAATATGTTCAGTAGTTTTTAAATAAAAATTAATATAGTAATTGCACCCATATTATATGAAAAGATCACGTGTCCCACTTCAAATTTAAATATGGCATTCATCTTGTGTCAAAATCGTGATTTTTAAAAAAAAATTTAATTTATATTTAGTGTTGCATCTGTCCTAAAACCGCTTTAATTTTTATTTTTTTCTGTGCGAGTATATTATGTGCCAATATATTATGTGCCAATATATTATATATACTACGCCAATCCAATTACAATATTTTGGAATTTTTAACGCGAAATTATTTAGCTCTGGAGTCTGCAGTACAGCTAATATGAATGAAACATTCATTGATTTTACATAGAGAAATGTTCCATTGCATATTATTGCTTTTTTGCATGTTTTAAGCATGGAGTTAGAAAGTAAGTTTGCTTCCATGGTTTTACGTTTTTAAATAAAATAAATTATTGTAGTATTGTGATAATTTTAAAATTATCGCCGCTGAATGAAAGGAATGGAAAAAAGTGCGTGAATGAAATTTTCACTGTTTTTATATAGAGAGACAGACGATTTATATTTCGATGACGTTATTTGAATGAGGTTTGTTTGCTTTCGATAAAGTCTTCGAATATAATAAATTATTGTAGTATTGTGATAATTTTAAAAACATCATCGCTGAATGTATCGCATTTTAGAGATGTTTAAATAAAATTGCATTTCCGTTGGAAAGTATTTCATAATCAATGGTTTATGCATGTTTGATCTTTTTTGTTTTAATTAATGAATCCAAATTAAATACATTTCACTTTGTAACTGTCAATTAATGTTCGAGTGTTTTTTTTAATTGCAAATTATTTGTAATTATTGAAATGATTTTTAGCGTAAATTATGGAACAACGGAAGATGCTTAAAAACTATGGAATGCTTCTATTTCTTTTTGGTGCTCAATTTTTGTTTATCCCCTTATTGCAGGTATAGTAAACTTTTCATTAGTGAACCATGACATAATTTTGAACCTACAACTGACCATATCCGATTCATGTGTAAAATAGTCGAAATTTATACGCTTTTTATACACTGTAGCTTCTATTTAACGGACGCTCGTATAACAAAACCTTTTTATAAATCAGCAATTCTGTGAAAGTATAGAAATAAACTTTGAATATCCCATTAGAAATATAGCATTGATGAATCAGTTTTGCCTTATTATGCTCTCGTCAGAATCCGATATTTGAAATTTCAGCAAGTCAACTTTCTATGTGCACACAGTTTTACAAACATATATGGAGACTGACACATTCATTCCGACCGCACAGCTGGCATCAAATTGCCCCAAAATTAAGTTCAGTCTGAACCAGGCTGAAATTTTCAGCACAGAAATTGCCTATATTGTAAGACATTCTCATTTCTGAAATATTCTGCTAATTATCGTCTGCCAAAGTGTTATTATTGTTTATATATATATATATATATATATATTCCCCCTTTCCATTGTAGTGATATGTTACCTTCTATCTTTATCCTCAGTCTTGGTCTATAGTTACTCATTTGTAACAGATATGCTAGAGATGGGTTTTTTTGTACATACAGTAGTTTATGCATAATTTTCGATTAAAATCTTTCAATTTATATATATATATATATATATATATATATATATATATAATGTATGCATATATATATATATATATATATATATACATATATATATATATAATTTATATATAATATATATATATATATATAATCATAACTATTAGGAACCTTACACCCTAATACAGACAGCTGATTTCCCTGAAACTTTCAGTAACATACTTGCAAATGTTTCACCATAAATGACCATTTTCATAGTTATTTTAAAGCTATTTTAAATACTACTACTCCAATATAACGGTTTCTATAAATAAACGAATAAAGTTAAATAAATCTGGATATATCTGTTTTGTATAAGGTAAATTGAGCCACGAAATGTATAACTTTTTTGAAATGCATTTCTAATTTAATTAGTATGAACCACGTGCATACTACATCAGATCTGTCTATATCGTTTTGAAAATGGATTAAACCATAAATATATAAAATGAAGGCTATGTATAAATAAAAGTTTAAAAATAAAATCCTGGTCCACCTATAAAAGAATTATATTGGTTGGGAATGCATGTTATTTAGCAAAGAGTAATGGTGAATATATTTTGAAAATAAACAAGGAAAAATTTGAAATTTAAGCAATTGTCAGCATATTTATATACACATGTATATGTACGTAAAAATATGCTGGTATGTATGTTCATATGTGTATTACTGTATATGTATGTATAAATATGCAAAAGGATTTTTAAATCAAAATTGCCAAAGAGAAATTTAAATAAATTGAATGTAATCATTCTTATTATATACCATATGTTATCACTTCTATTATTCTCTAAAATTTTGTTAATGTTCATATGCAACTTTTTATGGGCACCTCATGATTTTATTTTTAGTCACATATGACCAAGCATGTTATGAGAGGTAAAATTATTTATTACTTTTTAGTGCATTTTAATAAAACCATGTAAAGTTTATATTTTATTTTATGAATTTTAATATTTTACAAATTTGTGATCAATATCTCCATCACATTAAATCCTTTTTTTGAAAAAATTTAACGAGCTTAAATACAATAATCCATAACTCGCCATGAGCAGTGTCACGTGTTAAAAAATTTCTCTTTTGCATATATATATATATATATATATATATATATGTATGTATATATATATGTATGTATATATATATGTATATATATATGTATATATATATATATATATATATATATATATATATATATATATATATATGTATGTATATATATATATATATATATATATATATATATATATATATATATATATATATATATATATAGTTTATAGATATAATCTATCTATTTCTTCAGAAACATACATTTTTGTGTTTGCTTCTACAAAAAACTTGGACATGATTAGATTTTTATAGAGGTTAACAATTCATGATTTAGGCTTAGAGCCTCGTCCACGTGTATAGCGTTTGTGCTTGATTTCGTTTGTTATACTTTTTTCGATTCCATATCTTTCTATTATGATATTTTTCATTGACTTGTTGATTCGATATTTATTTTATTTATTTATTTTTTCCCATTTGCTTGAGGATTAGTTGATTTTTACTTTTGTTTTGTAAGCCAGTTAGATAGTTGAATTTAGTTTAAGTTTTTCTTTTTTCGTTTCCATACCTTTGAATTTTGTTGATTTTCTGTAACTTGATAGCTAGTGTTTTGTATTTTTTATCCATTTGATTGATGATTTGCTGTATTATATTTTATTCTGTGGGTGTTTTAAAAAGTTAGGTTTATCGTGTTACATCTTCTTACTTTTCGTTCATTGGATTTTCAAACTTCTATTATTATATATATATATATATATATATATATATATATATTATATATGCAAAAGAGATATTAACCTGTTCTGAGATGATTGGTAATACATGCTTTTTCAGTAGTCCCACAGTACAAGGGGTAGATATATTTTTATTATATTCATTTGATGTTACTTTATATTACTTTGTATCCTCACTTAAATCATTAGCCACTAGCTGGTGTAAAAGAATATTATATTCATGATTGATTTTTTTGTGTATTTGATCCACTTTGTGTTTTCTTCTACGTCGGGCCATGTACATTATTTCTGTAATACATTTTACAGTTGTGTACACAGAAACGTAGAATCAGCATTAATGAAACATGCATGGACCTTGATAATGTACATGGTTTCAGAAATGCTTTTCATATTCATCATATACCTTTTATATTCAGATTATTCCATTTATTCCATATCCAAACTTCATGGGAGCTAGAAAAGGCCTAACTCATCATGCTACACTTGGTTTCCGTTTTGCAAATTTTCACCTTTATCTTCAGTTTACAAGCTATTTACTTTGGTATTTCTCAGGCATATATTACAAGTAATTATAAAAAATCTTCAATTATATATATATATATATATGCATATACATATATATATATATATATATATATATATATATATGTATATATATGTATATATATATGCATATATATATATATATATATATGCATATATATATATATATATATCTGTTACAGAATTACTTAAAAGATAATCAAATTTTTAAACCCATTCATAATCAGTCTATCCAAATCAAAACTAAAATGCTAAAATTATATACACAATTAAATATTAATTGTAAGTTTTTTAAATTTCCTTATGTTACTTTGGTTCCTAAATTCCACAAATCACCTCTCAGTTTTAGAACAGTCACTTGTGGACATAATACCTTTACCACTACAGCTAGTAAGTACTTGCTTAACTGTTTAAATCGAATTAATGAATCTCTTAAATTCAGGAATTCAGGATATTTCATTTTGAACAATAGTTTTGATTTAGTTAATCACCTTAGCAAGTTACCACAAATTCTTGGTTTCCAAACCTTTGATTTTAAAGACCTATTTAATAATATTGTTATTAAAGATTTACATAAAGTTATTATCTCTCTTTATCATGACTATATATCTTCCAATCATGATGCTTTTAATGTCAAAAATTTTCCTATGCTCTTGCACTTTGTGTTATACAACAACTTTATTATCCAAGGTGATAACATTTATTTACAAACATCTGGTGTACCACAAGGTGGCTGTAGTAGTAGTATACTCGCTAACTTATATCTTTATTATTATGAATGTCATTTTAACTCTAATTCATATATTATATATAGATATGTTGACGACTTAATTTGTATTATCATTGATGATTCCTATCCCATTAATATTGATTTTTACCCGTCTAACCTAGAATTAATTCCTAATGAGCCTTGCGTTAGTCAAACTGTTAATTTTTTAGACCTAAATTTAGATACCCTCAATAATCATGTAATCACCAATCTATATGATAAAAAAGATTCTTACAACTTCACTATCATAAAGCTGCTATCATATCATTCTTGTAATTCTATTCAATTGTTTAGAAACATCATTTTAAACCAGCTATTTCGAATACATCGACTTTCTGATCCTCAGTTTCACTTTCTCCACATCAATAATCTTAAACGCATTTGTCAAAACTACCTATATCCGGAAGTATTTGTAAATAATATTATTAATAATTTCAAATATACCACGTAATAATTTAACACATGCATTATTTATCTTTGATTGGTTAACTCATTTTTGAAAATTCACCCATTCTTATCACCTCACTTACCACTTGGCCTGAGTCTAATACTGTTTACTATTTTCGAATGACTATTTTCCGCTTGTCCTGAGACCTATACTGTTTACTATTTTCGAAAGTCTCCATACATATTATGTATCGTTCAATTGTATTCATTCCCACTCGCATTGACGAAGTGAGGTGAAATGCTCGCCCACTCGCTTTGACGAAGTGAGGTGAAATGCACAGTCACTAGTTTATCTTACACGTGGTGCTATTCTTGTGATTTCATATTACAGTTCGAGGAGGTCTGTTTTTTAAGCTTTGTATAATTCAATTGATTTATTTTTCTCCTTCCACTAGCCAGTAGACAGTTCCAATGGTGTCTATAGTTAAATACTATCGCCATTGTCAGAAACTGGCTATTCTATCGGTTTTAATTCGAATTGTATGGCTGTCCTGATGAGAATGCAATTTCGAACTAACCGCCATTTTTTGTGTAGTTTCAATTGATTGTTCTCTATTCTTAATCTCTTATCTTGAGCTGATTATTATTGCCTATTCTCATTTTTGCCGAGTTTTATTTTTATTTACTTTTATATACTTTTAATTGTGATTTTTGAATCCTAATATTCTTCTCATCCCCCTTTCCATTGTAGTGATATGTTACGTCACCCCCGGTAGAAAAGGCCGAACTACTTTCCCCCCCTGTACCTCGTGACGTATTAGCTGTAGGCCCAATTCTGGCCTTCGAATTCGAATTCCTCCGTCTCAACTTTTCTGGAAAGTTCTCCCCTAGTAGAGTAGCCCACACAAAGAAGTATCGTATGTGCAGTGCAGTACGTGGGCTCGCGCGTGTGGATGCATAACGGTCTTTTTATCGTATTTTTGAATGTCTTATATGTTAGTTCATCATTTAATAAACATTTTGACCAGCATACCTTCGACTACATACCTTATAACATTGGATTACTAGTTACCTTACTACCGTAATGTGAAAAACGAAAAATTCTATTTAGAAGTAAGTGCTTACCATTTTTTGCTTATTATCATGTCATTTAAAATTATATAGAATTTTAAATATATGGCAATCAAATTATTGCTATTCAATTAACGCTAACTGGATTCTAAATTGTTTTGTTGCTAATTATAACGTCAACAAACCTTTTAGAGTTTTCTTAGTTTGTTTTAAAATTTTATTGTTGTCATATTAATTAAGAACTGCCCAGGTACTTGTAAAATTAAGCTTTGCTAAGTAATTGTAAAGTATTTAAAATCATTCAATGTTTAAAATGTATATTTTATCAAGTTAGCTTGTGTCATTATACAGCTATTATACATGTGTCATTATACATAAATTATACAGTCTCCTGCAAATATTTTAAAATTACTTTAATAATGTTAGTTGTGTAATATTTTATAATAGACTAGCAGCATGTCCGTTCTTCATACTGACCATATAATACAAGAAACCTAAAATTCAGAATTTGATGTGAAGTTTTAATATTTAGAGTCTCAATTTTTGAAATTTTATAATAATTCTAATGAAATGAAAATAGGTGATCTCTACCGTGCTGAAATAATAAACAGACAGATAGATGTACAACATACAATTTTATGTATACTGTTAATAGCAGATATACCCGACATTGCCCATGATTTAATATATGTGCAAATTCCTGCAGTATTCTAAATGACATTCTTACTCAAAACATTCTATTAAAATATTTCATTTAATTCTCCTTTCTGTGTTTTCTATACAAAATTATCTTCAAGCAGATCTGAATAAAACATTCTCGTTTGAAAACAAATTATAAAATATATATGAAATTGGATCAATATAAACTAAAATAAAAGCGCTAAAATTGTATAAAAATGGTTATAAAATTTTGTTTTATATTGATTTCTTTATTATTTAAATCTTAAAAAATTTAATAATCGTCTGCCTAATAAACACATTTGATTTAATTGCGTTGCTAAGCATCATGATATAATTTTCTTAATAAATTTGTGGAAAATATATCATCTGCATAATTCTATTTTTATGGAAGGCTTAATTGTGGGATTTTTATTCATATCTCGACAATCCCTGGTCCTAGAAACTCGAAACATGGACTAAATTTTAAGTAGGGCTATTTCAAAGCTACCCACAGAATGTTCATGAAATTCGATGCAGCAGTTCTACCGTGATGATGAGATAGATAAACACACAGACAGATACATGTATTTTCAATTTTATTTATATAGATAAAAAAATGTCATTCTCTTTTTAAGATATTGTCAATAGTAAGAAATCGTAGCAATAAAAATGCTACACTAAAGTTATGAAAGTAAAATAATGTAAAATGGAATATTTCACACATCAAATAACATATTTTAACTGTTTGATAAGTAAGTAATTGCATATAAAAGATATAGTATCTTAATATATTGCACGTATATTTTTTATTATTTGTTATGGCATGCTGAAATTTTAGAAGAATATGTTAGGAAGTCATTTGTGTTTAGGTTGGGTACATTTTATTTTTTATGTAGCGAGTTATTATGTTATTGAAAATTGTTAAAATAACTTGGAAAAAAGCAAAGTAACTAACTTACAATTTCAAGTTACCATTGTATATTTCATTATATTATAGTTAATGTTATTTTAATAATACAAAGCTAATTTAATCTTTCTTACATTTTCACTTCAATGGAATTGTAAATGAAATATTAATACCAAAAAGTTTTATTATACAGCTTTATTAAATTTTCAAAGCCCCTGAGGTATTTCAAACTCTATAATTAAGCAAAATTGTTTACAATTTGTTAATGTCTGGTAGTAAAAAAGGGAATATAAGATGTGCTATATTAGAAAACCTGAACTTCTACAATTTATAGTGCATAGGTTAATGAATGACATTCAACTAGTATTTTATCTTAATTCTAAATCATTTTACAATTTATAATAACAAAAAATGAATAAAATAAAATGAAATAAAAATAAATAAACACGTAAGCATATTAAAAGTTAAATTCTGAGTTTCTTTTTAATGATTATCTTATGATATTTAAAGATATAGTATTCAGTAATCATTTTAGTTTCTGCATACTTTATCTGTAAGCACGCATACTTTAGCTGAATGTACTGAAGAATTATTCAAATAAAATGCCTGATTAAGCAATAAATATACAGGGTTCTTTTTCAAACTTTTATTAAAACACTAACTGAATGGAATCCTTTCATCTTTGCTCCTACAGTGAATGAGTCATTATAAATATTTTATTTTAAGGAAATGTACAGCAATATTAATATTTTAAATCACCCATTTTAATGAACATTATCGAAAATACTTCCAAATTTCATGAATATTATTTGATTTACTGATAAATTATGATTCCTTTACATCGAACAGAGAATTAAAAGGGAAACAAATAGCAAAAGCAGTGGGCCTACAAGCCAAGACGTCAAAAATTAGTGCTCCGGCCTCTGCTTTCGGAGATGACGTATGTTACCTTCTATCTTTATCCTTAGTCTTGGCTTATAGTTACTCATTTGTAACAGATATGCTAGAGATGGGTTTTTTTGTACATACAGTAGTTTATGCATAATTTTCGATTAAAATCCTTCAATTTTTATTTATATATATATATATATATATATATATATATATATATATATATATATATATATATATATATATATATATATATATATATATATATATATATATATATATATATATATATATATATATATTTATATATATATATATATATATATATATATATATATATATATATAGTAGTAAATCCAATGTTAGAATGTAAGTAGTAACTCATAATACACTATTCCAAAATTTTCTACAAAATACAAAGAAATAAAAGAAATTAAAATATAAAGAGGAAATTATAAAGCGTAATGCAGGTCATAAAGACAAAGACAATCAACAAATTTCAAAGATGAGGAATGAAAACAGGACAACAAAAAAATCAAGCAAAAAAGCTTGCACATGGAAAAGCTTTAGGCCTAAGATAAGTTCATTTCGAAGAAATTCTCGTCAAGTCCATATATCCCTTCGAAATGAACACGAAAATGCTTGTTTCCGAAACACAAGATAGATTTTATCTATAAACTTGTGTTATATGGACGACAAGCATATAGATTGGAAAAATAAAGGAAACATAAATACCTTAAAATACACTTCATTAGTACAACCATGACGAGCAAAATATGACTAGACCAATGTTGCCATATGCAGAAATGAAAAGAAGTGATTTGCTGTTGCCAAAGAGAGTAATAAAAACTGTACTGCGTAAAAGCAATAAAATTAGATATTCAACAGTTAAAGCTTCAAGATAAAAAGATGAAAATATAATTTCAAGAGAATGAAGAAGTACAGCTAAAATAAGATACTAAGGAGAGATTAAGAGAATTTTAGGCTAATCGAAACTTATTAACTATACCATTTACTAAATATGCAGGTTATTTATACATTTTACTGGTAATTTTGAGGTTATTAATGAGCAAAGCATGAAATTTTTTATCTGATAATCTATAAATTCTAAAAAGTTGATTAAGTATAATATTTCTAAACAATTGAATCGAGTTGCAGGAATTAAAAGGTAACAATTTATTAATATTAAATTAAAAAAAATCTTTTTTATCATATAAATTAGTAACTATCCCATGAGCAGGTTCCATAATTAGATTTATATCCAAATAATAAATATTATTACCAATAGTAGTTTCATTAGGTATTAATTCCAAATTATTCGGATAGAAATCTATATCTATGACATAGTTATCAGTAAATACAAGACAAATCAGATCATCTACATATCTGTAAATTTCATAATCTGTTGAAGTAAAGAATTTTTCATATTGATATAGGTATAAATTAGCTAACATACTGCTACTACAGCCACCTTGTGGAACACCTGAGACTTGTAACTTGTAAGTATAATTTATTACCTTGAAAGATATAATTATTGAAAAGAACAAAATGGAGAAGCTTAGGAAAATTGGCAAATTTAGTAAGATGAGAATGATTAGTAATATAAGCATTATATAAAGCTAAAATGACATCATATAGATCAGTGATCTTAATATTATTAAATAGATCTTTAAAATCGAAAGTTTGAAATCCTATTATTTTGCCAAGTGTTTTTAATTTATTTTTTAATTCTTTACTGTTATTTAGGATAATGTAGTTATCACTAGAATCTCGTAAATTAATAATTAGTACATTTAAATAATTTAGTAATAATTTACTAGCAGTAGTAGAGTATGAATTATGACCACTAGTTACAGTTCTAAATTTAATAGGATTTTTATGAAATTTAGGTATAAGCACAATATATGGAAATGTCAAAAATTTATGGAAATATCAAAAATTTATTATTAATATCTAAATTACTATACATATTGATAATTTTCAATTTGATACTATTAACAGAGTGTGAATCAATTTTAAATAGACTATAATTTTTTAAATAATCTAGCAGATATTGAATATAGAATTTTTTACAAATAATAGCATAATTATTAGAGGCTTTATCAACATAAGTAATAACAAAAGATCTATGTAAATCATTAACGGAGTGTTTTATATTATCCATATTATATACAGATCTAGATAAATTAAAACTACAAATGACATTTTTAATAGATCTTAAAATAGTAAATTTCCACATATTAAATGCCTCTAAAGGCTGAGCATATTTAGAAGCTAATCCATAAATAAATTTATCAAGGTCCAGATTGAGTGACTTTAAGACTTGTTTAGAATTATTACATGAAGGTAACCTGAATTTAGTGCCAAATGACATTATAGTTCTTAAAGATTTATCTTTTACAATGGCTAAGACACCAGTAACTAACTATATGCCCCAAGTGTGAGGATTTATAAATTCAGCATAATTATCAACACTACAAATACATTCACCATCTGCATTTGTTGAGGAATCTATGTCGACTGAGGGAGATTTTGAAATTGCATTGTAATTAAAAATAGTTCTTCCAATAGGCATGTTATATTTAAATGTTTTAGTAACATTCAAATCCTTTACAGGCAATAAATGATGAAAATGATTAAATAAATTCTTAAAGTTTATGGAATTATAAATAGGATGCTTAACTGATATTACACAATAAGAATTAGAACAGTTATTATTATGAAATTGATTAAGATTTATTTTTAAATATTTTGATCTAGTAATGAGCAAATCATGGAAAATATGATTAAAATGTTCATTAGTAAGATTTAACTTTAAGAAAATGTAAACTGTGTTTAATTGTTTTTTCTTAACTGCAAATACCCATGATTTAATAAAATTCCATTTAAATATATTATTGAATTATTGATGCATACTTTTAATCTCCGCTTTAAAATCATGTTGGGAGGAGCTTCCTTTACCGCCTTTAAATCTTTTGAGTTTAGTCAATTTACTATTATGTAAAAGAGGATTAAAAAAAAAGTGTGTCTGAAGCAATGAAGCAAGAATATTTATTATCTACAAAATTATTCTTAACAATATTACCATTGAGATATAATTGATTTAATCCATATGGAAACAGAGTATATTGTGATTTAATATAGAAGTTTTCAAAGAACAATCTATCAACAGTATTTGTTTTAATGTCCAAAATATGTATAGTTATATTTTCAAAACCATGATGAGCAAAGTGTTTATATTCAATTTTATTAGAAGTAGGAAGAAAATTATTATTGTGGATATATTTTTTAACATGATCTCTATGTACATTCATACGTAGATGAATAGGATTACTGGTCTGTCCTATATAAGATAAATTACAAATATTACAAGATAATTTGTAGATGCAATTAAAAATTTTACAAAAAGTCTTATGACTATTTAGATTAGTAATTTGTGAGTTAGAAGCAAATGTGCAGGTTTTACAATTTTTATTCTTACATTTATTGAAGTTATAATTTTTAGCTGGGTAATTATTATATCCAAAACTATCCATGGCACACTGTTGGTAAATTGATATCGGTCTAAACAATTCCCAACAAAATTGAAAATACCGAACAATATTTATTAAATTATATAATAATAACAAGAATAAATATATTTGCCAGTCACTAAATCAAATAAGATGTATAATTCATAATAGTTTAAGTAATATAAAGAGTATGGCAATAACACATATAGATAATATAAATAAAAATAAAATAATTGCTTATACATGAGTATAAACAACTAAATCCATGTAAAACCTAATAAAATGTAGTAAGGAGGATATATATATATATATATATATATGTGTGTGTGTGTGTGTGTGTGTGTGTGTGTGTGTGTGTGTGTGTGTGTATAGAAAAGAAGCTGAATATTGGACTATTTTTTAACAGTCATACAATTAAGAGATTTTTGCGAGCCATTCCGGGCATGAATCCAGGGGAGGGGGTCAAATGAAATATTGTATTGTCATCGCAAATACTTATGTGTGTAAAATTTTAAGAAAATCGGCTTTATAGAAATAGGTCAATAATTGATTTTAAGATTCAAAACAAAGAAAACAAACAAAGCAACCTAAATAAAACCGTGTAAAAATGTTTCATATTATCAGTAGTAGTACAAAAAATTTTGTATTATTAATATAACATTTATTAGTTTTTACTTTTAACTACCAGTAAACACCGACCCAATAGATTTGCCGTTCAAAAATACCTAATGTAAGTAACATAGAAGTTAAAATAATAAGAAATATCAATCATGCATAAAGCATTGATTATGAAACACTTTCCAACTGCAACGCAATTTTATTTAAGCATCTCTAAAATGCGATACATTTAGGGGTGATATTTTAAAAATTATCACAATATTACAATTTATTATATTTGAAAACTTCATTAAAAATAAATTAGCTTTATTCAAATAACGTCATCAAAATATAAATCGCCTGACTCTCTGTATAAAAACAGTTTATATTTCATTCAAAAACTTTTTTCCTTTCATTTCATTCAGCGGCGATATTTTTAAAAATACCTCAATACTACATAATTTTTTTTTAATTAAAAACTTAAAACCATTGAGATAAAAGTACTTTATAACTCCATGCTTAAATCTTCATCGAAAAAGGCAATATGCTTCAAGGATAGTATAGTCTGCTTCTTTATGTAAAATCAATGAATGTTTCATTCATATCAGCTATATTGCAGACTTCAGAGCTAAATAAGTTTACGTTAAAGAAATTCAGCAATTCTTATACAACTCATCTTACATCTGGATGTGTTTACATTCTCCGTACGTAAAAGTCAGGCTTCGTTGTAGGAATAATAAAAGTTTGATGATCATTTAGACTAAAAGGTATTGTAATTGCGTTGTTGCAGTATATAGAAACACAGAAAAAAGTAAAAAATAAATCGGTTTTAGGACGGATGCAACACTAAATATAAATTAAAAAGAACTGTAAAAATCACGATTTTGACACAAGATGGATCACATTGATCATTTAAACTCAAATATATTGTTATTGCACTGTTTCAGAATATAGATGCACAGAAATTAAGCAAGAATAAAGCGGTTTTAGGACGGATACAACACTAACTATAAATTGAAAAGAACTTTAAAAATCACGATTTTGACACAAGATGGATACCATATTTTATTTTGAAGTGGGTCACGTGATCTCTTCATATGATATGGATGCAATTATTATTTTAATTTTTATTTAAAAAATTACCGAATATATTTTGCTGAAATTTTTTCTATACCTTAATGGGATAATTTGAATATTTCCTAAAATTTTCGAAGCAGTTAGTGAATTTTAAATTCGCTTAAAAAAATGTTCGAAAAATTAGGTCCTATAGGGTTCAATGTATTTCATTTTATCAACTCGGGTTCAATCTAAAACTAATTGGGTGATATTATTCATTTGCATTCCTATAGGTCCCAAAGGCCGTCGGAACAACATACTAAAATTAAAGTCATTTTTACGGCAGTTATCGCGCGAACGGACAGACAGACAGAATGAACAAAACCATAAACACTTTTCAACTATGTTGTAAAGTGTTAAAAACGTTTAAAAATCAATATGTTTCTTTTAGTTAGATAATCTGATAAATGATTTCAATATTAATATTATGACAATTTTAAAAGCGTCATGAGCCACGCAATATTGTGTCACGACTCACGAGTCACATTGGGCCCGCGAACCACAGACGCCTAGTTATAGATAGACGAGTGTCACTATAATCATAAGAGGTTACGTGCTAACAGTGCGTAAGACGTTATGTGCTACAGTGCGTACTGTTGATTAGTTTGAATAGTTTTCAATCCGTAACCCATTCACTCGCTCCTCGAAATAAAACTTCAAATAAATGATTCTGCTGTCGAAGGTTAATAAAATAGACATATTTAGTTGTCAGAGATGGAGTTTAATGTTTATCATTCGTATTCCTTCTAATGAGGTTTTCAATAACTTCGTATAGCTGCTGATTAATGGACATGGGTCTGTTCTTAGCATATTAATTACTAAAATTCTATTGTTAGCCAGAAATATTTTCATTACGGAAATAGTGCAAACTGCCATTATTAGAAATATTTAAAGCTCCTCTAATAATGCAATTTAAACGAAACCGCATCGCTTCAATCAACGACAGATTAGCTTATCGTGGAATTCGTTTTAGAAAATACTGATAAGGCGTATATAACTATTGAACCTCCAGTGGTAGGTTCATACTTCCAATTGCAAAATTGTTTTGAATCGACAGAAAAGTTTGCCTAAAATATTTGAAAAACTGTGAGATTTCGTAAAAATACAAAATCTAACTTCTTATATGGCCCCCTTTCGAGAAAAATATCCAAGTGCTTGAAAAGCGTTTAAAAATTTTAATGTAATAACTTGGGTAACTGTACTTGTAAAATCATAGCGTGGTAAATAAAACATAGTTAATGTCATACCAAAAACCACGCTCTGACCAAGCAATTTTCGAAAAGGACTATCCTCAAAATAAATCTCTAATGTACTTTGTATACTTGCTTTTACTGCATAACACTATTGAATTGATATACCGATTTCAAAAATTTGTCTGACTGCAAGTTTTTATCTTAGAACCTAGAACCGTTAAATATTTTAATGGATTGCAGATTTTATACTATTCTTTTTTCCAGTAAACGAACTTTCTTCGCTAAAAAGGCATTATAAAATGTTATTTTTTATATTTTTATGCTAATACGTCTCAATGTGTTTTGAAAGTGTTTTTACATAATGCTTACAATTTAAAATAATTTTCCTATTGAAAGTATATGTTGAGTCTATATATGAAACATTCTGGTGCATACATGTAAGTGCGTTTAGCGTGTAGATCATTAATTAGATTTAAAATTGCGATAAGTTTCAAGAAATATATATTAAGACGCCATTTAACTCAAATATTTAACATTTATGCAAATAAGAATGATATTAACTGTAACATAAATAATTAATAAACTATGCAGATAAAGACAATGAAATAAATTTTACTTTAATTTAGGAAGCAAATTTTTTAACAATTTAGGAAGCAAATTTTTTAACAATTTAGGAAGCAAAAATACAGAAAAAAATAGCCTTTAGCTCTTTCGGGTGTTAAGCGCCCTTCAAAAGGCATCAAGAAAAGCACCATTACATAGGAAAATTATACAATCCAAACACGAACTAAAATTTTTATATTACAGCTAGCCAAAAGACAAAACAGACCCAATAAAGATTGTATAAATGTGTTTATGAAAAACATAGAGAAAAGGAAATAACGAGAAAAAAATATTCTAAAAAAAATGTACATAAACGAGAGGAGGAAAGATCATTTAAATGGTTAGGTACGTAGATAGTGGTTTAACGCTTATGAAATTAAATGTTAAAAGCCAAGCAATATTAAGATTTTGAAGCGGGTCATTATTTCAAAATGGAATTGAAATAGAGATAAATAAAAATAGATTTATAAAGCAGAATTCTCCGGGATTATTACAGCGCGTTAAAAGAAAAGTTTTTTCAAAGAGGGGTGCAAAACTTTCACCGAGAACAGTTTAAGAAAGTCATAGTAAATTTTTGGTTTATTATGTCTCGAGAATGTTCAGAGTATTCAGAACTACCATTTCTTTTACTGCTATCTATGCAAATTCATTATTGTTATTAAGATTAAATTTATTAATATTATCAGATACCAGCATCTGTGGATATGTTTCTCGTTTTTTAGCGCACTCTCATACGGAGTAGAGAACGCTTGGACGGTTTCTGTGAGTATTAACTTAGCCATCCTCGTTCAACCTGATGCCGCTTGAGTGGTAAGACTAAATTTTTCAGTCTCTAAAGTAGCAGGCAAATAATTCGCAAAAATGTAGCATAAATAGCAAGTTTTCTTGCTGCCATTGTAGATAGCTCTTCCATGTTCAAGAGCTTTTGTTTTTAATGATGAGATAGTTTGTAAAACCAAACTTATACGCACTACTAGACTTAACACTAATTGCAGTAACCAAAACAGAGGTATCAGAAATATATGTTGTTTCACAAATGAAATCTTGCCAAAAAGTAGAACTGGCCAATTTGATCAGAATGTGCCACAATCCCAAACATTTTTTATTTTTTACATATTACGTTTTGTAGTGTCATCGATGATATATAATTAAAATACATATTTTTGATAAAAATATTTTATTCCACTTTTATTTTAAAATACCATTTCCAGAAGATCATTCCTTGTTTTAATTTTACGTTCCAAAAACCGTAGTCAATGAAGCAAAAGAAAAATACGGGACAGCTTCGCTTTCTCAAAGAACACTTTTAGTTATTCTCAACATTTTAACCCAAAATACTTATTCTCCTCCAATAACTAACCAAGCCAGAATAGTCGAAGGAAAAATGAGCGTAAGATCCTTCTGTTGCAATTACCAACACGTTCTAAAATTTTAAAGCGTTTAAACGCATGTTAAGGGCGAGGCACTTACGCCTCCCACAACAACTTGCATAACCTTTTACAACGCCTCTCGGCCAAGTGCTTCCTCTTTGCTGGCACACAACGCCACAGACATAACCCACAACAATCCATTACAATCACATTACAAACCATCTCGCAGATGAAGTGTGCACATTCCCAACAAATTCATCCCGACATGCCATCCTTATCCCGTTCCATGGATGCGCCATACTTTGAAGATTCCCTCACCCACTAAAATTTTTTCTGGATATGCTGCATATTTAATGCTATGCGTTCCGATTTGCCTAAAGAGAGGGCCGCATCTTGTCAAAAGCACTTTGCAAGGGCTGAATTCTTCCTGCTCCAAACAGCATTGACAGGGAGGACGACGGCAGCGTGTTCTGCATATTGAGATGAGCTGGTGAAGGGGGCTTTGCTTGCCTCATTGGCCATCCAGGCCTTTTTGGGACTAAGCGGGGAAAAGGATTTCCTCTCGTAGCGATGGATGTTGCAGGAGAAACTTTTACGAAAGTTCGTTATACAGTTAGCGCAGAAGTAATGGATCTATTTCGTACCCATGCAGTGGTGACTCAGTGCTCAGATAATGACAAGCGAAAGTGTAGGGGGAGCATTTTCTGCAGCTTTCACTTCTAGTCGGATCGGGCAAGTAATTTTGGTATTTATACCAGGAAGGGTCAGTAGGAAGATTCAGTCTTGCTTTAAAAAAGCTTGGGTTCGGAATTTTCGGCGAACTTTTTGTATGGAAGAGTCGGACAAAATCGCATAGCTAATGTTTATATACCTCCAGGCTTCAAAATGAATTGAAAAACTATGTTTTTTTTTCTCGCCATGAAGTTCGACTATTTTATAATGATTATATGGTACAGAATTTTCTAAAAATTTAACAAATATATTTTTACGCTGCCGAATTAGAGAAAATGTTCAAAATACCCAACTTGACCCCTCGGTAAGGTCAAAGCGGGTAGGTATTTAAATTTATTCCAAAACTTGCTAATATTCAAAACAATTTAGCTTTTAATTTATGTAGTAAAGTGTAAAAATATACCTAAATTTTATGTATACGGTGTAATGCCCTCATTATTAATTAATACATGTAGAAATTCTCACAAAACATAATAACAGGAAATTAAAGTAGACATTAAATTTAAATAGTTCGTTTTTGCTTGCAATACTCATAAATAGAATATATTCCCTCGTCTTCTGCATTACTGCAAGTTCCGTGATCCAAATTGAGTAAGCTATGTAAATAAATGAACTTATAATCATCCTTGAAGAAAGAACACATATGTGAGTTAAGTGATTACAATTCGAGGGCGTTATAAGTCCCCTTTCTTGGGCCAAAAATATACGCCCTTAATAACCGCTTAGAAAGAACGGCGAAAATGCAGCCAAAGGGAAATTCAAACAGAGCTAGAACACCCAAAGAGAAAATTCGCTAGCGAGGTAGAATCAGTTATTGAATAAAAGCCCATAACCATATCAACATATGAACACAGACCGATAAAGTACCCCCCCCCCCCCTCCCACCTCCCATGAAGACGACGGAAGCTGGTTTTTAAATCTTAAGAATAAAATCTTAAGCATTGATATGAGATTTATTTATTTATTGATGAAACTCGTGTTGGTTGATTTATTTATTGTGAGTATATGTAAATGTTGGTTTATTATAAAATAGTGTCAAAATACAATACAATTATCACAACGGTTTTACGTCACGAGCCTCATATCTGTAGTGCAGTTTTACAAAGACCAGGACGTTAAAATAGTCTGTAGTTGAAAATATTTAAAGTCATTAACTTTGGGAAAAGGAACTCTTACTTCCTACGAACTTTTCCGAAAATTAATCGTAAAATATAAATCGTCTAAGATCAACTCTAGCAACAACATTTACCTTATACAGGTAGGTCTCTTAGGATAAGATCCACTGAGCGTCTACAGCAACATTTACTGAAAATAATCGTACATCAGAAAGGGCATTGGACTCAGGGTTTAGAATAACCACATAAATAAGCCTGATATTTCATCACTGAAACGTAAATAATTAATAGATACTTTTATATCAAAACAACACTTTTGTAGAACGAATGTTCTACATTCTCTTTTAATATTTAAAATCAAATTGCGTTTATTTAATTATTAAAATTAACTTTTAAAATAATTTAAACTATCTCGTCGATATCAAATTTTAAGTGTTTACAACATGATGTAGAAACATCTATCTCATAGCACTTGTGGAATTAAGCCCGCTCATACTCGGTCTTGTAATGGCAGAAAGACGTATACCAAAATACGTTGTTTTGCCTTTACAAGGCTGGTTGGCGTTCTGTTAATGGTGCTCGGCACTGTAATGGCAGAAGGCCGTATATCAAGATACGTTGCTTTGCCTTTGCAAGTCTGGCTGGTTTACTTTTAAAACGTATCTAAATAAAGTTAACACGATAATGCGATTGAAATGCACCTATAGCATGGATCCATTTGAAAAGACTTTAACCACTTTTAACTCAGAATGATGCTTTTCAAGATACATCACAAAGTCCCACTATTTTTACCATCACAAAGCCCCACTATTGGAATGACGTTTCATTTCATTGCACTCACAAATTGGGGATAGTTCCGGTCAGTCTCAAGATGGTTTGTCCGAAAAACTCCTTACAATAAAATCAATCTTAACTTTAAACAAAGTGGGGCTGAAATTAATAGTGCATCTCAAAATGCAGAAGAAGAAAGTTATACTGACGCGAATTGAATGAGGAAATGCTAGAGTTCCATAACCCAAAATGTTTTCTACTTGAAAATGGTTTCCTTTATTTCTTAGCATCTGCATAAATAAAAGATGCAGTGATAGTTAGTTTAAATCATCAGTTTAAATCATAGTAAATAATCATGAGGTTTTGAAATAATTAGGAGTAAATAATCATGAAGTTTAATCATTTTCTCCATATCGAATATTTTAACAAATATGTTATTTACAGTGATCAATTTTCTTAGAGATTTGCCCCATTTTACTATTGAGCATACGTTTAATGCTTATTGATTTATACTATATTTTGTGTAGTTTCATATTTGATGTCTTACAATTGATTGTCACGAGTTGATAGTCTGTAAATATGCTAAAATTATACCATCGTGAAGATGATCTGTTCCTTACGGATTGTTCCTTACGGACACAAAAAATTGGCAAATGCTTGCATTTATATCAAGTAATTTCAATGAAGATTTTTTTACAGCCATTACATTTTTTTATGGTTGGGAAGATATTATCGCTGGAGCTAATAAACCTGGTTTCAGTTCATTATTCTTTTCCGTTGATTTGCATGCGCTGTGCACATACAAGATATAAATGCATATCTTTCATGCCTTTCAAAATTTATGTCGGTAAAAAACAGCAGTCGAAGGAAGTAATGCGATTTTCGCACATTATTTTAAGCTCTTTTCATGATGGCAAAAGTTATTCCTCAGGTTTCAGACTGCCAACTAGCGACCTTTTATTAATAACATGAAAATAAAATCAATCAATATTTCAAGGTCCTTTACAAAAAAAAATCAACAGATAATTACTAATTTTGGAATAATAGATGAAGACTCTATAATTTAAATTACTATTGGTATTATAAACTATAAACACAAAAACTGCTATAATTTGCTTCAAAGTTAATTTTTTTTCTTATAGAAATATAATTTTTGCTCAATAAACAACAAAAGTTTAAATTTACATGTAATACAAATTTTCTTAAAAAATCCAATTTTCAGAAGAAAAATAACCCCAGAAAGGCATCCCCCACAGCATTCCCCCCAAAAAAATCTCAAAAAAAAAAAAATGTTTTTTTTCTCTCTTCAAAATCCAATATTTCCCCCAGTATTTAGAATAAATACTAAGCTGATATGACAACGCTGTCATGTAGTTGCGAAAACATGACATCGTTAATGCTATAATACTGTACCTACAAGTTTAACTATACATTTAATTAACAGCTAGTTAAACGAATAATGCAACTAACTAATTGTTTCTTTACAGTAGATTTGTTAAAGGATTACGGCAAAGTTAAAATAAACATTAAAACTTTCATGTTAAAAATATTTCATTAAATTTTTAAATATAACAAATGTCCCCATCATCAGGTGAGAGGACTACTTGCCTAAAACAGTGATGCATGGCATACCCAGCCTATCCCGCCTACCCAGCTTTGTCCAACTCTTCTCATATTCACGAGAAAGCCTAAATGCATTTTATCTTTAGAAAGCGTCAATTTTTAAATTGCAAAATATCACATCTAAAAGTTTCAAGGAATATAAAAAACCACAACGATAAATATAGAACGGAAGGCTGTAATTCTTTAAAAAGAGACTGAAAACAGTATGTGATAGTTGTCGGCAAAAATTACCCGTTGTTCTACTGTGAACTTCCGTTGCTGTTACGAAGAAATGTTGTCCATGCGTATATCTTCCCCATTTCTTTTTCTTATTTTTTCTCCTTTAAATGCGGTTATAAATAGTGAGGATCAAATGCATGTAAAACAAACATGTTTCCGCTGCTTGAAATGTAATTCGAGAATGATGTCATCTGCAGAGATGTATGTCAAGCATGTGACGAAAGTGCTGCGATTTCAAGGAAGATAGAGCAGCTTCTTGCAGCAGTTTTCTTGCAAAAACGAGCTCATATCGCAGAGGAAAAAGTGTTAGGCACAGAAAGCTTGCTCAATAAAGACCTCCAGATGCGTACGATGTATATTTCATTACGTGGAAATTAAAAAAAAAAGAGTTGTTTATTTTTAACAATATTGTTAGTACTCAATATTATCTTTGATTTTTACTTTTACATACAGTAGAATAGTAAAAGTATTGTTTTACTGAAATTTTTTGAATTCGAGGTTTTGACGGAAATACACATTTTAAGAACTCCTTAAAATTTTGCTAGCATTTTAAGAATAATGCTCTGTTCCGTTTGTATATATATGTATATTTAGTGGTGTACCCCAAAATTTTCCTAAGAAGTGCAAAATATTATTAAAATGTATATTTAATAATTAATTGGCCATCATTAATTAGGATAATACCAGTAATTGACTACGAACGAGTAATTCACCATTTGCAAGATAAATGATTAAAATCAAAACAGAAAATGGTATTAGAGTGGTATCCCCGTTGGTTACCTCTCTCAATATGAGAAAATAACCACTGTTATTTTGAATGTTTCTCTTTCCCATGATCAACAATTCGTTCACAATCAATTACTGGTATCCTGGTCATGGTGTTTAATAATTGATAGCACTTTATAATTTAACTGGCATTTATAAATTGCATTTCATTACAAAATTAAAATAATATTTCGGTGAAAATCAAATTATAGAATGTATATCATATAATATAATATGACATATTCAACAATATAGAAACAAAAATGTGCACACATATATAAATCGGGCAAATAAGGATTCAGTATTTTGTATGTGCGCTGTAATCAATGTAAATCGGCACTAAAATTAAAATATCAGAGAATGTAAAATATTTAAAAATGAGAGTAGCTTAGGCCTACTTCCAGTGTAGGAAAATTTCCAAATGAAAAATGTAGATTCATTTAAAGATATATGCATCTTTTTCAAGGGTTATAACATACCTGCACTTGCTACAGTGTTTTTAAACATGTGATACTATCAATGACAAAAGTATCGCCTTTATCTCGACGCTTCGAAATGCTTAACGAGGGAACTAAAACTAAAAAAATCTGATGTGGGCAACACAAGACTTTCCTTATATAATGCAATACATTTACGATTATTACAGTTAAAAAAAAGTTATTCTTATAGTCGATACTTATATTCTTTCCAAGATATTGAATTTTTTTCAATTAGTCGTCATTTTCATTGATTTAGCGTCATTTTTATCCATTTGGCGAGATTTTCGTAAATTTGGCAACATTTAAAAATGTCACCAAGTTGGCGACATTCCGCTAAATTCGTCGCCGAAATCTCGCCAAGCGTTATGCACTAAGAAATAAGTTATTCTTACAGCAGATAAATGACTATTGGCGTTCAAATACAAAAGTATTACTCAAAGTATCTTTTCTCGTGAATGGAACGAGCTAGATCCACGAGAATGATGTCACCAAATTTATCGCATGATATTACATATGAAAAGTGAACATGTTTCTTAACAGTTAATATTTTTTTTTAATTTATGGGACTTTTTGATAAATTTATTTGAAAAATGTGCAATATCTCGAGAATGGTTCATGCTAGCATTCTAAAATTTATGTCAATCGTTTTCTAAGGAAAAATTACATAAGAAATGTCTATTGGCGTAACTTTATTAAAGGTTTTGATTTTTTGAGGATTTTTTCAAAATTTCATAAATTCAATCAGTTCGAAAATTTAGGAGGGTTCTGAACATTCGATTGTGTTTTAAAACAATAGGCTTCCAGTATTTATGTATTGTGATTTTTGTACCAAATTTCATTCTAATCGCTCCATTCGTTCGTGAGATATCGTCTCCACAGACTCACTGACACACACCATAAGCGCCGACTACGGGGGGCAGAGGGGCACGAGCCCCCGCTGAACTTTTCCAGAGGGGGCTTTGCCCCCTCTGGTAAATTTCAAGATTTTTTTCTAATTTCTTATTTTACTAAATACCAAAAAATGAAGTTTTTTAAACATAAAAATATTTGAAAGAAAATCCCATTAACGTAAATGTCATATCTCAGTCACAGTTCAGTCTTTTTACTTCTTCCTTACCATAGCTCCCTGAACTATCTCGCACACAAGCCAAGCTGATCTTTACCCCCAGGAAACATGTTTACTCTAATGACAAAAACACCTGGTTACCAGAACTTTTTCGACTGACCACATAATTCAAAGAGAAATGGACTATTTGCAGCCATGTTATTGGCATTTCCAAAAAATAGCTGTTTCCCTCTAGTAATAACTATAAATGATTACCACGAAGTAGAGATGACTTATTTTGTCTACCTAAAGAGATCGCATCTGTAATTACTCCTGGATTCTATATATCAGTGCTGTCTTTACAGGTGGCATCCATTCCGTTTGAAGCTGCAAACCCCGCGGTTAAATTCCTGGTGAGCACCGGACGTTTGACGCAGCACCGTAGTCAGGCAAGGGCCAGAGGGAGCTAAGCCCCCCCCCCCCCGCACACACACACACACTAGGTATACTCAGCCCACCCCCCTGATAAAAATATTAAAGTTTTAGTTGTGATAAGAAATGTCACCCAACATGCCAAATTACCAAATTTTGCATAAAAATATTATTTATGATATTTTTTTATAAATTGCTTTGTTTTAAAGATTTTTTAATTCAGCTGAATGTGTGGTTATAGTGATGATCAATTTATATACATATTTAATTTAAAAATATTTAAATATAGATATATTATTTAAATATAGATGTATTTGGATACTTTTTTATTATTGCTGGGTTCATTGTTTTAATTTGTGTCAAAATCACCTGATAGATAGTTAAGAGTTGATATTAAGCGTTAACGTGTATTAACTTTCAGATTTTTTTTTATTAATTAACAGCTTTGCTACTAGTTAATTCTTATATAGTAAAATCCATTGTAATTACTATATATATTAATATTGATGCATAGTAACTATATGGATTTTCCTAATCAACTCTTAGCTTACAAATATAAATAGGCCTAAAAAGATTAAAAATATTTATCGTACAATAAATAAAACTGCTGATATCTTTCTTTCGACCCAGCCCGTCCGACCTACCCGAAGGTGTAAGATATCTGTTTAGACCGCCGAGACAATGCCATCTAATCGCTCGGAAGGACTTTCAAACCCACAAATTTAACGTGCTCCTACACGGGAACAGTTTAGGCAAAGCCGAAAACCGAACTCGGGTCCTCCGAGTACAATCCCCGTGACTTAACCACTCGGTTATCTCACTCCAAAACTGCTGCTTGTAAGACAATAACTTAAAAAACTTCTTTGAGGAAAGCATATATATGTCAGTTAGGTGACTACAGTTGCTTCGATGGCATTATGATCCCCCCCTTTTCAGGACAAAATAACCGTATGAGCTCTACCGTAACCACTACTGCCGTTCGTTGGGCAGTTCGTTCTTGGCAGTTGTTAAGGGCGGATACTGTTCTTTTGGCCTGAAGAAGGGGCTTAAAATGACCACGAACCAATTGTAGTCATCTAACTGACATATGCTTGCTTTCTCTAAGGCTGCCTTGTAAGTTATTATATCTTTATCGACTTTGTGAATCTTTTATATAACTTTATCGGATTGTGCCCCCCCCTGAGATTTTGAAAACTCGGTGCCTATGACACACACACACACACACACACACATACAGACATCACCTCAAAAATGTTCGATTCGTGATCAGGGATGCTTGAAAAGTGCTCTCTCGTCGAAAACTCGAATTCGAATTTTCGACCCCGTTACAATACTTTCCTTATACATTATGTATATAAGAAAAGTAAAAATATATACCTAAATATTTTTACAAGCTTCCCAGTAATCGCTACTGCACCAGATAAGTCTTCTCCAAGACGAATAAAAACTAATAGTTGATTTGATTGTAAAACATGTGAATAAATATTTAAACTCGTCAGATATGTAAATTGAACCACAGTAGTTAATATCGAATATGATGCAGCGACAAAGGATGTATGTGTATAATCGAACCTGATACAGTGAAGTGAATATGTAAAAAGAGTTCAGTACTAATGGGTGAAAATAATTTGCAACACTAAAGAGTATGGCTATTTATAACTTACATTATAATAATTATATTATACAATGATTAATTATGTAAAATATTTAAATTTATTTAGAATAATCTAATAAAAATATAAGATATTTACGTGATTTGCTGATTGGCATTAAGGTGTTTAAATGTGTAATTCATGACTCTTTTTATTAGATAACCAATAATTGGCTTAATAATGATATTTAGAAATATAAAGTGGCAGAAATGAAAATATAATAGTATTACTAGTAGTACTAATGTTTAATAGCTTTACTATTATGTATATATATATATATATATATATATATATATATATATATATATATATATAGCACCTTTTTCACTCTCTCTGGGTTATACCCAATTTGGCCACTATGTATATCTGTGAGGTGTGGTGTAGATACGGTAACTAAAGGAAAAATGATATTAGCATCACATTTTATAATGAAAAATTTTATATAAATAAACTAACCAAATAGAATTATTTTATTATATCTATGCTTAAAATGGATGTTGTATGGAATCCTTTAATAAATATTTCCTATTGGGGAAACAATAACAATTTCGAAGAAAATAAAGGGGTGTACTCTAAACAATAAAATGATAATTCAACTTTGTTATGCATAATGAGGGTGTTTTAATTGTATATACAGGGTGGCCATAATTAAAGTAGAAGTGTTTAGTGCCGGATAGTCAGAAAACTGTTAGGCCAAACTCAACCAAATTTGCTGTAAATACTATTTAGACCGTGGGGTTTTGATTTTAAAAGAGATAATAGTTCGGATTTTTGCCACCGCGGTCCAAGGTCCATTCTTGGAGTAAAATATACATAGGAAATACAGAAAGTCAACATTTTACATGCATTCTGAAAAAGACATCACATTTACATTTTATATGTATTTATTACATTTTATATATACATTTGCATTTTACATTTACATACGTATGACATTAATTTTTACATTGGCATCATTTACATGTGTGATTCAATATGTTTTCCTTGCATATGTTCCAAAAAGTGAATTCTCTGAACAGCATTCTCTACTGCAGAATGCAGCAGATCTCCACTGATTTGCTTGATATGCAATGTTATTCGGACCTTTAAAGTTGGCTAAATTATCCACATTCTCTTGATATACCAAGCTCTTTACATGAACCCACAATCAAAAGTCACGAGGGGTCAGATCATTCGAACGGACTGGCCATTTCATAGGAAACGCTCGCCTAATTATTCGGTTGTTGGTAAAATGCTATCGTAGGACACCCTGTACACGCAATCCCAATATGCGGGGGTGCTCCATCCTTCATCGTAGATTCAAGACATCCACGCTGTTGAAGTTGGTTCAGCAGCATTGTTCGATACCTCTCAGCATTGACGGAACTTTCTGTACTTCCTACGCCTGTTTTACTCCAAAAATGGACCTTACAGCGTCACTTTGGTCCGCGGTGGCAAAAATCCGAACTATTTTTTTCTTTTAAAAATCAAAACCGTATGATATAAATAGTATTTACTGCAAATTTGGTTGAGTTTGACCCAACAGTTTTCTCACTATCGGGCTCTAAACACCTCTACTTTAATTATGGCCACCATGTATCAACATAAATAAGCTAAAATGCATGTAATGTTTTTTTTATTGACCTATGGCTTACTTAAAAAAAAAAAAAAAAAAAAAAAAGCATTTTAAAGAAAATTAAAATTAAGTAAGCTATGTCCGTTATTTAATATAAACAAAAAATTTTCATTATTCTGATGATGAGAGTATTTTTTATTTACTTATTTATTTTTTTGTATAACGACTGTAAAAAATTAATTTGATAGTGTTGGTGGATATTTATACACAATAAATAAAATGCGTTTAAAATTCCAGACAATTTCTTACGTACCAGCGTCGAAACAAATTTACATAAACATTTTACTATATATAATTGTGATTTGAAACTTCTATTAAGTACAGTTTGATTGTGACGTAACTGGAATTAAACGTTATGCGATGTGAGTGTATGGTGTGAAGCTTCACTCTGTAATTATTTTATTATATTTTTATTTGGGCATGTTTTGGAATACATTCCAAAGCAGGAAACTATAGAAAACCTACACTTATAATTAAACAGTTATAGCATTCTATAGTATATTATCCATCACTGTGCGTTTCAAAATGTTTAGGTTACTTAATATTACCAAATATTAAGATTACTTAATATGTCACTTACGTCTATAGAGATATATAAAAATCTAAAATAAAATTAAATAAATTACTTTTCAATATTTTAAAAATCTAGATAAACTTCACTCAAAAACTCACTTCAAATTTTCTTAGGTTTCTCCCAAATCGTAAATTGACGCAACTGTTGTTACATTGATAAAAGTGGCGCCATCTAGTATTGAACGCCACAGAACAACCAACCTCAAAATTCCTCTGAGGTTGAAATGCTGAACACTGATTGATTGACTGACACCCTGCCACTGACTTGAAAGACAAAGCACTCCTCTTGATATATGTTTTAAACATAGAATAGTTTATTGAATTAAAAAAAATAGATAAGTAAATTGATTAAGAAGAATATATTAATCAATTGAACATATTATTGTAAAAAAGCATTTAGTAGAATACCGTACTTAATTGAAACTATAGTGATCGCGGTTATTAACATATTTAAAAAAAATCTGTTGTGAGCAGCACATGACTTTCCTTATATAATGCAATGAATTTACTACTTTTACAGTAACAAAAATAGATTATTTTTATAGTAGATATTTATATTCTTTCCAAGATATTGAATTTTCGTCAGTCGTCATTTTTATCCATTTGGCGAGTTTTTCGTTAATTTAGCAACATTTAAAAAAGTCACCAAGTTGGCGACATTCCACCAAATTCGTCAATTCGTCGCCAAAATCTCGCCAACCGTTATGGACGGAGAAATGAGTTATTCTTATAGCAGATAAATGACTATTGGCGTTCAAATACAAAAGTATTATTCAAAGTATCTTTTTTCATGAATGGAACAAGCTAGATCCACGAGAATGATGTCACCAAATTTATCGCATGGTATAACATATGAAAAGTGAACATGTTTCTCAATAGAAAATATTTATTTTTATATGATTTTTTTTTATAATATTTTTGAAAAATGTGCAATATCTCAAGAACGGTTCATGCCAGCATTCTAAAATTTATGTCAATCGTTTTCTAATGAAAAATTACATAAGAAATGTCTGTTTGCGTAACTTTATTAGATGTTTTGATTTTTTGATGATTTTTTTAAAATTTCACTCGAAAATTTAGGGGGGTTCTGAACATTTGATTGCGTATACAAACAATAGGCTTCCAGTATTCACGGATTGTAATTTTTGTACCAAATTTCATTCGAATCGGTCCATTCGTTCGTCAGTTATCGTCTCCACAGTCTCACTGACACACACACACACACACACACATACTTTCACACACACACACACATACTTTCACACACACACACACACACACACAGACATCACTTCAAAAATGTTCGATTCATGATCAGGGATGCTTGAAACGTGCTCTCCCGTCGAAAACTCAAATTTGAATTTTCGACCCCGTCACAATACTTTCCTTATACATCATTATATATAAGGAAAGTAAAAACGCTTTATGAAATACTCTTATTAATTTCTGAACAATTACAAGTAAATGCAGTTATGAATAATAGTAGTATTGAGCAATATGTGATCTAGAAATATTAGACGGTGCTGAAATTAATAAACAATATGTGCACGAAAATAAGCCGTTGAAGCACATTTTGTTTTATGCTACTTTCTTCTGCAGTTTCCTCCTTATACCCTTAGGTTTTGTGTATTAAATAGAGTGGAAGAAGTGACAAAATTTCTATTACCTATATCGCTACTTCACTGTAAATGATATGTGGTATCGCAGCTTTAAGAGACCCGCCTTAATCTTCGTTGTAGTCAATTTGTTGTAAGGTTGTTGTAATATAAGTAACTTCAGTGAAATCAAATACATACTATATATATTCTATTTTCTTAATTTTTTTGCTGACTTTTAAAATTTATATTTACAATTTAATACAAGTTAAGTTCACACTTTTACTTTCCTTATATACATAATGTATAAGGAACGTATTGTGATGGGGTCGAAAATTCGAATTCGAGTTTTCGACGGGAGAGCACGTTTCAAGCATCCCTGATCACGAATCAAACATTTTTGAAGTGATTTCTGTGTGTGTGTGTGTGTGTGTCAGTGAGTCTGTGGAGACGATAACTGACGAACGAATGGACTAATTCGAACGAAATTTGGTACAAAAATCACAATCCATAAACACTGAAACCCTATTTTTTTTTAACGTAATCGAATGTTCAGAACCCCCCTAAATTTTCGAGTGAAATTTTAAAATAATCGTCAAAAAATCAAAACCGCTAGTAAAGTTACGCAAATAGACATTTCTTATGTAATTTTTCATTAGAAAACGATTAACATAAATTTTTGAACGCTAACATGAACCGTTCTCGAGATATTGCACATTTTTAAAAAAAAATATCAAAAAGTCATATAAAATAAAAAAAATATATTTCCTATTGAGAAACATGTTCACTTTTCATATGTAATACCATGCGATTAATTTGGTGACATCATTCTCGTGGATCTAGCTCGTTCCATTCATGAGAAAAGATACTTCGAGTAATACTTTTGTATTTGAACGCCAATAGTCATTTATCTGTTATAAGAATAACTTATTTCTCCGTCAGTAATCTCGCCAAATGGATTAAAATGATGCTAAATCAATGAAAATGACGACTAATTGTCGAAAATTCAATATCTTGGAAAGAATATAAGTATCTACTATAAGAAAAACCTATTTTTTTACTGTAAAAATAGTAAATTCATTGCATTATATAAGGAAAGTCATGTGTTGCCCACATCAGATTTTTTTAAATACGGAATTATCAAATTTATTTATTTTGTAGCAATTCTTGATTTTATACCCTTAGATTTTATTGGCATCAATTTTTAAAATTTCGTATCTTCTTTGTCGTTAAATTGTTTTTATGCACTTGTTTCAATAAAACGCTTTACTAGCAGACATTGGCGGATATGGGAAATAATGGGGATAGAAATTTCATTTTCTTTGAGTTCTAAGTTAACAGCAAGAGATAATTATTATATTTAAATATGTATTTGTATTATTCAATAGTAGAATATGTAACAATTTATTTTTCTGCTTGAAAATAATAAAAGGATAATATTTTTTTTTAATTTTGTAAGCGTAATATTTCAGCCGCGGATGATCAATAATGGAGTTCACTGCATAAGGAAAGTAAAAAAAAAAGTTCATTTCAAAATCAGTCTATTCGCATTAATTGTTTGACTACTTTTTAAGACTTTTTGATAGCCACTTAAATATTTCGAAAATCTGTGATGTTATTAGTAAGAGAACAAAAGGAGAGTAACAAATCAACACATGTGTGCAAACTGGAAAATGGAGAGTTACAAATGAATTCCTGACTTTTGGTAGACTCATTAAATTTTTAACTGTATAAAATGGCAAAAATAAATCTCTGCAATCGTAAAAATTTTCCGATCGTCCTTTAACCAGAGATTTGATGCGTCTAAGTCCGTTGTTTAGAATGTGTTCAGAGATTTAATGTGTAAAGTTATAAATAATTTAGAAATTCAGAAGCTCTGTGAAAAGTGTTCGCTGAAAAAAGCTGTAGATTTGTATTTATAATCATCTCCGAATTCATACTGAATATTTAAACTATCTATATTTATAACAAAATGGCGGAATTTCAAATCTTAGGACTTCCCATGAAATTGTGGTATGGTTTTATATCCTCCTAAACATTTATTCCACAAGTACGAAGTTTCGCAGTACGGTAGTTCTACCTTTGCGTATTACATTATGAAATTACCTGTTATTTGCTACTGATTGACAAAGTTATATGCAGATTTCAAATTATTAAATGAAAGTATCGCCTTAAATAATGTAATTCGCAATCATTTGTCCCAAACTGGTGAAAAATGTTTAATGCCGTTTACATCAAATATTTAATGTAAATAATAATTTCTAGTATTTTGCAATAAATAAGCATTTCATCTGATTTTTGAAGTAAAGTATTCCTTATTGAAAATTACGTTTCGCGTCACTAGTTTCTTCAGAACTCGAGTAATTGTTCCCCCGAATAATTTTTCTTCCCCCTGGCTTCATGCCCACAGCGACATTATACAGTAACAATTTTAAAAAAGCTGCATACATTATTGATGACAACTGTTTTTTACCGCCAAAGAAAGAAAACTGCTGCTCACTAATCACCTCCTTGACATCCCTGACGTGCTGCATCCTTCATCGTTGCTACCAATTTGTGTCTCTGCTGATGAAAAGAGTCTCCGCCTGCTGCAAAATCTGCAAAGTTCCTATCGATTCTAATGACAGAGTGACAATGTGTCAACGCCAATCCGGGAACACAGACAAGGAGATGTGTATGTCCAGTCGGAGGGATGCTCGGCTGCCTCTCCGCGTCCCTGCTCTTGCGCTTCCCTACCCCACCCGAGGGACAATTAGCGCGGAGTCCGGGGCGGTTGACTTTGACGGAGATGGATGGAGGGAAGTCTATGTCATGTCGCGGTTTCCACGGGAGCAAGTGACAATGCCAGGACCTCGCATGCCAAGCGCCGGACTGTTGTCTCTGTCCCGGACTGTGATGCCTTGTCGCTCCTTTTTCGCTCCGTGCTGCCGGATGAATGCGCCTTGTACCGGGAACCGCGCGGTACAATGGACAAGCTAATTAAAGGCGCTGCGTCTTACAATTCAGAGATGGCTCAGAGAACTGTGTATCGGGTGAAAGATGAAGTTTTCAAGGTGCCTTCGCCCTCTCCAAGAATGAATTCGTGCTGTTATTACTTCTAAATATTTCCGAATTTCTTAATCAGGGTTATGCTAAATCTTTCAAAGACGTGTAATTTAGAGTTGAAAAATTGCTTAACCCCCAATTAGTGCAAAATTACATTTCAGATCGGATATACGTGGAGTTCATTTTTTCTTCCTTCTTTTATTTAACCCAAAATAAAAAATCTGATGTGGGCAACACATGACTTTCCTTACATAATGCAATGAATTTATTACTTTTACAATTAAAGCAATGTTATTCTTATAGTAGATACTTATATTCTTCCCAAGATATTGAATTTTCTTCAATTAGTCGTAATTTTCATTGATTTAGTGTCATTTTTATCCATTTGGCGAGATTTTCGTTAATTTGACAACATTTAAAAATGTCGCCAAGTTGGCGCTAAATTCGTCGCCAAAATCTCGTCAGGCGTTATGGACGGAGAAATAAGTTATTCTTACAGCAGATAAATGACTATTGGCGTTTAAATAAAATGTATCACTCAAAGTAACTTTTCTCGTGAATGGAACGATCTAAATCCATGAGAATGATGTCACTCAATTTATCGCATGATATTACATATGAAAAGTAAACATGTTTCTCAACAGTTAATATTTTTTTTAATTTATGGGATTTTATTGATAAATTTATTTGAAAAATGTGCAATATCTCGAGAACGGTTTATGCTAGCGTTCTAAAGTTTATGTCAATCGTTTTCTAGGGAAAAATTACATAAGAAATGTCTATTTGCGTAATCTTATTAAGGGTTTTAACTTTTTGATGATTTTTTCAAAATTTCGCTCAAAAATTTAGGGAGGTTCTGAACATTCGATTGTATTTTAAAACAATAGGCTTCCAGTATTCACGGATTGTGATTTTTGTACCAAATTTTATTCGAATCGCTCCATTTGTTCGTGAGATATCGTCTCCACAAACTCACTGACACACACACACGCACACATACTTTCACACACACACACATACTTTCACACACACACACACACAAACATCACCTCAAAAATGTTCGATTCGTGATCAGGGATGCTTGAAACGTGCTCTTTCGTCGAAAACTCGAATTCGAATTTTCGACCCCATTACAATACTTTCCTTATGCATTATGTGTATAAGGAAAGTAAAAAGAATGATTTAATAAAATAGTTTCGCGTCATATTCAGGAATAAGCAGGTGTATACATGATATGAAATACATATTAGAAATCAAAGCATTCAATTTCACATATTTGAGCAACATATATAACCATAACAAAAGATAGTCATACAAGAAATCAAATCACCAGCCAAACACTAAGTCAAAACACTGAAATTCTATATTGCGTGATCTTTTAACAAAACTTCACTGAAATAACAATCTATAAAAAAAAATAAAATACTAATGTGTTAAATTTATATATTTTGTTATTACCTATAAAAATATTTACAATTACAGATTTACAATTTTGTATCTTACAATACCAAATTTATAATTTTGTGTAAAAAATTCATCATACAGTCTTAATAAGATCAGTAGATTTGGAAACCTCATGATTATTATTTTTAATTTCTATCTGTACAGATTTGCTGGAATTTATTTTAGTACCAAATATTGCTTGCAGTTCTTTCGTATCATTACTATCCTTTGAAAACTGAAATTATGCACGTCTTTAAAATATTAATGACATGAACTCAGAGTTTGCAACCTCTGCGAAATCAGACCCTACCTGTACAAATAAAGTTGTTCTATTTGTGCTTTAGAAGTATGATTGCTTTCTTTGGCTGTTTGTTTCTTATTTTAGTTTTCACAAATATTTATTACTATAACGAAATTATCCGGAGAGGTTTTTTTCCCAATGGCCATGCACTTTGAATTATAACATTAGCATATAGCTGTTGAAGCATGAACCATTTTTCCAACACACAACGTTGCCCAGGTGCACCACAGGGGGTGGATTACATTGCACTTTTTTGCCACTAAAGTAAAACCGGAACCCACTGGTATGGCATATACAGTGATAGCATCCTCCTTGCCCTACACCAGGCTCGGAAGGACTTTTAGACCCACAGATTTAACGTGCCCGTACTCCACGTAGACATGAAGATAGCTTAGGTAGTTCCAGGAATCTGACTCAAGTCTTCTGAGTGCAATCCCCGTGCCTTTACCACTAGGTTATTCCATCCAATTAGCTGAAAAGTGTGTGTTTTGGCTCAATTTAATAATACGTAGCAAAAAAGCTTTTAATAATGCGATAACTCTAATCTGTATTAAATTCTCACTGTATTAAATTCAGAGCATTTTAACACATCTGTGAATGCAACATTCATTAGTAAGCAACATAAAATAAAAATATGTATGATTGCATCAATTGGTTTAAAAAGCAGAATGTGCTTCTTGAAAATAGGAAAATCAAAGAAGTTACATCAACAAATGCTATTTCCTAGTATAAATGATTTTCCTTATCATGAAAAAGTAAAATCTTCCTCCTTCCGTTATATTTTTGTTTTCTGCAACTTACTAATAATTATTTTCATTCAGTACTACTTTTCGCAGCAGTTAATGTGAATTTTCATACATTTGATATAGTTACAAAATTTTGAAAATTACAGATGCTAAATATAATATTAAAATTTGATAAAAATGTTGATATAAAATGTAGTTCCTCAACTTTGAATAATCCCTCGTTAGTGTTTTTTCTACTATTATTCGTTAATAAAATATATCGATATTCGTCTGACTTATAGTTAACTGATTAAACAAGGTTCAAAACATGCTAGAATTAACTTTACACGTCTTCCCTCCTTGTTACAATCCATAAACATAGTTACAAATTTTGGCAAAATTAAAGATGCTAAATATAGTATTAAAATTTAATGAAAATGTTGATAAAAAAAATGAGTCTTTCAGCTTTGAATAATTTTGTTAAAGTCTTTTCAATCAAGATTTGTTAATGAGTGTGCAGATGTGTGTCTGCACAACCTTCTGAACAATGCTAAAAACATTACAAGAATTAACTTTACACGCTTCCCCTCCTTGTTAAAATCCATTAACATTTTAATTACACTTTTCTAAAGAATTCCCGAAGACACAAACATTTTAATGCATGAAGTTACACGTAACTGTCGCGTGGACAAATAAACTGTTCTGTTCCGCAAAGTCTGATTCTGCTGTCAACACGAATGCACATTGTCGTACATTCTGCAGTCGTCCTCTGTTGAGATGAGTTGACATGGAGTCTGAGAGAATGAAACAACACTCGACACTAGCAACAGAGATGTGTAATTATTCGAAGGTTAGTCACCTCCTTCGGTCCCAGCAGTTGGTGCTCATCCTACCATAACATTGTCTTGATTTTTTGCAGCGGAACAATTGGGTGTTAATGTATCCTGAAGTAAGATCCTTGCAGAATATTGTTTTCGTAGTTGGTGGGCTGAAATAAGTAATTTCGTCTCAGATGCGAGCTGCTTTATAATTGCAGGTGTGGAAAAAGAAGTATGCGGAATTTCTCAGAGTCATAAATGGCGTTTCAAACTTTTCCCGTAGTATGTTTCAGTGATCCGTGCTTCTTTCTTAAACTATTAAGAGAAGAAATACCACATCCACATTTTAATTTACTTTTTTTACTTTACTTGCAAAGAAATTAATGAGAATTTCAATTGCAAATCTAATGAAACGTAATTGAATGCATTAAAATGTACCATCAATTCAAATTATGTTTTTTCATGGCGTGCAATTTAAAACAATGGTAGATTTAATTAAACTAGTATCAATATGCGAATAGCAGAATCCATATGCTGGTTTTGCTCTTATTATGCGCTCATTAGCGCAGAAAAGCCTGCGATGACAGCAAGAAAGTTTGGTTGCCTCATAATTTTGTGAACTTCTATGGAGACAAATTCAATAATACCACACCGCCGACTTTAAGTTTCTTAAAGATTGAGTTCAAGATGCACGAAATTGCAACGGTCAAGTTAACTGGCCATTGCAAGCCAGTATGAACTTGATTAATTCATTCTAAACACATGACTATTCTTTACTATCTGACATATGTATCAACCTTCCATGCTGACGAGCGCATGAGTGTGAAACCTGGTCCAGAGATGCTGTTATCTACAAAGGAGCGCAATCCCAAATTTGAATGCCCTCTATAGACGGATTCTGTGAGTCTATGGGATATAGTATATAGTTGAAACTTATGTTAGTGCATGATTTAATAGTAAATGAACCCAAATTCGAGTCTATTCACATAAAAAATACAAATTTTGGTTTGTTGAGATGAGCGTAGCAAAAGTCTTTAGGATCATCTCAAATGTTATCTTTGTCACCACTCTTCTCAAAAACCGTTGGCAATAAAAGCTTGAAATTTTGCACAGTGATCACAGCTAACGCGGGTTAGGTTTTCATCTATAGAAATCGAAAATAATATAAAATTTTGAAAATAGTATGAAGAGTATGAGAATCCATGAAAATTTTGTTTTTCTGAAAAACGATTCTGATGTGGTTTAGCTATAGAAATCGAAAATAGTATAAAAACCTCGAAAATAGTATGAAGGGTATAAAAACCATGAAAATAATTTTTTCTCAAAAAACAGCTTCAATGATTCTGATGAAATTTTCTCAGAAGTTACTTCATCAAAATACAAATGACACCTTATTGGCAGCTTTCCCGGGAAAAATCGAGCCCCTCCCCGCAATCAGGTCTCCCCGTCTTATACCTCAACTACAGAGTCAAATCATTAGATTGGTTTCAGATAAAATTCTCTCTAATTTGATGCTTCTGTTTCTAATTTTGGTTAAAAATTGATTCTGTTCCATAGTTTTCCATTATTTCAGTACGATGTGTATTGCATATTCTCGAATTCCACTGCCTATTCTTGCATATGCAATCAACGCCCACCGAAGCCAAGTCATTACCCTCGAACAGTGCGTTGTAGACATTGACAAAACCGAATTTTCTCTTGGCTTTACTTATGTTGAGCTTTCTCAACTTCACACGTTTGATGAATTATTGATCGAGACATATTCCCAGAATCACGACTTCTTGGTATTAACAACCACAAACTATTTTCGATTAAGAGGGTCGGATTTGCGCGATTGCCAACATTACAAGGTAGACAGATATTTTTATTACACATGAAAGATTAGAATCTGTCATGTATGCAGGTTTCAATACTCAAATCTGTGAATATCAGTTTTAATCTGTGTTCATGGTAATTTCCTTTTCGTTTATGAAACACGAAAACCTTTTCTTTCTTACTACATTTAACTTTTGGCATAAAGTTACTTTTGCTTACAAAATCCTGAAAACTCAGGTAGTATTCAATAAATTTTAGCACTCAATAAGTTTTTATAATAAATTTACTAAGTTTACTCAATATTTTCATTATTCAATTACTCAATATTCAATGAGTTTTGCGCATTACGCAATATTTCACATTATTCAATAAGCTTTTCAATAGCTTTGCTCAGCTGCATTGGTTTTCACTGCTCTGAAAGCACATCTACACTAAAAATTGAAGGAACAAATCAAAAAGCATAGCTATCATATTAAGTTTTTTATGGTTTTTGTCGTTTTACAAATGAACGTTTTATGTTATAAATCTTTCATCTTTACAGTGAACATTTTATACGAGACACTTTTCTGCAACGGATGTTTCTAATTATCTTATTGATCGGATATTTTTCAATTCCATAAAGCTTATGCAGTCAGCTGAAGTATTTCTTTTGCAAACGGGCAAGAGATTTCTTTATAACAAACACGGAATTGCAGATCGGAGTTTTGAAATATTCCATTAGAGAAGATCTACTATTCTATTTATCAGGGATTATTTTAAAACACTGTTTAATTTCCTTTTTCTATAAATGGCTTGTCCAATCTCCTGTTGGAATGCTCTTATTCCATTACAGATCCTCAAAATCTTTAAATACAGACTTCTGTTGGGCGATTTTCGCATTAAAAACAGTAAATAATAATTTAGTATTTATATTACAAACCTACTCTTTCAAAACGATCTTGTTCAATTTTTGAATATAGAACTTAATATTTTTATATTGCGTTACAAATGTAAAAAATTGCTACTTTTTTATTTCATCATTTTAAAAATGAAACATTGCAAACTTTATAATGCATATATGTAAAGAAATGTAATAGTAATCTTTCATTACTAATGGAAGACAATCATATGGATAAATGATACAACATGTCAGACTACTCTCAGACGATGGACTCTCTTACATGGAAAGTTTAAAAATGGCTGCAGATCAGTTTATTCCAATTCTATTTATATCTCAAAGATATCGAAGCTTTTTGAGTTAAAATTATTCACTAGTATTTAAATCTTATGTAAGGCACTACTCCTGAATAGAATGTATTAAAAATCCTTTGACTTCTTATGTTTCACAATTGAAATAATCTTACCAAATACCCCAAAATCTATTCATTATTTCTAGAGATTGCATTCACAGACTCTTAAACACCACCGTAACAGCTAACTGTCTGAAATGCGTTCAGACATAAAAAAGCACGAACCTCAATTCGAGTCTTATGTTGTCTGGCAGCAAAAGTCGCTTGTTGTTTTGACTTGAAGACAATCGAATGCCATAATTTTAATCTACGTACAATTGGTTACTTAAATATCAATGTTCACGTGTTTTGAAAATTTACCCAGGTAAGATTGCCCTACCCATAGATCTATATTCACTCCAGAACGTTCTAATGTCATGTGCAATGCATAAACTTTTTGAATTTAAGGAGGTGGGTGAACTCGTTGTTGGAATATTACCAGACCTAGGTTCTCCCGCCTGACCTATCATTTACGATGCAATGACCTTCATTTTTTACTAGCTCGTTCCTATATATTCATTTCCTTATCTCTGATCGTCTCGTTTCAGAGTAAGAATTCAATTCTCATGAACGAGGTGGCTGTATAATAGTTTCTTTTATCGTTTAATATTCGTTTTCTCCCCCCGCACGCATAAGAAACATTGGCCTACATGTCAACAGGCAAAAGGGAACAGGGAACTTCATCAAACCTATTTTGGAATCACCTTAACTGCCGCTCAATAGAAAGAAGGTACGAAAACCACAATGAATAAAGCAATTTCTCTCACATATATCTGGAAACTATGTACAATATTCGTCCAGGATTCCCCAAAAGTGCAAGCTGTGCACATTGGGAACAAAGCGGCACATTTCTGCGTGCTCATGGTGGTGAATGGTGGTTGGCTGTTATGGATTTTTAGTAGATAAAATTCTCGCGGTTAAAGGAAGATGGAGAGCGCAATCATCAAGACGAACACAAAGCGGGCGTTCTTTTTGGAGGTACAGAGAACAAAATGGGAAGGAAAAAGAATTCTTTTTCCCGCTCTCCGCCCTGTTATCGACAAACTAGATCGACTCTAGACGCTGGAGGATGAGTTTTCCTTGGGTCGTTGACGTTCTAGAAGCATTTTTGGCAGTGAGAAAAGAAAGAATCGAGCAAGATGGTTGAAAAGAAGGGAGTAGGGTGGGAAAGCAAGGGTGTAATTTCAACTTCCATTCCAGAAATCGCGCGAGCAAGCTGTCGCCTCAAACCTTAGAATAGTTTTAATGCAAGACGTCAAGCACTTTGATAAGAGGGGGAGGAAGTATCCAAAAAGATGATGAGTTCTGAGCACTTTATCTTTAAGGCGCCAAAAATCTGATTTCGGTTGATATCATTTGAATGGGTGAATTCAGTGTCTAGTATTTTTTCTTTCTTTTCTAACTCACGAAATAAATATTATGCAATAATATGCCAGTGATGAAATAATTATTTAAAAGAAAAGGGTAAATAAAATAGTGTGTAGTTGAAAGGAATATTTTATTATCGTATTTATATAAGCACATGCCTGTTTCTACAAATCAACATAAGTATAAATGAATATTCAACTATTATTTACTTCCCTATATAGTGTAATATATAGAGAAAGTTTTATGACGACGTCAAAAATTCGATTTCAAGTATTCGACTGAAGTGCACGTTTAAAGCATCCCTGAACTCGAATTGAACGTTGAAGAGTTCAGAATAAAGGGAACTTTCTCTTAAGGATCTAAAATCCATCCTACTGAAAGGCGATTAATCGTAACGTTCAGGAAATTATATGCAGACACAAAGGTAAAAAATAAATAATATATTTTTCTAACTAAGCTGCACGGTTTCTTTCTTGAATAAATAAACTGAAACATATTTTTTGTACACAGTACAACATACCGAAATTACACAGCAATACAATCATGTATCAGTGGTAATACTACTTGCAAAATTTCACACTGGATCAACACAAACGAAACCCAATATAAAAACACTATTATTACCTCCATGGCAATTGCCTTGGACAAACGCGAACCGAGTACTATTTATTGTCCAGCCAAACAACCGAGTAGTATTTATTGCAGCAATTCTTTTATGGGTGGACCACGATTTTATTTTTTAAACTTTTATGTATACATAACCTTCATTTTATACATTTATGGTTTAATCAATTTCCAAAACGATATAGACAGATCTGATGTAGTATGCACGTGGTTCATACAAATTGAATTAAAAATGCATTTCAAAAGTTATACATTTCGTGGCTCAATCTACCTTACACAAAACAGATATGTTCAGATTTATTTGACGTTATACGTTTATTGATAGAAACCGTTATATTGGAATGTAGCATTTAAAGTAGCTTTAAAATAACTAAAAAACTGGTCCAAAAGAAAACGCAATCTACCGAAAACTTTGATTCTATCTTAAATCAAAATCCGCATATTTGCCAAGCAAGAGCTGTGATTGGCTTCTCACCTGAAGATCTGATAAGTTTTTGATCGGATACGTAAAATCATAACTTAAGGCAAATGAGGAAAATAACAACAAATATGTTATTGAGACCTCACAACGTTTATGAGTAATGTTTGTCTGTGTGTGTGTGTCCATGCTGTGGATACGATAACTCACGACCAAATGAAAATAATTCACCATTTTTACGATTACTGACGCATGAAAGAATACCGCAAACGGATGTCTTTGGTACAGGCCAAAAATATTAAACCCCCTATGGTCTCCAAAATCAGAGCTGAACGCGTCCGAGAATAAAGAGCCAGCAAATCTTCAGAGCAACCTTGGACGTCTACGACTCCTCCAGCATTGCCGTCCCAATGCTCTCACATTCGATCAACTTACACAACCAACATCACGAAAATCACCAAAGTAAATTCTACGTTCAGAGCCTCTCGTACCACTCCAGCGGAGAGAGCCCCCCCCCCCCCACACCAACACCCCGCCCCCGATTTTTTCATATGAGTATAGATAAATAATTTTATTTCGACTGCTAAATAAGTTGTTTAAAGCGACTAAATTCATTTTATGTGGTGGTAATTCAATGAGAAATTTGTTATGAAACTTGTACATCATAATTTCAAAGTGAAAGAATTAAAGTCATTGCTTTATGTAAGGAAAGTCATGTGCTACCCATATCAGGATTTTCATTTTAGTGAATTTATGTTATAATATATGCATAATATACAATATAATACAATAATTTACATATAATACGATAATATAAATGTGTATTTATCTAAAACGTAAGATTTTAAAAGTAAAAATATGTATAAATATGTTATAATAATGTTAAGAAGAAAAGTTACGCAAGAAATATATACAGTGCTTTTTTTTTCTGAACCTGTAAATAATAATTGGAATAGCTTTATGCGATTCTTATAATTTGTTTCGCGAAGAAATATTCTTTTTTTTTCTTTTTAATTTTTTTTGTCTTTGCATGTAAAAAATCTGATTGAGGAAGAGATAAAAATATTTTTATCTGTATTTTTTTTTTTTTTCGCAGTCAAAAGAGAAGTTTTTCAGTAAGTATGTGTAGTGTAAGTCTCAGTGCAAGTCAGAGCAATATGTCACACTTAATGGAGTTAGTTCTTAGTTAAAATCACTTTCGCAGCCAAAATTTTATTCTGTTGTTTCTGAAGCATTTTTTTTTTAGAACGTGGAACATGAAAGCCTTAGAATACTATATTTTATTTTTATTTATTTATATATTTTTCTGCTGAGTAATAAAAATATTTTATAAAAATTAAAAGTTCCCAATTTCCTCACCAAACCCGGAATCTCAATACTTGCAGTACAATAGACTTTAATTAAATTGCAATACAACCCCTTTCAAATACTAAAATGACTTATTAAAAGACAATCCCGTACAAAGGAGTTCTAATTCCAGGAGGCTGATATCGATTTGTTCGGCGTCACAAAACTTCTGAAGACGAAGAACTTGTGCTTCGGTAAAGCATAAATTAGCTCGTCAAACGGAGGCTTTGGCTGGCACAAGTTTGTTATTTACTCGGACCTCCTGATTGTTATGTATCTTAACAGTTAATTAAGTTAGAACATAAAGTGCAATAAATTTCATTTGTTATACTTATAGTGACAGAAAAATTCCCCTGAGTATAAATATAAATATTGTCTCTTATACAACTGCGTAAGTGAACTGCTTTACTAAATATTTATAATCATAGATCTGAAGACGTAATATGAAGAGGTTCATATAATAAGTTTTATTTTCCGAGATATTAAATAATTGTCAATTTGATGACATTTTCTAAAAGTCGCCAAGTTATCGATATTTTGCCAAATGTGTCACCAGATTCGTAAAATTGTTGTCAAGTAGGACGGACAGAATCAAGGTATTTTTCTTTTTATTTTTGGATAGTATGTATACCCCAGAATTCGAATAAATAATTTTGTATATATATATATATATATATATATATATATATGTATACATATATATATATATATATGTATATATATATATATATATATATATATATATATATATATATATATATATATATATACATATATATATATATATATATATATATATACTAAATGATCATAAATCTGAGATTATAACTCTACATAATCAATTTAATAGAACTTTTCAATGGAAATTCATAAGATCCTGGGTTTTGCGGTAAAGAAAAAACATTTAAATAAGGTTTATGCCATTTTTTAAAAATTAAATCTTGCTAATGAACATTTTAATCATGTTTTCTTTGATTTGTTTATTACAAGATCACTGTTTTTAAATTTAAAACTAAATCAATTTCATTATAATAATACAACTACTAATTCTTATTGTGTTATCTCTTTCAAACATCCTATTTATAATTCTCTAAATTTTGGACATCTGTTTAACAAGTTTAAACATTTATTGCCTATTGGAGATTTATGTGTTTCAAAGACTTTCAAATACAACAAGCCTATTGGTAGGTCTATATTTAATTATAATGAAGTTTCACAATCGCTCTCTTTTGATCATTATTCTCAGTCAATTGTAGATAGTGAATGTATTTGTAAATTAAACAAATTTGCTAAATTTCTAAATCCCGACTTGGGGCATATAGTTACAGGAGATTTAGACATTGTTAGTGACAATGTGTTAAGAACCATTATGTCATTTGGCACTAAATTTAGGATACCTTCTTATAATAATTCTTTTAAAGTTTTAAAATAAATTAATCTAGATCTTGATAAATATATATGTAAATTAGCTTGTAAATACGCTCTGCCATTAGAGGCATTTAATATGTGGAAATTTACTATATTAGAATCAATTAAAAATGCTATTAGAGATATTAAATTGTCCAGATCTTTATATAATATTGATAATATTAAACATTCCATTAATGATTTACAAAGATCCTTTGTTATCACCTATGTTGATAAAGCCTCTAATATATATACATATATATATATATATATATATATATATATATATATATATATATATTATATATAATATGTATGTGTGTGTTCACTAAATATATTCACACTTGCTCAAAAATTATCAAACTGACTTAACTTAATCAGCAGCAGGAAAATAAGTCATGCTTGGAATTTCCTGCTGCTGATTAGTATTTAGTGCGATTCGGAAAATATAGAACAGGTCCTTTTTGCGAAATGGCCTGCCAAAATCTAAAATTATGTGTTAAAATGGTTTTAATTGCATTGGACTTAATTACTTATGCAAACTACTAAATGTGATTAATCACATGCTTATTTCAGATTTTAAAATGAACGAGGTCGCCAAATGGAAATGAAATTTAATTTTAACCGTAAATTCGGTGTAATGTCGTGTCATTTTGTGCAATTAAACTCAATTTAATGCACATTGAAAGAATCAATGCGAGAATGAATTTAAATCTGAAAGTCAGGTGTTGAACACGATTACTTTTTCTGGCAACATACATTGAAACAACTGCAACTGTAAAATAAATATCACAGAAGAAGAAGAACTTAACCTTCTATTACAGAATAATGATAATTTACAGTTCTGATTGCAATGAAGAAATTAGAAACGATAATGAACCTAGTATCTTCAAACTTAAATGAAGCAAAACCAAGCACAAAGGAGCATTCAGTCACATTTTAACGGCTATGAGAATCATTAAAATTTGACCAAATATTTAACAGAAATAAATGCTTGAAGTATTATAATCAATGTGGACTGGCAGAAAATTAATTCTTAAAATCTGCTTTATCGGTATTTACTAAAATTTTCGCCTGTCCAAAATCCGACTTTCTTAATGATGATTTCGTGTTCCATTATTTATTTTCACAAAAACTTTCAAGCCTCTTTTTTTACTTTCATTCCTGAAAAGGTCTGAAAATATTAAGTTCTGTGCTATTAAATGATCATGGCATAACTTAATATTCTATTTTACTTATCATATTATACTTACATTTTTTATTACTGCAAAACATGAAATAAATAGTAATTCCTTTTGATAATACGATATTCAAAAGACTATTTTAAAACCGCCATTTTAGATTTTAAATTTAACAAATGCCGCAGAATAACGAATAAATCTTCGATGCCTTCAAATTCATTATAATGAGACTTCTTTGAATAAATTTCTGGTGACTGTTGTACACGTTAATTTTCAATTTCGTCATAATTTATTATGATTAAAAAAGTTAACATTCAAATGTTCATTTTGAATCTTATCACTTATTTAAAGGCACAACAAAACATAGATGGATTCTCTACCTCTAGAGGTGGAAGAACACTTTCTCAGCATTAAAATACTTCTGAAGACGACATCTTGTATTTCTATAAAATATAAATATATAAAGTTTTTGACTATTATTTCCACGAATCATTTTATTGAAAAGTACATTTCGATTAGGTATGTCCGTCTTCCGACGTGGTGGTCGAGTGGTCAAGGCATGCGTTTCCAAAGCAATCGCTCGACCGCCACGTTGTGGGTTCGAGCTCCACGTGAGGCATGGATGTTGTGATGTGGGCGCAATGTGTCCCCCCCCCCCTCTGGTGCGCCTGGGACAACGTCCCTGGACGGCTAAATGATTCACGATTTCGGCCGTTGTTTTGAATTTTGCTAATTTGAGGCCCCCAAAATGTGCAGTGAAACTAAACACCCCCTATATATTGAACACACCCGTAAGGTGAGAATATTTACTTGGGACAGAATTATTCCATAGCTTTTACATTATCTAATAGTCATATATGTTAGAAATCTCTTTAACCTGGAAGTTGTACACTATATGATTGATTTTTAGGATTATCAAAGTACTATATATGTTAGACAATTCCCTAATCCCTCCTGGATACGCCCTTGCAGCTGTCTAACTTGGAAGTTGGACACTGTATGGCTGACCCTTAACATTATTAATCACTCTATATATGTTGGAAACATGTCTAACTTGGAAATCCAGAATTGGAAGACTGACATATGTTGGACTGTTTATTTATTGATCGTCCTAAAGTTGTGGTCCAAATAAATTAATATTCTCAAATCATACAATATACAGGAATGCATTGATCTTTTGATCATTGCAACTGTGTGTACTGGGACTTTACAGTTTAAACTTCTAAAAGTTTGATACAACAATCATGCTGATACGTTTCTTGAGGCTTTGGACCCATTTTGGCGACGTATTTGTTGGCGAAGTTGCGGATGTCACTAAATGTGTTGCAAAAGTAAACACACACACACATATATATATATATTTGTCCTCTTGTACCGTTTCTCTGTGGATCTCGTTTATTTCGTTATTGGGCACAGATTGCATAAAATTTCAGCCACGTGTTTTTATGCAATCATAGAAAAAATGGATTTTAGTAAATCTGTCTAGAATGCGCCCCCGAAGACGTTTCTGGAAGATATACTATTCACTGATTTATTTTCTTTTTCCTGGTCATTCAATGATCTACTTTTCCCGCCCTTCCTCGTTACTTTTTACTTTTTGCCTTTATTGTAATTAAATATTCGTTATTTTATTACCCGCGGTATGATTATGTGCTTACAGATTTGCACTCCTGTACATTTTGCTTTAATTATTTTAATTTATATATATATATAAATATATATAAATATAGACTAAGGAAATATATATATATATATATATATATATATATATATATATCCTTAGTCTTGGTCTATAATTACTTACTTGTAACAGATATGTTAGAGATGGGGTTTTTTGCACTTATCGTAGTTTATACATAGTTTTCGATTCAAAAATTTCAATTTTTGTTTATATATTATATATATATATATATATATATATATATATATATATATATATATATATATATATATATATATATATATATATATATATATATATATATATATATATATATAATATATATATATATATATATATATATATATATATATATATATATATATATATATATATATATATAATATATATATATATATATATATATATATATATATATATATATATAATTAGATGCAATAAGCAGATGTAATTTTAATTGTATCATTTTTTATTACATTTGTAGTGTTAAACTTCGAGTTTTTATGCTTAGTATTTTATATTTAAACTCTTTCATTATTTATAATACATGTATTTATATATAATACATATCTACAAAATATGCTTCAGAGAGTTTTCATTATCAGCATTATTTTTTATTAAATATTTCATTAATTTTCTCTTCCAGTGTTATTAACTATAGAGCAAACACCATATAAATATCGCTCAAAATTAGTTTTAAGACGTTAGTTTATATTTAAAATTAATACAATGAGGCAAGACTGGAAATATTTTCTTTAACCTAAGCATCTTAAAGAGTACTAAAAATTGTAAAGTCTGTCCATAGATGTTGATTTCTGCACTGAGAGGACGGTTGGTGGTCTTTATAACTATGATCGTAAAAAATATTATTTTATTTATAATACAAGTGAACTTAAACAAAATGGATTTTGTATGCATAAGAAAGTCGAGTGGAGCTTCCCAGACCAGGTATTTCAGCACAACTGAAATTTTCTACTTCAGTCACTGGATTTAATTGCGTGATGCAAAATGTAAAAATATTAAGTATTTGATTAAAGTATTTACTTGGGTTTTGCGCCATTCAAATATATTTAGAATCAACCCTTGAAATTATAAAATACATTGAAGTCTATTACAACAGTGTTCATTACAAGAAAACTGTGTATTGTAAATTACTGTTCTCGTTGTAAGAACAGTGTACTTATACGAATCCGGATACACCGAAATACTGAATATTACGAAAGTATTTTATTGTTTTCCAGCCCCATGAAACTGCAATATGAAGATTGTGTTAAACAGTAAAACAGATCAGATACACTGCAAAAAACGCAATGAATAGTACGAAATATTCCATCTCGGAATTCCCAAATCCGCTTAATTGTCTTTTAGTTCATGTACGCTGTTACGTTCGCAATAGCTGATATTGACTACAATAATTCTCAAATGCGATACTGTGTCAAATATACGTACGTGCATATGTAATTAAGTCTAAAGTAAAAAATGTAATACATTTTATTTTTTCGAACAAGCAATTCCCATTCAATGTCTTATTGTGTCTAATTAATAACCAAGCGAGTAATTTTATTATGTAATATTCTTGCTCCGTATAGGTTATTACTAATATTGGATAAAGCGAATAAATTTTACAGTCTATCCGGACTTCGTTATATGTGGATGCCACTGCAGTATATATTTATGACTATATATAATTTAAAAGCCACTTATTATAATGGACACAGAACAATACAAGTTCCCTACTTCAGTGAAAATAAGATCGATTCTTTCGGCGTCAGAAAACTTCTAAAGACGAAGAACTTGCACTTGGGTAAAGCATAAATTAATTTGCCTAACGCAGGATTTCCCTGGCACGATCTCGTTATTGAAAATTTAATTGGGATGTATCTCTGGTCTAGAGTTAATTAAGCTGTAACATAAAATGAAATATACATTATTAAGAGAGTATGTCGATATATTATAATATATAGTTTTCATCTTGCAATGAAGCTAGTGTAAAGAAATGTTTCTTAAATTTAAGTACTATTATAAAACTAGTACATTTTATACACAAAAGCATTGGTTTATAAAGTAGCAGTGGTTTATATTTATATTATACGCGGATCGTTGCAAATAGGGATATTTTTGGTGTATATATCATCTATGATTGGGATAACTGTGGCCGAAAACGGAGGGTTACGAAAATCGTAGACATTTTGCACGCTTATATCTCTGAACCTGATAGGTAAAAATGTAATTGTACTTATTTTGTCGTAAATATAGTTAAATTTATGCATATATAAAATAATTTTAATAATTTAATATTTTGTTGGATTTAGGATCAAGCACTTAGTTTTCGAAGTATATACTGGTTGTAATTTCAACATTTCAGTATATTTACCTGGGTATTCCAATGAATAGGAAAGCTGCAATATTTAAAATGTCACGAGTGTTGCAGCTCAAACAGATAGTTAAATGAACTCAGGATTTCTAAAGATGTTTAATGATTGATGAGACTTGAACAGAATAGATGCAAATTTGCGTATTTAAGTACATATTCTTAAATGCTTGTATGTATATTTCGTACTTAAATGCCTTTATGAAATATACACATAAGCATTTAAGTACGCATTTAGGAACGTATTTAGGTGCCACCAGGAAAGCGAAGATATCAACTTGAATCCATAATATTGTCAGATATATCGAATAAGTTTAATGTATATACCGCCAAGCAAGTTAGTAAAATAATTTAACATTTTGACGCCCCAGTCCCCATGATCGGAGTATCCAGATAAAAACGGGGCAAAAACTAAAAGTGCTAGTTAGCTATAAACAGTTAGCGAACAATTTGTAGCGCTTTGAAAGCTGGTAAGCGACACAAATGAGTCTGAAGAACTAGAATAAACTTATTGAACTTTACTGGAATTTTATTTTACAAAATGTTTTTCATGCAAAACCATTTCAACTGCATTGAACTGTACCAACCCCCAATTTTCGGGAGGAGGAGGGGCGTGGGATCAGAGAACTTTAAATATTCCTTCTATACCAAAATATTGTAAAAGCACCCATTATGATAGATGGGTAAATTGTAGCTGTTTTGCACAGTCACTTTCTCTCGAATAACCTTTTTCACGTGCCCCCGAACGAGCTTAACCCAGAACACGAATCTGTTCATTTGCTGAATAATAACAGCTATTCTTAGGTCAGTCCTTCAAATTAAAATAACAACTGCTACCATTTCAATTTAAATAGTTAATTTAAATTAGTAAAATATTATAATTATTAAAATATTTAATTATTAAAATATTTAAATTAGTAAAATATTTTAGATTATTGGTGCATTACTGTTAATTCTGAAAACATGTGGATATGCAATTGTGTACTACATTCGAGACCTAAAAATTATATATATATAACAACACGTTTTCTATCCTCTATATATTTTTCTCATAAATAGTGAATTCATAAATGTATTAATTCAATTTGAGTCAGTACCATTCTTCAATAAAAGTCAAAAACAAAATTGAATCTTCTACCTAAGAGACTCAATGCTACTGCAAATGCCATTAATATTTTCCTCTAACTTATGACTGTTTCAACACCAAGAACCTCCGTCTTTATTAATTGCTCAATTCGACGAACAAATCTTGCCCCTTGTTTAATCAATAGACCCCCCACCTTCTCGCTTTTACAAATCGCTGCGGCTGCTATCATTTGTTACCACCATTGATTGAAATGGGACGCTAATTGATTTCACAACTTTGCCACAACAGGCTTCCAATTAAGCGTGTTGAGTTGTCATTTGCTGCTTAACTTCCCAATAAAAGCCCCAGCAGTCTTCATTAATATCAGCACGTCAGTACCAGGGGCTCTTCGTTTGGGTCCAGCCGCTCGCGTGATGTTCCAACATTCTGTCCGGACTTCTGTGATAATTGTCTCGTTGTGCAGAAAAAGGGTGGAGGGTGGTTCTGCTGTTTCATGCCAAAGAACAATTTGGGTGTAAACGAAGTGCCAAAGAGCAGTTCTGGAATTGCACCGGAACACGAATTCTAAAGACAGTGTTGAATTTCATTAAATGATTAACTTTCAAAGTTCTTGAACAAAAACTTGCTGTTCTAGTAACCTTGAAGAGCGATACTGATTTACAAAGAAAATGCCTTAATTGTGCATATTCCATCTATATATTTTATTTATTTTTTGTTAAATTACTTTCATTACCACCAAATAAACTGGACACTTCTGTAGTATAATGTGCCTTTGTAAAAACCTACTTGTTGCTGTAGTTTAGTACAGATATGAATAATTCCTGGGCCTATAATATAAATGGGGCAAAAGAAAAGCGTGAAAAAGTTGCTTAGAAAAGTGTAAATTTAGAAAATACATATTTACATATATGGTATATCAATCGACCGCGAATATATATATATATATATATATATGTCCAAGTAGAAATAGTTCATAGATATAATCTATCTATTTCTTCAGAAATATACATTTTTGTGTTTGCTTCTACAAAAAACTTGGACAAGATTAGATTTTTGTAAAGGTGAACAATTCATGATTTAGGCTTAGAGCCTCGTCCACGTGTATAGCGTTAGTGCTTGATTTCGTTTGCTATTCTTTTTTCGATTCCATACCTTTGTATTTTGATACTTTTCATTGACTTGTTGATTCGATATTTATTTTATTTATTTTTTCCATTAGTTTGAGGAATTGTTGATTTCTACTTTTGTTTTGTAAGCCTGTTAGATAGTTGAATTTTTGTGTTACAGCTTCTCACTTTTCTTTCATTGGATTTTCAAACCCTTTTATTCTTATATGTATATATATATATTATATATATATATATATATATATATATATATATATATATATATAACTACAGTACAGTAGATTCAATTTAGATCTAACATTTGTAAATCTGCTCATATGCAGCAAATATTTTACAATGTGTCAATAATAAAAATAAATATAATAAGACTAATTTAAAACATGAACAGTGGCACACCCTGGTTCAAAAACAATACGAAGGAAAATAAAGTAAAGAGGATGTGAAAGGAAATATCTAACAAAATGAAACCATTGCTACCATATAATGCAAATTGATCTTGATTTTAAAATTATTGGGTAATATTAATAATACACATGAATTTATCAACATTCAAGAGCGATACATACAAATCAAGTTCAAACACCAAGGGATTATCAAATTCTGGAGGCTCAAAATATTAAAATGACAATAAATAAAAAATAAAAGAAAAGATGCAATCCGAAATTTCGGATGCCTTAAGAGCAAATAGCGGTATGTCACTGTTCATGTTTCAAATTAGTCTTATTATATTTATTTTTATATTTATTTTTATTATTATATATATATATATTATATACAATTATAGATGCATATTCCTTATTTTAAAATGGCTCTTTTAATTTTCAGAAACTACAGACAATGGTATGCCTCGACGACTTCGGACAGCATACACCAATACTCAACTCCTGGAACTGGAGAAAGAATTTCATTTCAACAAGTATCTGTGTCGACCAAGGAGAATTGAAATCGCAGCAAGCCTCGACCTAACGGAGAGACAAGTAAAAGTATGGTTCCAAAATAGACGAATGAAACACAAGAGACAGACTTTAGTAACGAAAGATGACGACAAGGATGGAGTCGACAGAAGTCTAGACAGTGGCAGTGACATAGCCACTGGTGGTGATAGCAATGAACCAGATTTAGATAGTGATCACGGAATGCACTCCCGAACGCCGGAACATTCAAATGCCTCGAAAGACCTAATGAATTTAGACAGTGATGCTGGCGAATCGTGTTGTGCTCCGTCTCCTGCCAAGTCAGATGCAATAAAGGACAATGACCAACCGCCAGTGACTTCTTTAAAATCCCCTCCAACTCTTCCCTCCGCTGTTGGTTGTCCATCTATGATGTCCCCGTCAGCAATTTCATTAGAAAGACGGTCCACGCCGAATAAACAGAACGATGTGACTCCATTAGGAATGGAAGAACGTCAGCCCGTACCTACCATGAATATATCCCTCAGTCATAGTACAGTTTGTGATAGCAATTCATCTCAGTCATCTGTATCTAGAACAATCAGTAGTTTTCAGAATCCTGATATTTCATCCAATAAAATTAATTCACAACATACTGTTGACATGAGAGCATCCACAACGTCAGTTGTTTGTGCAACTACAACAAATCCATTATATAGTAAAAGCCCCAGTGTTCCTTATTCTGGTTTACCACAAGAAACTATTACCAATAACCACGTTTCACCTTCACCAACTTATCAAAGGCCTAGAATGTATTCTGGACCATATCCACCAGATCCTGGTATCGGCGCATACACTCCATCCGGTCCAACTGCCACCTCACCTCCAAATGGACCAACTTACGGTTACAGAAATCCAGCACCAAATCATCACTCCCAACCAATGCATAATCAACCTGTTGAAAGTTCTTCCTACAACACATCTATTCCGCGGAGATCTTACAAAGCGCAGCATCCAAACAACATGCCTTATTATCCTGCACAAACGAGTGTTCAGTCACCTACGCACCCAGTTCCAAACAATTGTATCCCTCATCAGAATGATATGTACAATGTACCACAGCGTAACTCTCAATTGCAAGATCAGTCCATGATGCCTCAGCACCAGCATTACCAGCAACGAAATACGGTGCAACAGCAACATCAAAGTAGCTACCCGTACAACTCAGATCAGAACAATGCCCATTACCCAGTAACAGAATACAACCACACAGGAAATTATGATAATTATACACCACAGCAACAGGATATAAGCATGAATAATGATTACATGCAACCAGGAAACCAAACCAGCAATAACGTAGCAAATAATGGTTACTGTTATTCGTCATATCGTGGAGAGCCTTATAGTGATAATAACAGCTTGATGCCTCAACAGCAAGATATGCATGGTATGTACTACGACATGAATAGCGTGAATACAGAAGAATCTAACAATGCTTATGTATCACCACAGCCGAAAACAAACTTATCGCAGGACTCTGGATACTACGAGCTCCAAAATCCAATACAAGAAGGTGCCACCATTCCAGATTATGCCGAACCACAAGAAAGGTTCAATAGTCATTCAGAGGATTTTAATTATAATTGTTTTAGTGAGCCAGAATGTTATTCATCTAGCAATACCTGTGGCACTAATGACTTTAACTTTCTAAACATTGCTAATGATTACAACAGTCCCGAATATTATCAATTAAGCTGATAAGCTGCTAATTCAGGGTAGTCAAAGTATCAGTTTACAAATTTTATTTCTTTATCAGTGAGAGAAGCTTTACTTTTAGGCCTAAGGGCTTGGTGTTTAATATTAATGCAATATTAGGAAATACAAAACTTGTGAATATACAAAATTTTCACCTGAAATTTGAAATTGATTATTCAAGATATATTTAATTTACTCACTATATATATTTAACCATATTTTATTTGTAAGGAAGATATAGAAAGAGGAGAGAATTCCAGTCAATATATATTTATAAAATTCAGTGCCTTGCGTTGCAAATTCATTTTATATTTTGATCTGTTTCCTTCCGTCGTTGTGAACATTAGAATGTTTTCATACCAGAAATACCTTATAAGATTGTTTTTTGTAAAATGTTCTTATAAATATATTATGCTAAAACTACTTGAAACGAATTTTTAACATTATTCTCGATGAATCAATGGTGTTCAAATGCAATCATACTACCAATAATGATTGTCCTACTTGTATGGTTTAGTTAGGATTTGTCCCAATTTCTATTGCAATTTTGGCTATAGATCAGGTTTATTTGAGTACATTTGTTACAGATGTGCTCTGATTTCATATATATTTTTGTGTAATATTTCAGTAATGAATGGAATTTGATTTAAAAATAATATTGATGATAGGCCTCCTCATTTTATACCTTCCTTCAGTTTCTGCAAAATTAGTTGTATTTTTAATAATACAAAAAATTATTCAACCTGCAGTCTTGAATAATATATAAATAAAACTACAGTGAAACTTGCATAACTAGAATCATTAAGTGAATGATAAAATACTTCGAAAAATAGAGAATTCGAGTAAATATCCCAGTCAATAAAAAAGTAAAATTTCTCTAAATCAATCAGTATTTCTTAGTAGTATCCTACTAGTATAAATGAATTTGATAATTTTCATCACGTCGATGCAACACTTGGATATAAAACTAAGTTCAGTATCAAAACTCGAGTATAATTCTCAAAAGTTACATCTTTTGGAACGGGAGATCGGCTATTGCAAAAGTCGCACTAAAATTCTACATGTCATCAGCCTGTTTCCAAGAAAATTATGTTGTTGTTGTTGTTACTAATCCCACTTGCCTGGAAATAGGTCATAACAAGCCCATAAAACCAAAGTCCATAGTTAAGGAAGTTGCCTCTGTTGGTACAAAAAACCAGGCACACAATGGTATTCTAGTCTAATAGTAATCTTTTGTCTAATACTATTTAGACCGGAACTTAGTTTAGGTGGCAGTTACAGGGACCGTATCATGCTTTCCCTGACTCATTACCTCTCGGATTAACTTTTGGTCATACAGATTCATCGTTCCATAGTAAAGAGAGTTGCTTCTGTTGGTCCAAAAAACCCAAGTACACAATGGTATTGTAGTCTAATGGTAGTCTTTTGTCTAATATTACTTAGACCGGAACACAGTTTAGGTGGCAGTTATAGGGTCCATACCATGCTTTCCTTGACCCATTATCTCTCGGATTAACTTTTGGTCATACAGATTCATTGTGCTCATACTCCACTTATACACTGTTTTGGGCTGTAACCTGGGACCACCACGTGCGATCGTCTTGTCACAGGAATATCTCGATCCCAAGAAAATTATGAATTATGGAAAAGTAAATTGCGTTTCAGAAGGTTTAGAATTACTTCATATTATGGAAACATTTGACTTGAAAAAATTTCGACTTACAGAATAAAAAAATCTGATGAGGGCAGCACATAACTTTCCCTGCCGACTCATATTCAAGTTCTCTTTATTTCTTCAATAATTCATTATATTGAGTTCAATTCCACAAAATAACACCCATAATTATTTAAAATTACACTGAATTGCGCTTTTATATCAATTTTCGTTCTCATTTGGTAACTGGACTTATTTTCAAAAGTGGCGTAGTGAAAATACGAAAAAACTAAATTATCTCCAAAATGGCTAATCCTAATGTAATGGGGTTGGTCTAATTCTTTTCATCCTTAAACATTATGTATAAAATGAGCATTTTATTGATGTATTTGAGCATACGTAGTTCTTTATTTTAGATTTTGACGATTTTTACGGGCCATTTCGCAAAAAAAGGCAGATTATTTTTTTCGAATAGTACCAAAATCTAATCAGCACCAGGGTAACCCACAAGTGACTTATTTACCAAATTTTGTAAAATTTGATATATTCGTTTTTCAGCTAGAGTGGATACAGTCAATTTTTCGGGCCATTTCGCAAAAAAATGCGGGTTCTTTTATCCCGAATAGTACCCAAAACTAATCAGCACCAGGATCACCCACAAGTGACTTACCAAATTTTATGGTCCATTAGTTTTTGAGTAAGAGTGGATACATACATTGCACAGACAGACACACCTACAGACGTCACGCTAAAAATAGTTTTTCGTATTCTAGAGGTCCCAAAACGTTTAGATCCGTCGAAAACTCGAGTTGCAATTTTCGGTATGATTCCAATACTTTCCCTATACATTACCATGCATTGCAGGGAAAGTAAAAATCTGATGTGGGCAGCACATGACTTTCGCTGTAGACTCAATTTCATTTTTTTTATTTCTTTAATAATTCATTAAATTGAGTTTAATTGCACAAAATAACCCTAAATTTGCATTTTTAATTTAATTTTTATTTTTATTTGGTAATTGGACATTTTTCCAAAGGCGGTATAACAGAAATGCGAAAAATCTCAAATATATCGAAAACGGTTAGTCCTAGAGTAATGAAGTTGGTCTTATTTTTTTTCTCGTCAAGAATTACGTATAAAACAGGCATTTAATCGATACATTTGAGCATACGTAGTTTTTTTTTTTAGAGTTTTGCGATTTTTGCGGGCCATTTCGTAAAAAAAGGAAGGTTGTTCTTTTCCGAATCATGCCAAAATCTAATCAGCATCAGAGTATCCATCTCACAAGTAACTTATCGACCAAATTTTGTGAAATTTGGCCAATTAGTATTTCAACTAGAGTGGATACATGAGATATTTGCGGGCTATTTCGCAAAAAGATGCAGATTCTTTTATATCGAATAGTACCAAAAGCTAATCAGCACCAGGGTCATATCTAAGTGACTTACATACCAAATTTTATGAAACTCTATCCATTAGTTTTTGAGTTAGAGTAGATACGTGCATTGCACAGACACACACACAGACGTCACTCTAAAAATAGCTTTTCATATTCTAGAGGTCCCAAAACGAGTAGATCCGTCGAAAACTCGAGTTGCGATTTTCGGCATGATTCCAATACTTTCCCTATACATTACCAAGTATTGTAGGAAAAGTAAAAATCTGTGAGCCGCACATGACTTTCTCTGCAGATTCAAATTCATTTTAACATTTTTTATTTCATTGTGCACTAAATTGAGTTTAATTGCTAAAAAGAACATGGATACATTTCTGCTATTATATTCAATTTGCCCTTTTATTACATCTTCGTTAAATTTGGCAACTTAATTCACTTTACATTCTTCAGGTCCTCTAAATAAAAGCACACAATATCTCGAGAACGGTTCTTCCTACAGTCATGGGGTTAGTCTTATTCGTTTAATTGCCAAAATTTACCTGAAGAACCAGTACTTAATCACTGTACTTCAAGATATACATATATATTCATTTTAGTCATTTATTTCAGATTTTCACTATCTTTGCGGGCCATTTCGCAAAAAAAGAGTCAGTTATACTTTTCTGAATCATATAATCATTTAATCAGCATCAGAATAACCATCAGAAGACTTAACTACAAAGTTTTAAGAAATTTTATTGAAGAGTTTTTTAACTACAGTGAAAATCGTCTCCATTTTCTCAAAATTAAACATTTAAATAAGATCTCGAGAATGGCTCATGTTAGAGTAATGGGGGGGGGGGGGGCTATTATTATTTTTGTCGTCTAAAATTACGTATAAAACAAGCATTTAATTGATACATTTGAGCATAAGTAGTCCTTTATTTTAGATTTTAGCGGGCCATTTCATAAAAAAGGCGGATTTTTCATTACCGAATCGTACCAAAATCTAATCAGCAGCAGCATATCCCGCAGGTGACTTATCTACCAAATTTCGTAAAATTTGGTCAATTAGTTTTCTAGCTAGAGTGGATACAAGAGATTTTTGCAGGTCATTTCGCAAAAAAAAAAAAGGCTGATTATTTTATCCCAAACCGTACCAAAAACTTATCAGAGTCTAACACAAGTGACATACCTACCAAATTTTATGAAATTTGGTCCATTAGTTTTTGAATTTGAGTGGATACACACATTGTACAGACAGACACACACACACACAGATGTCACGCTAAAAATGATTTTTTCGTATTCTAGAGCTCTCAAAACGCGTAGATCCGTCGACACCTCGAGAAGCGCTTAAATGTTTCGAGTTATAGACAAATTCAACTAACAGAAGATTGAGTTATGAGATTTTCACTGTACTTTGTTAGTAGCAGCATAAAACAGTTGATTAAATGTATCATCGGTTCAAAGACAAAAAAGATTATTTTTCGTCATGATAATTGAGACAGAGGAGTCATTACGCTACAGTAATTTCATTCTAAAATAATCCCTAAATAATAATATATAATAATAAAATGAGATGTCTGTCTGTTTGTAAGTTTATTTATTTATACCAAGAGTTGCGGCACGCCACAATTTCAAAACACTTATTATTAACAAATGACAAATATCAAACAGATCCTTAGATACCGTTGGCATCTATTTCTAATAGTCGCCAATGAGGATCAACATGGAAGATGTTCGAAAGGGCTTTGGCTGTATTTACGTCTGTAGGATGATTGTATAATAAAATGACTTTTGGATCTCTGTTTGAGATTTGTCATTTGTTAATAATTAGTGTCTATTTATTTGTCTGTTTGTGTTCTCTGTGGTGAAAAATCGAAATGTCATACAGCTATGAAATTTGGTACTGGAATTGCAAGCAGGGATTCATTTATCCAATATCAGCCAGGTCATCTTTTGAAAAATTAATGATTGACTTCAATTAATCCCTGCTTTGAATCCCGGGAAAACCGGGTACATTTTCTAGTCTATAACAAAATAATTTATTTCTGTCTGAGATAGACATAAATTTCCTCACTATTGATGTAGTTACAGTTTTGTCTCAATTATTTTGACGACAAATTTCTAATTTGCCTTTGAAATTGGTTGATACATTTAATCAACCATTTTATGCTTTTACCAACTTTTACTTACGCACTTTTAATAATATTTGCATCATTTAGAATATATTTTAAATTTTATGCCTGTGCCATATTGAAAAATTATTGAAAAATCTATTGAGTCAAATGAATTTTATTTATTACTTTCTGTACAATTTCATTCTTATATGAATAACTTTTTTGTGAATAAATAACCATTAGAATAAGCTATGGTGAAAATTAAAATAATTTAATTTTATCTATAAAATTGAAATTCTTACTTATAATTTGTCTACAGACTTTTGGAAAAGCATATACCATTTTCAATGTCAACAAGTCGCTGTCCACACATAGCTCTGGCGTACATTTAATATCGCTGTGCTTATATATATGTACATTGTACATATACATATAAAGATATAGTGAGCAGAAGAGAATATTTAATGTGATTTTTATTTTCAGATTGTTTTTAGCCTACCTTTGTAAATTGCAATCCTTTGTAGCGTGTATATAACTGTTGGAATTTGTACAGGAAGTTTAACAAGGAGCGGCTGTTTGAGAAGTTGCTTTTCGTTGTACTTGTGGAGACCATGTAAAGATTAAAATTGTTTGTGACCATATTTATGTGTTTTCATTTAAACATTTTTTGTATTTAAACATTTTTTTAAACATTTTCTGAAACGGGACAACAATGCGTTATACTAGTTGAAAATACTAGCCAAATATTTCAATATTATTCAAATATATATAGTTATTATACTAGTCAAATTCTTGCAATTTAAAATTCTTAACTGCGGTTTACAAAGGTAAATTCTGTGTGCTTAAATTTCAATTTCGTAGGATAACCTTGAACGAACTTGAGAATTTAAAAGTAAAATAAAACATAAAAAATTACGACGCTGAATTGTACAGTGATCTGTATTAGAGTAAAATATATGTATGTTTTTATAAGCTATCGCTCACTAGTCGTTCTTCTAAAGTATTTTTTAATCTACTTAAAAGAAATATCCTGCTATGTTTACTTTTGTCACTGCATTACGAACAGATGTCAAAACGCACAGTTCTGAAACTTTACATACAGACTAATAAATCCGTAAATGTGAAAAACGGGCTAAGACTTTTGATTGAGTTTTTAGGTAATTAAATATTAATTAATAAAATGTTGCATTGACAATATGAACAAAAATTTAATGGGACGACCCAATGTCGTACCTTTTTGTAATTGGTAGCTAGCTGAAACGTCACAAAAATGGCCGAGAACAATGTTGCCTTATTGTTAATTCTCATAAACATAGTGTTTCGCAACTATTGTTGTCATGAGCAGTTGTAATTAAAATACAATTATTATTAAAGTAATAATTACAATTAATGTCTTACTGTTGATATATTCATATAAGCAATTGAACTAAAAATTTACGAAAACTAATTTTTCATGATCACGATTGTTAAAACTTTTAGCATGCTAATTGTACGTTTAATTGAAAACATTTTATTTAGATTTTAAACTGTGTGCTTTGTATAATCAGTGAAATTTCGAATTGACTGGCTATTAATGCAACCCAGATTCGGTTCCTTACATTATTCTAAAATTTCACCAAAGTGAAAACGATTTTATCGCACTAGGAATGAAAATCAAAAACTCTCTAGAGCTACTGACAGTCCAACAAGTTTAGGCATAGACGTATCTAGTACGTCTTATACGTCTATGGGTTTAGGGATGAGGGGGAGGACGGGTGCGGCCGCGGAGCAGCGAACAGGGGACATCCGCCACCTATGCAGTTGATGGTGAACGCTGAGCTCTGCAGGTTGGAGAGCGTTAACGAGCAGGGGGCAGAGCTATATAAACGATAATAGGTCATTCACGTCAATACATTTTATGCTTTCAGCTGTTTTGTATTATTACTTGCTATTTTAAGAGCTTTTACATGTATAACAAATTTCAACTAACAGTTTACCATTATTATCATTGTTCTTCATGGGAAATAACATGGTGAAAGTCTTATTTCAAATAATTCGGGGCCTAAATCATGAATAATTCTGTCTAACTGTATTTTTGAAACAAAAATATATTTACCAGAATTTAATAGCAAGACGTAAATTCGTTATTGAATTATAGTGTCTAACATTACAGGTATGCACTGTACATAGACAAATGTTATTTTGGATCAAAAACACTTATCGAAACCTAATAGTAGGGAATAGTAGGGGGTTCTGGCTCACGCGGTGCTATACTTTAACATGGGGAAATTGCGGTGCTAGTTCTCCCATGTTAAAGCATAGGCGCACCTCATGAGCAGGGGTGCAGTTTCCACCAGCACGTGACGTTACATGAAGTCAGTCAAAGGTTAGGATGGATCAGATGATTTTTTTTTTCTTTTTCTTCTTTTTAAATGTTAATGTTTTATAAATTTTAAGAAAGTGTCACTTTTAGCGTTTTTTCACAAAAAGTTTTCAAAACGTTAAAAAAACAACAAAAATGTACGTTTTTAAAATAAATTGCGGTTTTTAGATTGTTTGAATTCTCTATGGGAAATAACATGGGTTTTCGCACTTTTGTGTATTTTTTGTAAAAAAAATGTGCGTTTTTGCAAAAGTGTTACCAAAAAAGCGTTTTTTAAAAAATGTGACATTTTGCGATTTTTTTTCAAAATGCCGTTTTCTCTATGGGAATTAACATAGGTTTTCGCACTTTTACATTTTTTTTTTAAAAATGTGCGTTTTTGCAAAAGTGTTACCAAAAATGCGTTTTTTGAAAAATGTGACATTTTGCGATTTTTTTCAAAAACATACTTTTTACTTGTAAAAACTAACAAAAACATGTTTTTAAAGTAGCAGAATCGCGTGAATTGGTGTTTTAAAGTAGCAGAATCGCGTGAATCGGTGTTTTAAAGTAGCAGAATCGCGTGAATTAGTGTTTTAAAGTAGCAGAATCGCGTGAATTAGTGTTTTAAAGTAGCAGAATCGCATGAATTGGTGTTTTAAAGTAGCAGAATCGCGTGAATTGGTGTTTTCAAAGTAGCAGAATCGGGTGTATGGGAGGGGTGTGTTTCCTCAACCATTTCGGCCTTCGATTTCAAAATTTTAAATAATCATAGATACCTGTTTTCAACAATCTAAATGGGATAAGGTCTCTTTCATACATTAGGTGTTGTTAGAAATATATATATTTTTTTAAATTGTGGTCCCACCTCCACCCGGTGTATAGGATACACCGCCACAATTCAATCTAGCATGACCTGCTCATTTAAATTTGATAATGACCGTATGCTAGGCTCTTGATACCATCCTTTAAGATATGTCGCTTATCATCATAGGGGGATAAGCCCATTTTAATTTGCTTCACAGTATACATCTGATGGTCTTTACTTGCAATTTTAAATTGCTCCACTCTATTATATCTTCGCCTTGTTAGGCAATTATAATAATCTTCATGATGGATGTGTTTTTTTACAACATTCTTATTAACACCTTTAGCAGTCTTTTTATCCGTAAAGGGTGTTTTTAGGCTATACATTTTCGATCTTAGGCCTACAAATTCCACGGCAGGAGTTCCATTCAACTCGTCTTTCATTTTTCCAATCCTTTTTTTATTCTTATTGGAATGGAGTGGATGTGTTGGAGGATAATCCGAAAAGTCAAAATAGTCTTCATAACTTTCAAAATCTTTGTAAATATCCTCTGTTTCAATTTCATAGCACAGGGAATCGGTGTCTGTGAAAAGCAATTCGGCTCGGCTTCCATACATCTTCTTAATAAAATCATAATGAAACTCATACATAAGTGTTTTACTCAAGTCCAGTACTGAAAAACCTGCATAGATGGGTCTATTCAGTTTCAAATGAGTCTTATGCATATGAACTGCTACCAGATCTTCATTAAATATTTTGAAGGAGTGTAAGGCTGGTGATGCAAGTAATTTTTTCAGTCTCTTCTCAGTCTGTACTAGCTTAACATCCATTCTTTTTCTCAAATTTTCCATAGTTTTTCCAAACACTGCGTTATTCATAAGTTTGAACAGATCTTTTTCAAAGGAATTTTTTGCTTTCATTCTCTTCTCAGTGTTAAATTGTACATAGGGCTTCAACCAGGGCTCTTGCTTAAAAGTTAATACTCGATGGATTTTCACAAGTTTCATCCCTAGCTTCATATACTGCTTTAAATTTCTATAATGTAGAACATATTTAACCTTATGATTCAAATTAGGTGTTAATTTGATCTGGTCCTTGCATATTTTCAAATTCATTTCTTCAGATAAATTCCGGCTATACTCCGAAATCAGAGATGGGGTGATATGAACTCTTTCGGGTGCTAGAGGATAATCATTATGCTTATCATGCAAATCATGGGGATAGTCTATATCCGCTTCGATAATATATCCCACAGGTGAGTCATCTTCAACAGCAAGTGGATTAAAGTTCTGAATGTCTTGAGAATCAAGCCATCTAAAATCCGATACGGGGAGTGCTTGGCTTAGAGCCCACCCATATAGATTATTAGCATCCAGGTACATTATATATTTGCTAGGTTTCGTAGAATCAAAATGTTCCAAATACTTGTTATTAGCCTGACTAAGGCGCTTACTAATAACACTAATACCGCCTCTTATACCTTCTTCTAAAAATAAGTACATATCAGGATCTGTAATCAGTTCTAATGATACTCCACTAGTCTTCAAGGCTGCATTCCAGGCAAGAGATGGTAATGTTAAACAGTGGGCAGCATCTATTCCATAATAATTCAATGTCAAATCACGGAAATTCTCAAAAATGTCCGCTAATAGAAGAATATCAGTTTTTATGTACAAGTCATGATATTCCCCCATATTCTTTATCTTTAAAGATGTCCAAACATGTTGAGCATAGGCATAGGCATCATCAGAGATCTCCTCTCGATTTAAATCATCAAAGAAGGCCTCTTTAGTGGGTAAGCTCGTTTCTTCAAACTTGGTAGCACAATCCATATAAGAATAGGGGTAAACACCCTTTCTAGTCACTAAATCCACTTGATCACTTGTAAAATGTTCTTGGGTGATACGAAACTGATTGGATTCCAAACTAGAACTCAGTTTCTCAATAGAGGCAGGTAAGAATTGAAGAGAATCTATAAACTGTAAACTTCCTAGACTGAATGTGATATATTGCTGCATATTGCTACTGATGCATTCAATCCTCTTTCCTTTAAATTCACCGATCCCCTGCATAATTAAATGTCCATCATACCCCTTTAAATTATGAAACACAACGGGTATGCGTCGTCTTATCTTGTAATTCAGATTACAATTAGGATGGGCTGCACCTCTGTACTTGGAAGTTAAGTGGCAATGGTCTCTCACACGCTTTTCTCCTAAAGCCTTGTTACAAATATGGCAGAGAGTAGCATTTTCAAAGTTTTCACGATCTTCAGCAGTAAAATTCATTTTCATATTTTCTCTCAGTATTATCTGAATCTCTTCTTCTTCTTGAATAAGGGCTTTCAAAAAATGATGAATCACGTCTTCACCCCTATAGATAACAGGTCCTTTAAAGGTTTTTCCATCAGGCCCAATAATAATATAGGCAAAACCACAAGGAACATGATGAGATAAGATACTCTCATGTGAAACAGAAGGGGTATTCTCACATATATCCACTTTCATTAGGAAAGACTCAAAGTCTGCGTATATCACAAATGGTACACGCATTTGCATGTAAATACTTTGAAATTTCAAAATCTTGTCATTGTCACTGGGAAACTCCACTCTCTGTAGGCCATACTGGCTACATAATTCAATATGCTTCTTTAAACGAGCTTCAGATGAAAATCGCTGTAAACAGTAGTCACAAAAATATTGCTTCTCTTTATGTTTTCTTATACTGTATAAAAGTTTGCTCATACTTCTAATACAACAGTAATGAGACTGCTCATCATTACTAATAAGCAGTAAATTACAGTGTTGTTCTCGTCTATTAGATGATATATAGAGCGGAAACACCTTCTTATCTTCATATCCAAAAACATTCAGGCTCACATTATTATTATTTCGCTCAAATAATTTAACTTGGTGTAAAGGAGTGGGAAACTCGATTCCATCCAGATTCAACTTGCATTCATGCTCGGTATATTTGCTGACACGAGATGCATTCTTATAAACTGGATAAAGTTCTGCTAAGATGGACCACATAAAACATTTCTGATCACTATTTTCCACATTAATAATAGCTTTCTTGGCTAATAGTTCTTTAGGTAGCGGGATATAGCTTGAAGCAGCCAGAGGATCATATGTCCCAACATCAATCATGAGTTCCTCGATTCTCTCTAAGACCCAACCGCTACCACGGCCTTCATAGGTTTCGAACGATGTTAACACTTTTGCAAAGGCACTATCCATATTAGAATCCAAATCTTCTTCTGTAATGTTTTTCATACAAGAACTTCTGAAATAGTTTATACAGTATTCCTGTTCTCCTTCAGATCGGAAACGAGTAAAACGGCAACATACATTTATGTACCATATAATACTACGTTTCAAAGCAATTTCCTTTAGCACTACTTGTTTTATCTCAATTCTATGAGAATCCAAAAAGGTAAGTAAATCTTTTTCAGCATGACCAGCAATTTTATAAACAGTCACAGTACCGTTTAAAGCCTGTTTGCAGGGTTTCTTAGTCGCTTTCTTCTTCTTTTTATTCATACACGGAGCATCTAATCTTTTTCTTTTAGTGCCTCGCATAGGCTTATCACCATGAATTGGCCGCTCATGAATCTTCTCATGACGTATCAGATCATCTTTTCTTACAAAAGCCGCCTTACACAATTCACATATGTAATCCTTCTTTCCATCATGAATCCTCATATGGCGCACTAAGCTTCGTTTTGCCATGAAGCTCTTCGTACAAGTAGGACACACCTGTAATAGATAAAAAAAATGTTGTACGTTAATATAAACATGCATTATTCTATGTAGCAATGTAATACATACCCCAAGATTTATATAAAGTAATCGCTAACCCATTATACTATCCCCATTAGAAATAATAAAATTCCTGAATTAAAGAATATATCCAGATACAAGACATTTCATGCAAGATCCCCAAGACATTTCATTAAATTCATAAAAACACTCATTAAAAAGTTGTTACGCATCATAAAAATACAAAGTTTAATAAAATGAGAGAATAAAATCACATTAAAACAAGTACTTACATGTCCAACCCTGTTCAAAGAGGGTGCATTAAGCATAGGAACGTCAGTAACGGTAGGGATAGTACCTCCGATATCACTTTCTAAGGCAAACATATTCGCAGAACAACTTCAAACACGTCTTAGCAGCACGAAACTCACAACAGAAATGATAAAATCGCTGCTTGAAGACCACCTACACCCATTCATAAAAAATAGTTCTTGGTGTATCCTTCCGCCAAGGTCACCCCAAGGTTATTCCTAAAGAGTTTTTCGTGTATCCCTCCGCCAAGATCACGTGATAGTTATATCACGGTTACCGTTAAACTTGCAACACACGAATGTAATTATGCACACATCCGATAAAAAATAAACATTTCGTTCAACATCGCAATCGATCCTTTTTAATAATCGTAATCGATATATTAAATAAATTCACATCTTTAAAAATAATAGATTTTAATAAAATAATGAGAGAAAATCCCTTTGCGAGACCCCTTAAAACCTCCAATCCTTAAACAATATAACAACGCGCAAGCATAAAAAAACCCCGAATAACATATACTCCTCTCTCCCCCTTCCTCCCCGAGACACCAACACTCACTTCACCACACACTAAACGTAACCCATAGCAACCGGAATCCATAATAAAACATTCACCTTCACCCCCAACGTACATCCAAATACACAGTCATTCAACGTAAAACCCGTATTTTTACAGCAAAAATCACTTTACAGGGATTCATAGAACAAAAAATCCTAAAAAATCAACAAATTCACCCAGAAACTAGCTAAAACCCTCAAATTACTTATAATTATCATCTACATATGCTATATAACCACTTACAACCTTAAAAAGGTGAGTATGCTAGTAGTAAAGAAAGGGGCGTTCGCCAGAATGCGGTTGAAGCAATGCCGCCTAAAAATAGTTTCTGGAAAGAAAAAATAAATATTTTTTGGTATTTCCAGAAAGTATCCTCTATGTCATATTTTGGTAAAATTAAAAAAGTTTTTAAAAAATTTTAAAAACTCAATTTTTTATTAATTTTCACAAAATTCCTAATTTTCCTATTAGTACCCCTTTCTACCGCTAGGGGGCGCTGATGGCACTGCTCCGCCTTCGTCGGTGTTGCCAACCCGAAAAAAGTTTCTCCCCCACAGGTGTTGCTATGGCAACCCAAACAACACAATATTTCTAAGTTCCACCTTGATAGTTCCAATTTTCGCCGCTAGGGGGCGCTGATGGCATTGCTCCGCCACCGCCGCAGAGGCGGAGGTGTTGCCACCCCCGAAAAAAAGTTTCTCCCCCACAGGTGTTGCTATGGCAACCCAAACAACACAATATTTCTAAGTTCCACCTTGATAGTTCCAATTTTCGCCGCTAGGGGGCGCTGATGGCATTGCTCCGCCACCGCCGCAGAGACGGAGGTGTTGCCATCCCCAAAAAAGTTTCTTCCCTACTTAGAAAAAATCTCATTCCAAAAATTTATTTCCCTCCAAACCCCTCGTACAAGACTACGACATCGTTGCCACCCGACAAAAAGTTTCCCCAAAATTTTTACCCCCACTTTTTTTTCATTTTCCCCCCCTTTTACACCCCCGTCCAGGATTATGGAATTCAAGATGGCGGCCATTTTGCTCCGCGCTCCGCATTGCTCCGCCATCGCAGCAGAACGCCCCTATTTTTACTACTAGCATACTCACCTTTTTAAGGTTGTAAGTGGTTATATAGCATATGTAGATGATAATTATAAGTAATTTGAGGGTTTTAGCTAGTTTCTGGGTGAATTTGTTGATTTTTTAGGATTTTTTGTTCTATGAATCCCTGTAAAGTGATTTTTGCTGTAAAAATACGGGTTTTACGTTGAATGACTGTGTATTTGGATGTACGTTGGGGGTGAAGGTGAATGTTTTATTATGGATTCCGGTTGCTATGGGTTACGTTTAGTGTGTGGTGAAGTGAGTGTTGGTGTCTCGGGGAGGAAGGGGGAGAGAGGAGTATATGTTATTCGGGGTTTTTTTATGCTTGCGCGTTGTTATATTGTTTAAGGATTGGAGGTTTTAAGGGGTCTCGCAAAGGGATTTTCTCTCATTATTTTATTAAAATCTATTATTTTTAAAGATGTGAATTTATTTAATATATCGATTACGATTATTAAAAAGGATCGATTGCGATGTTGAACGAAATGTTTATTTTTTATCGGATGTGTGCATAATTACATTCGTGTGTTGCAAGTTTAACGGTAACCGTGATATAACTATCACGTGATCTTGGCGGAGGGATACACGAAAAACTCTTTAGGAATAACCTTGGGGTGACCTTGGCGGAAGGATACACCAAGAACTATTTTTTATGAATGGGTGTAGGTGGTCTTCAAGCAGCGATTTTATCATTTCTGTTGTGAGTTTCGTGCTGCTAAGACGTGTTTGAAGTTGTTCTGCGAATATGTTTGCCTTAGAAAGTGATATCGGAGGTACTATCCCTACCGTTACTGACGTTCCTATGCTTAATGCACCCTCTTTGAACAGGGTTGGACATGTAAGTACTTGTTTTAATGTGATTTTATTCTCTCATTTTATTAAACTTTGTATTTTTATGATGCGTAACAACTTTTTAATGAGTGTTTTTATGAATTTAATGAAATGTCTTGGGGATCTTGCATGAAATGTCTTGTATCTGGATATATTCTTTAATTCAGGAATTTTATTATTTCTAATGGGGATAGTATAATGGGTTAGCGATTACTTTATATAAATCTTGGGGTATGTATTACATTGCTACATAGAATAATGCATGTTTATATTAACGTACAACATTTTTTTTATCTATTACAGGTGTGTCCTACTTGTACGAAGAGCTTCATGGCAAAACGAAGCTTAGTGCGCCATATGAGGATTCATGATGGAAAGAAGGATTACATATGTGAATTGTGTAAGGCGGCTTTGTAAGAAAAGATGATCTGATACGTCATGAGAAGATTCATGAGCGGCCAATTCATGGTGATAAGCCTATGCGAGGCACTAAAAGAAAAAGATTAGATGCTCCGTGTATGAATAAAAAGAAGAAGAAAGCGACTAAGAAACCCTGCAAACAGGCTTTAAACGGTACTGTGACTGTTTATAAAATTGCTGGTCATGCTGAAAAAGATTTACTTACCTTTTGGATTCTCATAGAATTGAGATAAAACAAGTAGTGCTAAAGGAAATTGTGCTTTGAAACGTAGTATTATATGGTACATAAATGTATGTTGCCGTTTTACTCGTTTCCGATCTGAAGGAGAACAGGAATACTGTATAAACTATTTCAGAAGTTCTTGTATGAAAAACATTACAGAAGAAGATTTGGATTCTAATATGGATAGTGCCTTTGCAAAAGTGTTAACATCGTTCGAAACCTATGAAGGCCGTGGTAGCGGTTGGGTCTTAGAGAGAATCGAGGAACTCATGATTGATGTTGGGACATATGATCCTCTGGCTGCTTCAAGCTATATCCCGCTACCTAAAGAACTATTAGCCAAGAAAGCTATTATTAATGTGGAAAATAGTGATCAGAAATGTTTTATGTGGTCCATCTTAGCAGAACTTTATCCAGTTTATAAGAATGCATCTCGTGTCAGCAAATATACCGAGCATGAATGCAAGTTGAATCTGGATGGAATCGAGTTTCACTCCTTTACACCAAGTTAAATTATTTGAGCGAAATAATAATAATGTGAGCCTGAATGTTTTTGGATATGAAGATAAGAAGGTGTTTCCGCTCTATATATCATCTAATAGACGAGAACAACACTGTAATTTACTGCTTATTAGTAATGATGAGCAGTCTCATTACTGTTGTATTAGAAGTATGAGCAAACTTTTATACAGTATAAGAAAACATAAAGAGAAGCAATATTTTTGTGACTACTGTTTACAGCGATTTTCATCTGAAGCTCGTTTAAAGAAGCATATTGAATTATGTAGCCAGTATGGCCTACAGAGAGTGGAGTTTCCCAGTGACAATGACAAGATTTTGAAATTTCAAAGTATTTACATGCAAATGCGTGTACCATTTGTGATATACGCAGACTTTGAGTCTTTCCTAATGAAAGTGGATATATGTGAGAATACCCCTTCTGTTTCACATGAGAGTATCTTATCTCATCATGTTCCTTGTGGTTTTGCCTATATTATTATTGGGCCTGATGGAAAAACCTTTAAAGGACCTGTTATCTATAGGGGTGAAGACGTGATTCATCATTTTTTGAAAGCCCTTATTCAAGAAGAAGAAGAGATTCAGATAATACTGAGAGAAAATATGAAAATGAATTTTACTGCTGAAGATCGTGAAAACTTTGAAAATGCTACTCTCTGCCATATTTGTAACAAGGCTTTAGGAGAAAAGCGTGTGAGAGACCATTGCCACTTAACTTCCAAGTACAGAGGTGCAGCCCATCCTAATTGTAATCTGAATTACAAGATAAGACGACGCATACCCGTTGTGTTTCATAATTTAAAGGGGTATGATGGACATTTAATTATGCAGGGGATCGGTGAATTTAAAGGAAAGAGGATTGAATGCATCAGTAGCAATATGCAGCAATATATCACATTCAGTCTAGGAAGTTTACAGTTTATAGATTCTCTTCAATTCTTACCTGCCTCTATTGAGAAACTGAGTTCTAGTTTGGAATCCAATCAGTTTCGTATCACCCAAGAACATTTTACAAGTGATCAAGTGGATTTAGTGACTAGAAAGGGTGTTTACCCCTATTCTTATATGGATTGTGCTACCAAGTTTGAAGAAACGAGCTTACCCACTAAAGAGGCCTTCTTTGATGATTTAAATCGAGAGGAGATCTCTGATGATGCCTATGCCTATGCTCAACATGTTTGGACATCTTTAAAGATAAAGAATATGGGGGAATATCATGACTTGTACATAAAAACTGATATTCTTCTATTAGCGGACATTTTTGAGAATTTCCGTGATTTGACATTGAATTATTATGGAATAGATGCTGCCCACTGTTTAACATTACCATCTCTTGCCTGGAATGCAGCCTTGAAGACTAGTGGAGTATCATTAGAACTGATTACAGATCCTGATATGTACTTATTTTTAGAAGAAGGTATAAGAGGCGGTATTAGTGTTATTAGTAAGCGCCTTAGTCAGGCTAATAACAAGTATTTGGAACATTTTGATTCTACGAAACCTAGCAAATATATAATGTACCTGGATGCTAATAATCTATATGGGTGGGCTCTAAGCCAAGCACTCCCCGTATCGGATTTTAGATGGCTTGATTCTCAAGACATTCAGAACTTTAATCCACTTGCTGTTGAAGATGACTCACCTGTGGGATATATTATCGAAGCGGATATAGACTATCCCCATGATTTGCATGATAAGCATAATGATTATCCTCTAGCACCCGAAAGAGTTCATATCACCCCATCTCTGATTTCGGAGTATAGCCGGAATTTATCTGAAGAAATGAATTTGAAAATATGCAAGGACCAGATCAAATTAACACCTAATTTGAATCACAAGGTTAAATATGTTCTACATTATAGAAATTTAAAGCAGTATATGAAGCTAGGGATGAAACTTGTGAAAATCCATCGAGTATTAACTTTTAAGCAAGAGCCCTGGTTGAAGCCCTATGTACAATTTAACACTGAGAAGAGAATGAAAGCAAAAAATTCCTTTGAAAAAGATCTGTTCAAACTTATGAATAACGCAGTGTTTGGAAAAACTATGGAAAATTTGAGAAAAAGAATGGATGTTAAGCTAGTACAGACTGAGAAGAGACTGAAAAAATTACTTGCATCACCAGCCTTACACTCCTTCAAAATATTTAATGAAGATCTGGTAGCAGTTCATATGCATAAGACTCATTTGAAACTGAATAGACCCATCTATGCAGGTTTTTCAGTACTGGACTTGAGTAAAACACTTATGTATGAGTTTCATTATGATTTTATTAAGAAGATGTATGGAAGCCGAGCCGAATTGCTTTTCACAGACACCGATTCCCTGTGCTATGAAATTGAAACAGAGGATATTTACAAAGATTTTGAAAGTTATGAAGACTATTTTGACTTTTCGGATTATCCTCCAACACATCCACTCCATTCCAATAAGAATAAAAAAAGGATTGGAAAAATGAAAGACGAGTTGAATGGAACTCCTGCCGTGGAATTTGTAGGCCTAAGATCGAAAATGTATAGCCTAAAAACACCCTTTACGGATAAAAAGACTGCTAAAGGTGTTAATAAGAATGTTGTAAAAAAACACATCCATCATGAAGATTATTATAATTGCCTAACAAGGCGAAGATATAATAGAGTGGAGCAATTTAAAATTGCAAGTAAAGACCATCAGATGTATACTGTGAAGCAAATTAAAATGGGCTTATCCCCCTATGATGATAAGCGACATATCTTAAAGGATGGTATCAAGAGCCTAGCATACGGTCATTATCAAATTTAAATGAGCAGGTCATGCTAGATTGAATTGTGGCGGTGTATCCTATACACCGGGTGGAGGTGGGACCACAATTTAAAAAAATATATATATTTCTAACAACACCTAATGTATGAAAGAGACCTTATCCCATTTAGATTGTTGAAAACAGGTATCTATGATTATTTAAAATTTTGAAATCGAAGGCCGAAATGGTTGAGGAAACACACCCCTCCCATACACCCGATTCTGCTACTTTGAAAACACCAATTCACGCGATTCTGCTACTTTAAAACACCAATTCATGCGATTCTGCTACTTTAAAACACTAATTCACGCGATTCTGCTACTTTAAAACACTAATTCACGCGATTCTGCTACTTTAAAACACCGATTCACGCGATTCTGCTACTTTAAAACACCAATTCACGCGATTCTGCTACTTTAAAAACATGTTTTTGTTAGTTTTTACAAGTAAAAAGTATGTTTTTGAAAAAAATCGCAAAATGTCACATTTTTCAAAAAACGCATTTTTGGTAACACTTTTGCAAAAACGCACATTTTTAAAAAAAAAATGTAAAAGTGCGAAAACCTATGTTAATTCCCATAGAGAAAACGGCATTTTGAAAAAAAATCGCAAAATGTCACATTTTTTAAAAAACGCTTTTTTGGTAACACTTTTGCAAAAACGCACATTTTTTTTACAAAAAATACACAAAAGTGCGAAAACCCATGTTATTTCCCATAGAGAATTCAAACAATCTAAAAACGGCAATTTATTTTAAAAACGTACATTTTTGTTGTTTTTTTAACGTTTTGAAAACTTTTTGTGAAAAAACGCTAAAAGTGACACTTTCTTAAAATTTATAAAACATTAACATTTAAAAAGAAGAAAAAGAAAAATAAAATCATCTGATCCATCCTAACCTTTGACTGACTTCATGTAACGTCACGTGCTGGTGGAAACTGCACCCCTGCTCATGAGGTGCGCCTATGCTTTAACATGGGAGAACTAGCACCGCAATTTCCCCATGTTAAAGTATAGCACCGCGTGAGCCAGAACCCCCTACTATTCCCTACTCCTAATAGATCTACTTATTTCGGTTTTCGGGATCAACATATTTTCCATTGAACTAATATTTGCAGTGTCGATGTCGAATCTCAGATCGGATTTTTCGTACATTTATATTCCATATAAGATAGAATTGAGTGTAATAACATAAAACTGTGTACTAACTGTTACAGATTGACTATAACAATAACTGATCAAACTGTATCTCAGTCAGCATTAGATACAAATTATTTTAAAATTGCAAAAATTCCTAAAAATTAAATGTTATAAGTTAACATTAGGTCTGTTATATTGATGAATTGTATGCATTCGGCAGATTCCTATTAATGCTTGCAATTTTAGTTATATTTGTATTCATAACTTAGCCAAATGCATTCATAACGTAGCGTCAAATTATCCTTTTCTCATATGGACTTCTAGCACCATTGTTATAAGACTCACTGTTTTTTCCCATAGAAGATGATAAATTCCTATATGTAAAAAAATTGCGCTCTAATTATGTAAATTATAGAACACTCTATATATTTTTCTTTTTCACATAATGCATCTACATATAAAACTCAATCGCAGCACGTACTTTCTTTCTTGAGTTATAAGCATTAACAACTCACTCACAGAACATTTCTCAAAGATGTTTGAAAAGAGTTCAGGGTGTCTTAATAAAATGTACTTACCATGTTAACGTATGGAAAAATCGGATGTGCGCAGCACATGACTTTTTCTACATAATGCATGTACTTTACTTCTTTAAATGCGAAATAATGATGGACAAAATCCACAGCACAATGATTTTAACATTGAAAAGTACACTAATATTTGGCCCTTTTTTTCACGACAACGTGTAACATTATTTTGAAAAATTAAATTAACTTATATTTCAAATTTGGAACAATTTGCAATTAGCAATTATTGCTAACATTTGCTAAGCAACATACTCCAATATATTAAAATATGTTAATTATTAATTCATGAAGTTAGAGACGTTTTCGTCAATTTGACACTACATTGAAAAGTCGCCAAATTGGCGATATTTCGACAACTTTGTCGCCATGGAAGTAAAATTTATCGCAAGTGTTCCATATACAATGATACTTACTACTGTTCATTTTTATGTAATTTTTTAGATCACATATTTTAAAAAACATATAATATCTCGAGAACGGTTCATCCCAACTTTCTAAAATTTACGTCATTGGTTTTAAAATGAAAAATTACGTATACAATGATTATTTATTTAACATTATCCTGATTTTTATTTAACACTGTTCTGATACTTTAATGATTTTTTCAAAAATTCGTTCAAAAATTTAGGGCTCTTTCGAAAGTTCAATCGCTTTTAAAATCGATAGGGTTCCAGTATTTACTGATTGTAACAAGCTAACCAAATTTTGTTTGAAACGCTCCATTCGTTCGTGAGATATATAGCATTCCACAGACTCACGAACACACACACACACAAACATACGTATACACACACAACCACCACTGCAAAGACACCCGATTCAAGTTCAGAGATGCTACAAACGTGCTCTTCAGTCGAAAATTCGCAATTGAATTTTTGACTCCTCCCCCCCCCCCCCCTAAGTAATAATCCCTAATAACTAGTTCGTTTAATTTTCAGAATTTTTTCCTTCTATGTTTTTTGCCGAACTTGGATGCTGAGAATAGGAATGTTTGTGCATTTTTTAAACGACCACTAAAATAATTGTATGTGTTTCTAATATTTTGGTAAAATGAATGCATTACTTTTCAATACATATTAAAAATACTTCTAACTATTTTACCGGCTTTTTTAAAAAGCATAAATCCTTCCTCATTTTAGAATCTGTGCTTAGCAAAAAAAAAAAAAAAAGCGAGAAAGATCCTAAAACCTAGATGATCTAGAAATTAAGGACTATTTTCCATAGATAAAGATCGAAAATATAAGACAAGCGGTTGGAGAGAATAACTGTGTAAGGAAAGGCCCCTGCGTGTATACGAATAGGCGACGCCAGGCTTTCACAATTGGGAGTGCTATGCATAGAACATAAGATCATATATCAGGCACGTAACCCGAAAAAACATTTTTGTTGGGGGGAGGGGGGCAAATGGCCCAGTAGGCTTTCAGCTGCGTTCCTGTCATATATTATGATATATCATTTTGGTATGATGTCAAAAATGATATATCATAATATATAACCAATATAATCAATAAAGAAAGAGGGAAACGGATGGCGAAATGCTTGGACAAACAAGAAAATGTTTTCACATTTTAAAAATAATTTGGTGTCTAAAAAAATTAGATGTTCTGGGAAAGGGAGTGTTTGCGCAATTTGTAATAGGGGTGCTGAAGTACCCCTAGCACCTCCCGTGGCGCCGCCTATGTGTACACGTTAGGTCTATAACAGCAGCCATTCTGACTCCCAGTTAAAGCAATGGCTGCACATATGGGAAAGAAGATAACATTCTAGACTACTTTCTTGAATGATTGGTACAATGTTTGGAAAGCAGAAGCACCTATTTTACAGCTAAATTGCGTATCAAATATCAGCCATGTACCATGCACGTGCCATTGAAACAGCACAGGTGAACGACAACTGAGTGGACCAAATTGGAGTCAAAATAGCGGTTGCGTCAGCCTGTATATTTAGGAGCCTTAGATGTATCTATAATAACGATCTATAATAAAGTCTATCTATAATAAAATGATTGCTAACCGGAAAATTTGAAAAATTAGGACGAATTTAGCAACAAATCGACATAGATGAAAAAAGCCAATAAAAAGTGTAAATATGGATCGCGACCCAAAAACGTCAAGTCCAGGAGTTAATTTTGAGTTCGAGAAAGGCTAATTTGGGCTTCTTTAAAAAGTTTGAGAACTCCTGGTCTACTGAGTAGGAATCAACACCAGGAATGACCGAAAACATATACGGATGGCCATAAATACATGTTATTCTTTAACGGTTGCTTGATGCTCAGCCACTAATTATGAATATTTTTTACCGAATTTCAATATGTATCGTTGCGTTTTAAACAGTCTGTATGTTATCGGCAATGTATGAAATGCCGGCATTATATAGAATACTTAGGCATTTTACAGAATATCGGTCGTTTTTAGACAAAGTATGAAATATGAGAATTATTATATACTTTCCCTAGGCATTGTATATAATACCTAGGCAGTCTATAGAATGACAAATGCTATTTAGGCAAAGTATGAAAAAAAGCATGAGTTGGAGATGTATTGCATACTTTGCCAGTTTGTCATTTGGCATTCTATAGAATGCCTAGGATATTTGTGAAATTTTAATTGTTTCATAGATTGCCGACTAGTTTTCGGTATTCTATATAATGCCTAGGTATTATATAGAATATCGGCTTTCATACATTGCCGATAATATATACATCAGATTCCTGGGCATGTAAATATTGTTCATTTCAACATTTCTGAATGTAAGAGAAATTCGCCAATGACATTGTGTCAAAAAAATGCTTTGTGTAACAGTTTTACGGTCGATTCTTACTCATAAGACAATGCTCTAAGACAGTGATCTACATAAGATCGACACTCTACAATAATCGAATGCCCTACAACATTTCGATCATAAAATAATGCTCTACAACTTGTAACAAATGTAATTAGCTTTTTTCGTCTATCGCGCTTTGTTGCCGAGTTTGTTATCCTAACTTTTTAAATTCTCCTATAAGGGCGTTGAAATCAATTTCATTCAATCGAGCATGGTCACTTTACTATAAACAAACCTAAAAAGTACACTTATAGACTTTTTCTCGCAATGTTATTGCGGACTTTCCCAGAAACGCTGTATATTAACTCAAATCAGTATGCATCTAATTGACTGACCTGTTGCTAACTCAAATTTTACTTTCTCATGTTTTAGAATGTAGAATCGAGAAAGTATTGTTTTCAAGGAAATTCTAGATTTCGATATTTTGATGCTGATATATGTTATAGGACCGACTGAATAAGTTTTGACTATTTTTAGAGTGACGTCTTCTGTCATTTATTTGTGGTCGATTTCTTGTATTCACGATAGCTGACACATATATTAATGGATTTTTACGAAGTTTCTTATGTTGTTGTTGTTGAGACTCAGACCGTCCGACCTACCAGAAAGGTGTAAGGTAACAGTTTGGACGGCCGGGAAGTGCCACCCAATTTAGATCGGAACCCAGTGGGGGAAGCATCCACAGGGACCGTACCCTCCTTCCCCTACCACCAACTTCTCGGAAGGACTTACGGACCCACATGTTTAACGTGATCGTACTCCGCATGAACACGGCGGCAGTTGTGGCAGCGTGCAAATCCAGCGCGCACACCACCGGGCTACCGCGCCCGAAATTTCTTATGTGGCTTTGTTACCGAGAAATTTAGAACTGGATAGGATTTTTTGAAATTCGAGTGAATTTGGAAATTTATTCGAAATTTATTCAATGATCACCAAATTTAACAATTTCAATCACTGTCATACTTGGTGTTTCTATCGAAATATTTTTCAAGCCCTCTAAAATGAAGTGCAATTAGCTATTTTTGTGATCATTTGGAAAAACGGTGCAGATTTTTCAAACTATTTAATGCAAAATTTGTGTAAAAAATCACAAGCTACACTAAAATGGGCTCTTGTCTAGAATGGGAAAGTCGAGTTGGGATACACTCCAATTAATTTAAGAAAACAACTTGTAAGCAAAAATTAATGAAAAGATACATTTTTTTTCATTTTGTTGCCTAATGTGGTTCAAATATATGCGAAAATATGGAATATGAACCCATAATAAAGTTAAGATAACTATCAGAATTAATTTAATATTTAAATGCTTAAAATCACAAAATTTAAAATTCCTGGTGAAGTGATAAATGGCATTCGTATATTACGAAAAAAAAAAAAAAAAGAATACAATACTTATAATCATTTGTTTGTATTACTTAATCTGTACTACTCATTACATTTCCGAAAGTATTTCTTGTCAGTTTCTAAATTTACAAAAATATTTTAAGTAAATTATAGAAAACGCCCGCGAAGTAATTTGATGTCTTAATGTGTAAAAACCTCAAAATTTAAAATTGAGATTCCAAATAAGGTGAGTAAAAGTATTCATATATTACGGAAAAATAAAAATTTAAATGCAACGTTTATAATCATTTCGTATAACATTAATATAACAGATACAGGTATGTGATAAATGATAAACGAGCACACTAAATCATAAACCAGGTGATATATTTCGTGGCAAAGTTTATAGTTGAAGTTACAGTCCTTAACTTTCCTGTATGGCATTGTTTATAAAATGTAACAATATTTTTTATATTATTTGAAACAGAAACTAAATTAACCAATCCTGTTATTCTAGTATTCTTAAACATTAATATAGTACAATAATAAACTTGTAAAATATGGAAAGATATACCACTTCTAATTAACATAAAATATATTTCAAGTATAGCCATCGTTTATATAACGCCTGTGTTTATAAATTTATTTTGAGTTTCACTTATACCTAGAATTTATATCAAAATACCAAAATTTAAAAATCAAACATTTTTATATTCATGTACTATGGTCGATTTATCAACACAAACAAATAACGGCTGTCAATTTCTCTTATGTTTAAATAGAAATCCATATTTTTGCTTCTGCTTAAGTCATAACCTCTTTTATTTAAATAAAATGTTCAGATTGTTTTCTTCATAAAATTGATTATTTAAATTTGGTTTTGTCATAAATTTGGTCATATTTTACACCAAAGACGTGAATAATGAACGCATGCACCGAGTTGAAACAACAGTCAACGTTTTATTACGTTTAAATTCTTCGAATGTTTTCCAAACACAAATGAAAAAAAATGCCATCATTATTTACATAAAATTTGATGAGTTCAAAATTTACATTTCACTGCATTTTGAAAAATTTTGCCAAGTAGTTTAAATTAGCTTTCGATGCTCTCAATAACGTTAAAAGTTTTGAACTTATCTTGATTACTATACTAAAAGGAATATCGAATAGAACCCAAGTTTCTTTTTATATCTTTTTGTTTATCAATTTCATAATTAATATCACAAGTTTATTTCAAAATAAAAAATTGCATATTTTGTTTGACTGGTTATTTAGTAGCATAATGTGAAATAGGAATATAATACATTTTTAGAGCGTGATATATTACATTTTTAGAGTATGAAAATAGGAATTAGATAAGCTAATTAATTTGGTGTGGTGGGGGTATATTCAAAACATTGAAACACTAATTTCACACTAAAATCTGAAAATTTAATCGGCTCAAAACTCATCACTAGCTCGAGCAAATTATATTAAATTTATATGAATTTTAAACATCTTTGATCTTAGAAATCGGAATCTGAAAGCAGTAAAATAAATCAGTCTGTAATCACCTACTCTGTACCTCCAAGTGACATTCGTTTCTACAATCAACTTGGGCAGAAACGCAAAACGATTAATGTCATCAGGCATCAAAACCAAATGGCTAGCAACCGTTGTCGAGTAACCAGTGGTCCGCATTTGAACTGCTATTTAATTAAATATGAACCAGGGGAGTAATTTAATGGCTGTTTTCATTCAAACTGCTGTACTTTACGCTTCGATAGAGTCACACTCTCCTCTAACTAGTATACAACTTTTCATTCCACTTTTCTTTGGTGCAATAACCAGGTACACCCATCCCAATTTTTTCCTCATCCTGAAACTAAAATTAAAAAAAAAAAACATGCCTACGAGTAATGAATAAATAACTTGCATTTATTTTTAATGACATTAATAATAGTGATACGAACGTGTTCTTTGGAATCATGGTGTGCAATCATGATACAAGAATGAGTCCAAATTTCTGGATAGCGTTTATTCACAAGCGGAAAGTAAACAAGAAAACTATACAATGAAACAGCACTTAAATGCTCCACTAATTTCACAAAATAAGCAATATTATTCTCAAAATACTGACTAAAATAATTTCACAAAACAGCCGCTACTATTCTCAAAACATTGACAAAAGTCACAGTTTACTGTAGCTCATACTGCAATCCAACGGAGTGATGAGTCCTTTTACAATCTCTTTATAGAAACTTCTGGAAATCGCTCCTATTACGTATAAAAATCGTTATTTGGCGATGCTTCCTGAAGATTCAGGAACTCGCCATATGTCGTCATATTGGCGATAAATCGCCCAATCTGGAAAACCTTCTTCTGACTTTAAATCCTGCAAACCCTAGACCCACGTCATGCTTAAGTCATAATGCTTTCTCCGTCAGGTCTTCGAAGGAGACGAAAGGAAAGGAGCCAGTGAAGGAATATTACGCGTTCGCAACAATAGCAACTAAGTATGGCACAAGAATTTTCCAATCATAAATTTGCTGTCCTGAAAACTTGGCATTTTGATTTACATGGTTCTTACGCCTAACCATGCAATTCTCCAAGTACTTCGATACTTGTCTCAAAACAGAAACCGGAAAACATGACCAATTTAAGCACTGCATTAAATTATGTTAAATTTATATCATTTCATGATAAAGAGAAATTCTGCACAAGTGTAAGTCAATTTTTTTTTTTGTAAAGTTTTAGAAAGCAATTCCGTCTCCCCATCATAAAGCTTTGAAAACAATAAATTCCTAAATTTTCTTCTCATCGTCATCGGAAAACTGTACAAAATTTACTTTTCATGCACTCCCGCGGTATAGGAAGCATAAAGCGCCATCAGAAATAAATCTTGTATTCATATCGTTGAATTTACATTTAACCAAAAAAAAAAATAAAAAAAATAGAAACGTCACATTTCTGGAAAAGGGAAATTTTCGAAAGATTTCTCTGCCCGAATTTCTATTCGTTTAAATCTCCACTATTCTGCACATTCTAAAAGTAAAAAAAAAAAAAATAGAAGATAAAAAAAAAAATTCCATTCAAAAAATCTACCTCCTCCGTTCCGACATTATGCATTTTGCTGAACCTCCCTCAATTCTTACTTTCCAGATCGATGAATTCGGGAAAAGGGGAACAGCAAGAACAAAAACAGGAGAAAGGGGGGGGGGGAGAAAAAATCTCTAAACGAAACACAAGGTATGGGAGGAAGAAAAAATAAAAAGGAAAAAACAATTCCCGGGCCAATGACAACGTTGAGCTCCCCCCTCCACATCTTCCCCTTTGCCAGAGTGCCAGGGCGTCAGCTGGTAAGAGACATTTTTCTTAAGAAATGGCAACGACTCGGCGTCCATAATTATGGAGCACATAAGAAAAATACATACACCCTGCATAGAATAAAAGCTGTATAGAGATTTAAAAGGAAATAGTTTTAAGTGGTTTGGAAATACTTGTTGAATGCAGTGATATTTAAAGCAATTTCTTCAGTCTTCGAGTTGTATATCACATCATGAACCATGTCAAAATAAATAAAATGCCTTTGTCTGTTCTTTTTATTTCCCTTACAATACTCGGTAATGTATGGAGAAAGTATCGAAAAAAAGTCGTTTTCAAGTGGCGGGGTTGCAAAAATGTCGAAAAATTGAAATATCTCGAGAACGGTTCATATCCTACTGTAATGAGGTTCGTTTTATTCTTTTCGGCGTCAGAAATTGTGCATAAAACCAGCATTTAATTAATACGCTTCACTTACAAGTGATTAATCCACCAAATTTTGTGAAATTTTGTCTAATAGTTTTTGGCCCAAAGTGGTCTATACGTTACATAAACACAGACGTCACGCTAAAATGGTGTGTTCGTATTCCACGAAGTCTGAAGTCTTCGTCGAAAACTATAGTTTCGATGTTCGAAACGATTCTAACACTTTCCCTATACATTACCAAGTATTGTATCGGAAGTAAAATAAGATGCATTAAAACAACAAATCCGCAATCTTCCATCCAGCAATCTTCCATCCCAGCAATCTTCCATATAAAATTAATGTATTATGAAAAAAAAAAGTGAAAAAATATAAATTTGAGTCTGTGGGGCAAATCACGTTCTGCCCATATCATATTTTTCAGATAAAGATTCAATTACTTGAAGGGCAATCGCAGATTTGACATTTAAAAAAAAAAGCGAAAATTATTAAATTATAAGAATTATTAAATTACAAAAATAATAAGAATCCACGTATACTGAAAACTTATTTCAGTAATCGAATACATCTTTTATAAAATGTAAAGAACCTTTGTCTCAGCGGGGAATCGAACCTCTGATAACCGGCATTATAGTGGACGCTATATCCATTGAGTTACTGAAACGATTATCTCTTCCTTTGTATGTTAGCAGTGGGTCCTACCTCCAGATTTCAGGTAAAATGGCAATATCTTTAAATTATAGGATGGCATCTTGTTCAACAAAGTCTCTGTTAATTGAAACTGCTGCCATAAATCTGTAAAAAATAAAAAAAATAATAAAATTTGTGTTGTTTAAGCCTCGGTTATACAATTCAACTTTGTTAACCTACAGGATTCAATTGCTCGTCCGCCGGTGTAAAGAACTTTCGACTCAACGGAAAATCATCCATCTCAAGTTGATTAGACGACACTAATCATCGAGCATAGCCTCAATTGTTCAATGGACATGAGCAAATGACATTATTAAACTAGCGGTTAATGTCAAAATTTCAAAATTAATATAATTTTACTTAAATAAATTATAAAATAGTCACAGAATATTTAAATTCAATGAGTTCCTAAAAGTTGTATTTCTAATTTTTTATTACTATTATTATTATTATTATTATTATTATTATTGTTATTATTATTACAGTGCGTGACACAGCATTTAAATATATTTATATAGGGTAAATAGAAAACTTTCTCCCCCAAAATTTCATCCCCCCCCCCTCCCTGGACAAAAAGTCCTGAAAGAAACACTGCTCTGGAATTTCGTTCAAGACCTTCATCTATTCCATTTCTCACTAGTCCTTTCTTTTTTATCAGGTGGAAGAAGTAAAAACTTTTATGGAATACAAATTCCTGCACTCTAGGAAGAAATGAAGATGTTTTAAAAAAAAAAGATATATAGCGTGGGTCGCCACTAGTCTTTCTCATACTTTCGTATTTAGTTAACTTGTATCACAATCATTATCAAATGATAAAAATTTAAACTTTTCCAGATTTCATACTATGGGCGCCCATACATAAGCTATAAGGGGGCTCCAGTCCCTCTTATTGTTTTGCAATATTTGCTTTGTCAGGTTGAACTTTAATGAAAAATAAAGTCTGTTTAGTAATTTTTCATTAACATATTTTTGCGGAAATTGGTTTTTAAAACTAATGTAATTAGCTCAGAATTTTGTTTAGATGTTTTAAAATTCTCATTTACAAGGTTAAATTCCTGAACATTTCTCTTGGGGGGGGGGGGGGGGAGGACATCCCTGGAACCGCAATCCACTACCCTTTGGAAAATCCATATGGGCGAACATGCTCCATACCCAAGTTATTGTTTTAAAGCTGTATAAATTCTTTAAAAGTTTCTTTTCTTCAAGTTGGCAACAGTTTAACAACGTCAATGCATGCATTTGACTTATATGTGTTCATAAAAACTATTGTTATACTATTAACATCCGAAACGTGGTTTAAATTACCAATCGCTATATACTACCATCATTGTTCTGGGAATTACCATTGTTTTCCATAGGAAATAATGCAATGAAAATCTTAAAATTCGATTCATTTGAGCTGATCATGGAAAATATTCTATGTAGTTCTAACTTTTTACAGAATATTTCCATATCTAAACGTTACGAATATTCATTCTTGAGTTGTCATGTCTACAGCTCACAGAGGATAAATACACACATACACAGAAACAAATGTATCTTTATCCTTCCCATCATTGGGCTACTGAGACAGTTATATATCCATGTATTTTTAAGCACTGCATGCTCTTTTATCTCTAAACAGCATAAATAGACTATTATTTAATAAAAAAAAATTAAATTAAAACGATAAAACAGAAAGGAAATTAGACAATGGACAAAGCATTAAAACAAGAAATGTGAAAATAAATTAAACAAAAATTCGACTCAAAAAGTAAACATCTTGAAGAGTTGTAGCGGGTTGCCAAAGTGACACAGTTGCCAGAAACACACACATAATATATTATAATCTATTTACATACTAAAAACATAATAATCGGGACATGATTTTACTTATTCCCGATATTCAAACCGGGACAAGGCTCAGCGAAAATGATGACATCGAAGATAAATTCACTTTCGATGTTTTCGAACATTTTTTGGTGGAACAGGACATATAATTCTCTTTTTTCCGTTCTGATTCGTTTCCGGTGTGCATCAGCATGTCGAGGGGGTAGTCCAAGAGGGACGGTCTCTCCCCGACCACCGAACCATGAAGGCGCCGCCATGCTTCGAGTGATGCCACCGCGGAAATCGTCGCCCCGACGGGGGCGCGAATTCGTTTCGCCACAAGGCGAAAATCATCGCTTCGACTCTGCTGCCGTTTTTATATGTATGTACTGTGCAGCTGATGGTAGTTTCTGACATGGGTCGGTAGACCAAATCTTTTATTTTCTTCAGATTTTAATTTTAATCCTGATATACAGAAGAATCCGCTTGTAAAGAGCCCCAGGGCCTCCTACACAAATTGTAGGCCCCCTGCAAACTTTTATCATGACCCCCCCCCCCCCCTCCCTTCATATTTAATTTTCCCATTTTTTGTAAATATTTCTTGTCTTTTTATCTCTAAATAAAATTAGATTCTGAGCCCCTTTTGAAGCTTGTCCCGCATTAAAGTGATGTTCGCTCCCCCCCCCCATGGGCGGCCTTGTAAGCCCTCATTTAGAGAGATTCCAGATTTAACGAGGGAATTGTGGGCATAAACCATTGCTCTCAATGTTAATAATTAATCCCAACGTTGAAATAAACCATTGCTCCCAACGTTATGAATCAATGTCACTGAAAGTCTATGTAGTGATCACCGGAAGGCAATATGAATCAGATTGATGCAACTGAGAGCCTATTAAATCACTTATTATTATCTGTGAACTTAAATTGGTAAATACAGGTAACTACCAGAAAGAAAAAAAAATCAATATTTTCTTAAATTTTGCTTTTCCTGTCTGTCTCAATGTTATCCCTTATCATTATTCGCTTCTACAGCAACTATCAGTCATCGAACTTTACAAAAAATTCAACCATAGAGTTTCACAATCGTTCAACTTCTATGTGTTGCCTACCATTGCTGATCGAGCTCTCTGTCCTCCTGCACTCAGGGAGGGATGCTATCAGTCCCCCATAACTTTGTAGTGAAAAGTCCACGAATGTACACGTTAAGTCTATCCTAGTGATCATGCCCGATAGAATGAAAGGGATTGCAGTGTTTCTTGCGATGAATTTAAGAAGCTGGGATAACGAATTTGCCAACAAAGCGAGGTAGAAGAAAAACGTCAATTACAAAGTTGTAGAGGATTATTTAATTAGAAAGTTAGTATACAATTTGGTGCGATTAGTTAACCCAGTTGTTTACTACAGGTGCGCCTCTACACCATGTGCTGCTTTGAATGATAGTCAGGTGAGCCGTGCATGGACGTGATTATTGCTTTTTGTTCTAAACAATATGAAATATCCGAATATTTTTTACTATACTATGACAATTGAATCCGCATAAGAATTAATTAAAAGAATACAGTTGGTCAAATCACTGTAGATACAAAAAGCTAGAAAACTACTTTTTTAATCGATAAAAATTCAGTGGCCCTTTGATTTTCTGCGAGGTCTGACCTGGAAAAAATTTTCGAACATTCTGTTAGAAAATTGAAAATTTTATATACGAATATAATTACGTTAAAATCAGTCATTTTGCAGATAATGTTTATTTAAAAAACAATGATACAATTTACAATAAATAAAACTGCTGCCTCTAAGAAAATAACTTGATTAACTGGAGGGTAGATCAACTCAACTTCCTCATGCCAGAATCCTTCTTTCTTTCTTTTTGCAAATTTTGCAAAAAAAAAAAACTTGCAAAATCTGTGTCTTTGGTCCCAATAATCACAATTATAGCATGTTACCCTTGAGAAAATCTTTTGATTGATACCAAGTTTGACATTGTAACCTTCAACTCCCTCTCTCCCCAATGATGTCACGAACACAAAAATTCTATCGCGGCTATTTTTCATTGCAATTATTGAAACTTTTAAGTGTTGAGATCATTGAGCCATAAATAATCCTTCTAATGCATAATTATGTCAAATTTTGCCCTATGCTGCCATGTTAAGAAAATATAAAATTTAGAAGTTCTCGTTCGAATTTCAAAAAGTTCTATCCAGTTCTAGATTTTTCGGTAACAAAATCGAATATAAAGTTTCGTGAAAATCCGTTGATATTTGTATCAGCTACTGTGTAAACAAGACATCGAAAACAAACAGACGGACATCACTCTAAAAATAGTCGAAACGTGTTCAGAAGGTCCTAGAACATATATTATCATCGAAATCTTAAAAACGAAAATTTTCGAAAGCAATACATTTCCTATAAATTCTAATCACTCGCAATGAAAATTCATTTGTAATCACTGTCTGCAGTAAGCCTTTTGCTGTTACATTACCTCTCAAATAATTATTGTCATTTCCTTAATCAAAAGACTGTCGCATTACATACTTATGTCTACCGTGCTATTGAATTATGCTCTATTTCTACTTTATAAAAATTCTGACCTGTCACCTTAGAACAAACAGGCATGTCAAAAATACGGCCCGCAGGCCATGAGCGTCCTCCGGGGCAATTAGATGTGACCCGGACCTCGATTAATTGTAGTCGAATTTCATGAATACTTTTTCCATATATTGAACACATAGGTACAGATTACAGATACCTATTAAATACATACTTATCCAGGGTTGTCCGGAAGAAAATTATTGAGAATATGCGGTGCTGTCTCATTTAAAGAGTATTGAAATTGCGGGATTTCAAGAGGCGGAGCTTCTGGTGGGCGTGTGGAAGGGGGGCGCTGCCCCCTTGAAAATTTTTGAATCATTTAGGCAATATAATTGCCACTTTTAAGCTCATAAATAATTTTCTCACAATCTTAATAGCTTAATGCTTAACAGGTAACAGGACAATATATATATATATATATATATATATATATATATATATATATATATATATATATTCTCCCCTTATTATCTTATTTTAGCCGTACTTCTTCATTCTCTTGAAATTATATTTTCATCTTTTTATCTTGAAGCTTTAACTGTTGAATAACTCATTTTATTTCATTTTATTGCTTTTGCGCAGTACAGTTTTTATTACTCTCTTTGGCAACAGCAAATCACATCTTTTCATTTTGGCATATGGCAACATTGGTCCAGTCATATTTTGCTCGTCATGGTTGCGCTGAAGAGGTGTGTTTTGAGGTATTTATGTTTCCTTTATTGTTCCAATCTATATGCTTGTCGTCCATATAACACAAGTTTATAGATAAAATCTATCTTGTGTTTCAGAAACAAGCATTTTTGTGTTCATTTCGAAGGGATATATGGACCCGAAGAGAATTTTTTCGAAATGAACTTATCGTAAGCCTAAATCTCCTCCATGTGCAAGCTTTTTTGCTTGATTTTTTTGTTTCCTTATTTGCATTCCTCATTTTTGAAATTTGTTGATTGTCTTTGTCTTTATGACTTGCATTATGCTTTATTATTTCCTCTTTTTGTCTTAATTTCTTTTATTTCTTTGTATTTTGTAGAAAATTTTGGAATAGTGTATTATGAGTTACTACATACATTCTAACTTTGGATTTAATAATTTATATTTATATATACATATATATATATATATATATATATATATATATATACACACACACACACACATATATATATATATTGATGTGCTATTGCTTAATCTGAAACAGGCATTTGTTTGGGTTAATTAGAATTAAATACTCAGACCTGAAGATGAATTAAGTTCTGATTAATCATCGAATTTGGGACGGTGCTGTTCTTTTCTCTTATCGGCATTGTGGCCGTGAATTTGCTTCTATGGTGATGTTAATATTATTTGAATTGTTTTTTTATTTATTTTTTATTTTTTATTTTTACATAATTCTTATTATTACATATTTCAAATATATATATATATATATTAACAGATACGGATCATTTTGTAACTTGGAGGGCTTTCTATTTTTTTCCTGCACTACTTTTGTTTTCTTGTAACTTTTCACTTACTCGCTTACTTTAATATTACCTACATACATAATTCTCATTCCTTCCTTAATACCCACTAATATTATGAAAAAGTTATTTCCATCATATGGCAACATCAGTTTACACTTTTAAAACATTAAGAAAAAAAAAAACATTTACAACATAGAGAAGAGTGGTCAAAAAATTATAATTACTTAGCTGTCAATTCTTTTACACGTTCACGTTTTAGCTAATAAACTGCAGCTGTAGTAACCTAGTAACTAATATAAAATATTACTAGAAATAAATTTGGGATAGGCAGCTTCGTTCGAAGGGGAAGGGAATTGAATTGATACCTTAAGCTGTTGAAAAAGGCTACAAAAGGCTGAACTTTGTTGAAAGATGCCTCAAAACCAGCAAATACAAAACTTTCTTGAGACCTTGAAAGTACGTGGCGCGTACTCTGTATTTTTCAAAATTTATTGAGAGTACGCGGCGCATACAGCGCGTACCCTTTCGGAACAGCCCTGCACTTATCTCTGTCACAAGTACGTATTCTTTTTTCATTGAGTAAGCCTATAATAATAGTATAATGCGGTACGCCTGCTTTGACAGCTTGATGTAAGATCTCGTTCTGCGATTAATTTTTTCTATGTAGTAGATTCGATCATACCTTGATAGCGCACTAACAGCATCATAAAATATATACACACCCATAAAATAATGCGCTGTTTTTTAACTGTTACGATTTAATGCCATTTTAATTTTGATGTATACATTTAAATATTATATTTATCATTTAAATAATATATTTTTTTTTATATAAAATGAGTGTTTGACTGACACCCTTGCCTTAGATCGTGAATTCTCTCCAAATATTATAGATCGTGTTTTTCTTTGTTGTTATTGTTGTTGTTTTCCAAATTTTATAAACCACCCCAAAGCAAGGAAGTTTCAGTTAAAAATTTTAGCAATATTGGATTTTTTTTTTCTAAAATTAGTCGTAAAATTTCTAGAATTCTAAATAAGTTTGACTTCAAAGTGATATTCTCCCTTATCAATAAAATTAAATTTTCTTCCCTTAATAATCCTATTGAAAAGTTTAATAATTGAGTCATTTATCAAATTCCTTGTCAATGTGTACATAGGTCAAACTAAATTCACCTTAAAATACCGTTTAAGAGGTCATCAAAATTGTGTAAAAAACAAAGAAATTAATACATCTTCTATCGCTAATCGTTGTTGAATGACCAGTCACCGGTTTGATCTTTCCTCTGCCTTTGTTGTTCAAAGTGTTCATCAGCTTTCGATTTGGATTTCTTTGAATCTTTTCGTATTAATAAAAACTATAGTAATCTAGTTAATGATTTACAAATGATTCCATATTTCTCAGAGGTGTGGCATGATCTTCTCTAATGTTTTGTTTCTTTGGGTTTATATTCTCTACCTGTTATTTTTTTTCTTGTTTGTGTCTCATGTTCATATTTCCTTGTTTCACATTTTTATTGTTTTATTTTTATTCCGTGCCACTAGACGGCACGACTATATTGTGATATTCTAATACCATTTTAGAGTACTTCGTTTTACATGTAGTTTACTTTCATCACCGCAAATGATCAAGGAGTATCCCTCAGGTGTAAAATATTTTGGTGAATTTTAGAGTTTTTTTCTCCTTTTGGAGTTGCAAAATTACATAATTTGCTACTTTATTTGGTAATATGGTTATTTATTAATTTTCACCAAAATTGGTAGAAAATACCAAATGTAATAAATAAAAATAAAACTCAAATGGCGTAAAATTGCATTCGATATGAAAAAATGCATACCATTCTCGATTTCAGAGTCTCAAATTTCATATTAAATATTCGTTTTTTTACTTAACATCAGGCGCACCACAGCCTAGTACAAAAGAATATACACAAGCAGCGCTAATAAATGTTGTTTCACATCAGTCTATTAAGGGCGCGGGAGCCCAGCAGTTAGCGCGCAGGAATTGCAGTCGGTAGGCCCGTGTTCGACTCCTGCCACTACCAAAACTGCCGCCGTGTTCCCGCGGAGTACGATCACATAAAACATGTGGGTCCGTAAGTCCTTCCGAGAGGTTGGTGGTAGGGGAAGGAGAGTACGGTCCCTGTGGATGCCTCCCTCACTGGGTTCCGGTCTAAATTGGTTGGCACTTCCCGCCCGTTCAAACAGTTACCTTACACCTTTCTGGTAGGTTGGACGGTCGGAGTCTCAACAGCAACATAAATCCATTAAATCAAAATAAAATTAAATCGCAAAAATAAAATTTTATTCTAGGCTGTTGTATCAAACAATATTAAAAAAAAAATCTGATGTGGGCAACACATGACTTTCCTTATATAATGCAATGAATATACTACTTTTACAGTAAAAAAATAGGTTTTTCTTATAGTAGCTATATTTTTTCCAAGATATTGAATTTTCGTCAATTAATCGTCATTTTCATTGATTTAGCGTCATTCTTATACATTTGGCTATATTTCCATGAATTTGGCAACATATAAAGAAGTCGCCAAGTTGGCGACATTCCACCAAATTCGTCGCCAAAATCTCGCCAAGCATTATGGACGAAGAAATAAGTAATTCTGACAGCATATAAATGACTATTGGCGTTCAAATACATAAGTATTACTCAAAGTATCTTTTTTCGTGACTGGAACGAGCCAGATTCACGAAAATGATGTCACCAAATTTATCGCATGGTATTACATGTGAAAAGTGAGCATGTTTCGCAATAGGAAATATTTTTTTTTAATTTTATATGACTTTTTGATAATTTTTTTTAAAATGTGCAATATCTCGAGAACGGTTCATGTTAATGTTCTAAAATTTATGTCAATCGTTTTCTAATGAAAAATTACATAAGAAATGTCTATTTGCGTAACTTTATTAGCGGTTTTGATTTTTTGATGATTTTTTCAAAATTTCCCTCGAAAATTTAGGGAGGAGGGGGCGGTTTTGAACTTTCGATTGCGTTTAAAAGCAATAGGCTTCAAGTATTCACGGATTGTGATTTTTGTACCAAATTTCGTTTGAATCGGTCCATTCGTTCGTCATTTATCTTCTCCACAGACTCACTGACACACACACACACACACACACACACACACATACACACACACACAGAGAGACATCACTTCAAAAATGTTTGATGCGTGATCAGGGATGCTTGAAACGTGCTCTCCCGTCGAAAACTCGAATTCTAATTTTCGACCCCGTCGCAATACTTTCCTTATACATTATGTATATAAGAAAAGTAAAAAAAATAATAATTATATTATATTTCATTTCACACCTCTTTGCTTTTAATGAATTTAGTGGAAAAAATTCAAAGTAAACGTTCTTAAAATGCTATTCCTTCTTATTACTTTAATCTCACTACACATTTTAGAAAACAACATGTTAAAGTCACTTAAATGTTAAACATATCTTAAACTTCATATAAAAATTTTAATCGTAATCTCAAAAACATTAATTGTAATTAAGAAAATAAAACTGAAATACTATAGCGTTCATAAAAATCTAAATATGTAATGGTACATTTAAACTAATTTTTACTTTCCTTATATACATAATGTATAAGGAAAGTATTGTGACGGGGTCGAAAATTCGAAATCGAGTTTTCGACGGGAGAGCACGTTTCAAGCATCCCTGATCACGAATCAAACATTTTTGAAGTGGTGTCTGTGTGTGTGTATGTGTGTGTGTGTGTGTGTGTGTGTGTGTGTGTGTGTGTGAAAGTATGTGTGTGTGTCAGTGAGTCTGTGGAGACGATAACTGACGAACGAATGGATCGATTTGAACCAAATTTGGTACAAAAATCACAATCCGTAAACACTGGAAGCCTATTGTTTTTATACGTAATCGAATGTTCAGAAACCCCCTAAATTTTCGAATAAAATTTTGAAAAAATCGTCAAAAAATCGAAACCACTAATAAAGTTACGCAAATAGACATTTCTTATGTAATTTTTCATTAGAAAACGATTGACATAAATTTTAGAACGCTAACATGAACCGTTCTCGAGATATTGCACATTTTTCAAAAAAATTATTAAAAAGTCATATGAAATGAAAAAAAAAATATTTCCTATTGAGAAACATGTTCACTTTTCATATGTAATACCATGCGATAAATTGGATGACATTACTCTCGTGGATCTAGCTCGTTCCATTTATGAAAAAAAATATTTTGAGTAATACTTTTGTATTTGAACGCCAATAGTCATTTATCTGCTGTAAGAACAACTTATTTCTTTGTCCATAACGCTTGGCGAAATTTTGGCGACGAATTTGGCGGAATGTCGCCAACTTGGCGACTTTTTGAAATGTTGCCAAATTAACGAAAATCTCGCCAAATGGATAAATTGACGCTAAATCAATGAAAATGTCGACTAATTGTCGAAAATTCAATATCTTGGACAGAATATTAGTATCTACTATAAGAAAAAATCTATTTTTTTTACTGAAAAGTAGTAAATTCATTACATTATATAAGGAAAGTCATGTGTTGCCCACATCAGATTTTTTTTATTAAATCTATAAAATACATACAATTTAAAATATATACATTATTATGATTAAAATAATACGTTTCATGAGCAAAAATGTAAATATGATAACATGCAATTAATATTTTTTTTAATGCATTTCTAATTGAATCATACAAATCAAATACGAAAAGATAAATACTAATTTGAATGATTATATCTAGATGTCTCATATAAATGAAAATAATTAAATTCAATGAAAATCATTATATATATATGGGCACATGCCGTTTTTTTATGTATTTTCTTAAAGATATTATGTTCTAAAACTACAAACATTCGCTTTAAAATAATTTGAAAAAACTTCGTTTGTAATGGATGAAGAAATTGATTAAAAGTATCAATCGGTTTCGAAGCCGGAAAACGGGCTCTTTCTTCAGGGTGTAAAAACAGAGTAGCCACGCTATCATGATTTTGTGAAGAAATCTTTGTCAAACGAAGAACAGAAAAAAAAGTAAAGAAGAGACCTAGGAAGAAAAAGATAAAGATTAAGAGATCCTAAATATTTCTCCGTGAATAGAAATGCAAATTAAAGTACCTTATGATAAAATAATCAGTTTTTAAAAGCTACATGAGCAACAACATCAACAAACTTTAAAAACATTAGCTAAAAATGCTGTAAAAATGTTTCGAAATGAGCGATTACAAAACTATGCAGTATTTAACAAAAAGGATGGAAACAAGTTATTTTAGGAGACAAAGGAGCTAATTTTATTAAAAACACTTCGAAATAATCTTTCAAATTACTGTATGAGGTAACGTCATCATCTGAATTCAAATAATATTCTATCAGTTTTTAAAATACCAATGAATAAAAGACTGCGATATTAAAAAGAATATAATAGAAAATTAAGAAAGCAACTGAGTTGAAAAGTTATATGAGCTAACTTCAAATAAATTCACATAGAGGAATATAATAACAAAAAATATGATGTGATCAGCACATGACTTTCCCTGCAGATTCAAATTCATTTTGTAATTTTTATTTCATTATGCATTAAATTGAGTTTAATTGCAGAAAATAATATGTATAATTTTCTAATATTATATAAATTTTGTCTTTTTATTGCATCTTTATTTCTTTCGGCAATTTAATTCACTTTAAATTTTCCAGGTCCTTAAAATTACAAAAAACTAAAATATCTAGAAAACGGTTTATCCTATAAATTTTTATTTCATTATGCATTAAATTGAGTTTAATTGCAGAATATAATATGTATAATTTCCTAATATTATATAAATTTTGTCTTTTTATTGCATCTTTATTTCGTTCGGCAATTTAATTCACTTTAAATTTTCCAGGTCCTTAAAATTACAAAAAACTAAAATATCTCGAAAACGATTTATCCTATAAATTTTTATTTCATTATGCATTCAATTGAGCTTAATTGCAGAAAATAATATGTATAATTTTCTAATATTATATAAATTTTGTCTTTTTATTGCATCTTTATTTCGTTCGGCAATTTAATTCACTTTAAATTTTCCAGGTCCTTAAAATTACAAAAAACTAAAATATCTCGAAAACGGTTTATCCTACAGCCATGGGGTCAGACTTATTTGCTTAGTTGTCAAATTTTACCAATAGAACAAGTACTTAATTAATATATTTCAACAATTTTAGTCATTTATTTCAGAGTTTCCTTATCTTTGTAGGCCATTTCGCAAAAAACAGTCGGTTATACATTTCCTAATCACGACAAAATCAAATCAGCATCAAGATAACCAACATGGGACTAAACAACAAAGTTTTGAAAATTTAATTAATTTTATTAAATAATTTTATTAAATAATTTTTAACTATTGTGAAAATTGTCTTCATTTCCTCAAAATTAAAAATCTAAATATCTCGGGAATGCTGCGTCTTAAAGTAATGGGGTGGATCTTATTCATTTGGTCATTAAAAATTACGTATAAAACAAGCATTTAATTGATACGTTTGAGCATATGTAGTAGTTTAATTTGGATTGAATATTTTAGATTTGCTGACCATTTCTCAAAAAAAAGGCAGATTCATTTTTTTCAGAATCGTATCAAAATCTAACCAGCATCACAATATCCTACAAGCTACTTATCCAACAAATTTTGTGTATTTCGGGCAATTAGTTTGTCAACTAGGGTGGATACATACAATATTTGCGGGTCATTTCGCAAAAAAGGCAAATTACTTTTCAGCATATCGTACCAAAATCCAATAAGCACCAGGGTAAACCACAAGTAACTTATCTACCAAATTTTGTGAAATTTGATCGAATAGTTTTTCAGCTAAAGTGGATACATACAATTTTTGCGGGCTATTTCGCAAAAAAAGGAAGGTGTATTTATCCCGAGTAGTTCCAAAATCTAATCAGCACCATAGTCGACCTTAAGTGGTTTATCTACAAAATTTTGTGAAATTTTCAAATAGTTTTTGTCAAAATATTTGTTATAAATTTGTTAAAATTTGTTATAAATTTGTCAAATAGCATCTAATAATAAAAAATCTAATCAGCACCAGGGTCACCCATAAGTAACTCACCTACCAAATTTTATGAAATTTGGTATAGTAGTTTTTGAGTTACAGTGGATACATACATTGCACAATCAGACAGACACACACACCAGACGTCACACTAAAAAAGTGCTTTCGCGTTCTAGAGGTCCCAAAACGTGTAGATCAGTCGAAAACTCGAGTTGCGATTTTAGACATGATTTCAATGCTTTCCCTACACATTGCCATGTATTGCAGGGAAAGTAATAAAGGATAAAATCTAAAAGACACTGACTTCCAAAAGTTGAGCATTCAATGCAAATTTTCATTTTTCGAAAGGGTATTTGAATGAGTAGCTGAAAATCACTACGGATGTAGACGACAGTATGCAAATATCGTACGTTACAGCCAATCACGATTGATTGTCCCGATATATGCTAACTAGGCAGTCGTTATTTTTGATTATATTCGTGTTTCTATGGCTGAAAGAAGACGAATGACAGATAGTGAGCGCTGTCGTGCTGTCGGACGCATTGAAGCAGGACAATTAATCAGAGATGCCGCTATTTTCTTTTGCGTTGCTCATTCGGTAATTTCACAATTATGGAAACAATTCCAAACAAGTCAAACTGTTGTCCGGAGACCTGTGCCCGGTCGTCTAAAGGTTACCACCCCCTCTGATGATCGGTATATTGCTATATTAGCCAAGCGGAATCGAAGAGCGACCTCCACAACTCTTACATCCCTGGCTGCAGAGGCACTTGGTAAAACATTATCTACCAGTACTAAGCGCCAAAGGCTCCACGTGAAGGGACTGTATTCTCGAGTACCACGTTTTTGTGTTCCACTATAATCGTCCAAGCCAGAGGGGCAAGATTAAAGTGGTGTCGCCAACATGTCAATTGGGCTGTCTCAGATTAGTGCAACGTCCTGTTCACGGACGAGCCCAGATTATGCCCTGAAATCAGATGATAAGTGTGTAAGGGTTTGGAGACAACGAGACATTCGCAATCAGGCCAAGAACATCATCGAACGACAAGCATTCAGAGGCAGCGTCATGGTGTGGGCTGGGATTTGAATGGGATATCGTACAGAGCTGATTATCTGTAAAGGCTGTTCTGTGACGGCTGTGCGGTATCGGAATGAAGTCCTAGATCCTATTGCGATACTCTACGCTACAGCAGTTGGTCCTGATTTGCTCCTTATGGACGATAACGCCCGTCCCCATCGAGCTAACATTGTTGACGAAGACCTGGAAACTGAGGACATTTCTTGTATGGAGTGGCCGGCGTATTCCCCCGACCTTAATCCCATTAAAAATCTTTGGGATGTCTTTGGGCGTGCTGTCTCTGCGCGTTTACCTCCTGCAGCCAGTTCCAGAGAGTTGGAGACTGCCCTATTGGAGAAATCGCCATTGTCGCATCTGGATTGGTTGATTACCTCATTGAAAGCATGGAAAATTGTTGTAAAGTTTGTGTGAAGGTCCGGGGTGGTCACATACCATATTAATGTAAGTATTGTTTTGTTTGTCTTTAAACATCATTTTATTAGTGACTCAAATGTGACGTCATCATATAACTTCCGAAAAGTAAATATTTTTTTCATTTTTGTACATAATTCTTACTTTCTTTAATATATAAACACATTTGCTACCTTCATGTACAATTTTGAATTAATCAAAGCTTTACTTTTCCATTTTTGTTGAATTTTCCGTCCGTGCTTAACTTTTGGAAGCCAGTGCATATTTCAAATTATTCAAAAATTAAAATACGATCATAAACAAAGCATATTTTAAAATCAAAGGTATGTTAAACTTTCCTTTTAAACTACATGCTAATCATTGAGTTACTGCAGTGTAATAATTAATGTCGGTATAAATCATGCTTTTTATGTCATTTAAGAACGCACAATACCCTAAATGAGTTTTAAATCTCGGTTTTTTTTATTAGTCCGCCAGAAGTTTCAAGGACTTTTTAGCTGCTCCACTTCTCGAATTATTCCCCTAAAATGAGTATATTCCTATGACGGGCTCAAGACGGGCGAGCCCGATAAAATTTAAGATTAAAGAAAGTTAAAAGTACCACAAAAGACAACGGCGTGCCAAGTTTTATGTTACTGTAATGATTGCAGCGTGATTTGTTAGAGCCTCAAATATTTTAATCACACTAACAAACAAACAAATACTACATCAAGTTAAATAAAAGGTTGTAAAAAAAGAAAGTCAATGAGTATGTAAGAAAGTCATAGTATGTAATGTTTGTTTAGCTAATTATATGTGATATTTCATAAAAAACAAGAAAGATCAATCATACTTAAAGCATTGATTATGAAACACTTTCCAACTTCAATGCAATTTTATTTAAAAAAAGTCGAAAATGCAATACATTCCTCGGTAATATTTTAAAACTTATCACAATACTACATTGATTTATTATATTTGAAAACTTAAACATTCATTGAAAAAAATGAACTTCATACAAATGACGGCATTGAAATATAAATTGCCTGGTTTAAATATCTCTAAAATGCAATACATTCCACGGTAATATTTTAAAACTATCATAATACTACGATAATTTATTATATTTGAAAACTTCATCGAAAACAACTGAAATTAATTCAAATGAAGTCATAGAAAAAATAACACGCCTGGATCTCTCTATAAAAACAGGATTTCATTCATAACTTTCTCCCATTCATTTCATTCATCACAATACTATAATAATTTATTTTATTTAAACATTTTATTTGAAACCATGGAGCTACAAATAATTAAACTCTATGCTTAAAACTTCATCGAAAAAAATCGTCCTTCTCTTTATAAAATCAATTAATATTTCATTCATATCAGCCATGCAGACTCCATGGACTAAATTATTTTGTGTTAAAAAAATACAGGAATTCTAATACAACTCATTCTACATATTTAGCTGTTTACATTTTACATAGGTGAAAAATAGGCTTAGTTGTAGAAATAATCAAATTTAGATGAGCATTTAAACTCAAATATATTGTCATTGCGTTGTTTCAGTATGTAGATGCACAGAATTTAAGCAAAAATAAAGTAGTTTTAGGACGGATACAACACTCAATATGAATTAAAAAGAACTTTAAAAAATCACGATTTTGAAACAAGATGGATGCCATATATCAGTTTGAAGTGGGTCATGTGATCGTTTCATATCATGGTCATGTGATCGTTTCATATAAGAGGTGTAATTATTATTTTAATTTTTATTTAAAAAACTACTGAATATATTTCGCTGAATTTTTTTTTATATATTTTATGGAACAATTTGAATATTATCTAAAATTTTCGAAGCAATTTGTGAATTTTAAATCCGCTTAAAAAATGTTTGAAAAATTAGGTCCCATAGAGCTCAATGTATTTCATTTTTTCAACCCGGGTTCAATCCAAAACTAATTGGGTGATATTATTCATTTATATTCCCATAGGTCCTACAGACCGTCTGAACAACATACTAAAATTTCATTTTGATTAAGTCATTTTTACGGCAGTTATCGCGCTAACGGACAGACAGACAGACAGACAGAATGAACAAAGTCATAAACACTTTTCAACTTTGTTGTAAAGTGTTAAAAAAACAAGAAAGATCAATCATGCTTAAAGCATTGATTATGAAACACTTTCCAACTTCAATGCAATTTTATTTAAACATGTCTAAAATGCAATACATTCCTCGGTAATATTTTAAAACTTATCACAATACTACATTAATTTATTATATTTGAAACCTCAAACCTTCATCGAAAAAAATTAACTTCATTCAAATGACGGCATTAAAGTATAAATTGCTTGGTTTAAACATCTCTAAAATGTGATACATTCCTCGGTAATAATTTTAGAATTATCATAATACTACGATAATTTATTATATTTGAAAACTTCATCGAAAACAACTGAAATTCATTCAAATGACGTCATAAAAAAATAACACGCCTGGCTCTCTCTATAAAAGCAACATTTCATTCATAAATAATTCCCCCATTCATGTCATTCATCACAATACTATAATAATTTATTTTATTTAAAAATTAAGACCATTGAGCTACAAGTAAGTAAGCTTTATGCGTTAAACTTCATCGAAAAATATCGTCCTTCTCTTTCTTAAATCAATGAATATTTCATTCATATCAGCTAAGCAGACTCCATGGACTAAATGATTTTGTGTTAAAGAATTACAGCGATTCTAATACAACTCATTCTACATATTTTGTTGTTTACATTTTACATAGGTGAAAAATAGGCTTAATAGTAGAAATAATCAAATTTAGATGAGCATTTAAACAGGAATATATTGTCATTGCGTTGTTTCAGTATGTAGATGCATAGAATTTAGGCAAAAATAAAGTAGTTTTCGGACGGATACAACACTCAATATGAATTAAAAAGAACTTTAAAATTCACGATTTTGACACAAGATGGATGCCATATATCATTTTGAAGTGGGTCATTTGATCGTTTCATATCATGGACACGTGATCGCTTCATATAAGAGGTGTTATGATTATTTTAATTTTTATTTAAAAAACTACTGAATATATTTCGCTGAATTTTTTTTTATATATTTTATGGAACAATTTGAATATTGCCTAATATTTTCGAAGCAATTTGTGAATTTTAAATCCGCTTAAAAAATACTTGAAAAATTAGGTCCCATAGGGCTCAATGTATTCCATTTTTTCAACCCGGGTTCAATCCAAAACTAATTGGGTGATATTATTCATTTATATTCCCATAGGTCCTATAGACCGTCTGAACAACATACTAAAATTTCATTTTGATTAAGTCATTTTTACGGCAGTTATCGTGCTAACGGACAGACAGACAGACAGACAGACAGACAGAATGAACAAAGTCATAAACACTTTTCAACTTTGTTGTAAAGTGTTAACAGAATGAACAAAGTCATAAACACTTTTCAACTTTGTTGTAAAGTGTTAAAAAGAACCTTGACACTGCCACTGATCTGAAACAAATGAAAGCTTTGCTTTTCCGTTCTTGCATTGTTACTAATTTTAGAATTATTTTGAAACAATCTGAAATTTCCCGGTAATTAAACCCTTGAAACTTTTAGAAATACAGTAGGACCTGATCATAATGAGTAGTTTGTGACTCAAGGTCCTTAAATTGGCAACGTTGTTCGGTAAGGAAGAAATCTAACAACCTCTTGTGATATCATTGACATCACTGCATGACGACTAACCCAGCGGTGCTAAAAAAAATTGCATCACCTACATATTTCCATGACTTTGATAGAGAAGCAGGGCTAACACATTTTTGACGTGTTTAATATTGATGAATACATTGAAGAGGAGGGTATGCAGTAATGCACAAACGTTGTTTATCCAGGAATGTTTGTGTGTGAAGAATAATGAGAAATAAGTGGCATTCTTATTTTATTAAATATTTAATAATAAAGAGGTTTTTTTTAATAATTAAAAAATTATTTTGTTAAATTTTCAAGATGGTATGAAGTCTACTGTTCCATAATAATGGCTAGAGGACGATGGAACTTGGAATTTTCATATAAAAGTCAAAAATAGAATTCACCATTGGGATTTGTTACGTTACATTAAACACTTATTTTGAAAATACTGAATTTTTCGATCCACTGTAAGTTCAAGCTTGTATAGAAAAAAATTGAGAGCTATTTCGCAGTTAAGTAGAAATTAGAGTTTTTCCGCTGGATGCAACAGAGATTGGCGAGAGCGCATGGAAACTGCCAAAAAGGCTGTATTAATGAGAAATAATTCAAATTTACAAAGATTTGATTAAGGTGAACATTTGGAATATCAAAAACATTTTGGGCAAATTCGACAAAAGTTATATTTCAACAATTGTTTTAAAAGGACATTTGTTGGAGAGTTTCGAAAATCCAATGTTGACATAATAGAATTATAAAATGTACTGGAAGAGGAAAAATAAATGTTATCAACAAACAGTCAAGAAACTTGGATATGTAAATGGGGGTGTATCAATGGAGGTCTCCTGCATGTAAGCTCACGCAAGCGGAAAATTAAACTTATGAAAACGATATAATGCTTCCAAGATTTAAGAAAAAAAAGCGTATTTATGAAGTTGGATATTTTTGAATACTTAGGTTAGTGCTAAGAGCAATATATTAACATTTTGACATGATACATGACAATCAAGGGGTCTTATATCATCAATAAAAACTTAATTGGTTTTTTATAAGTATATTAATTTTCACCGATTTTTATGTTTTGAAAATATGGGGATTACTTTTGTAATTCAGATAGAAAATTTAAACTATTTAGAATCCTAAGGGGGCTCCGCTCCCTACTCTCTACACTCGCCAATCCCCATAACTCGCTTTACGAGAGGTGAGGCTTCGCTACCAACTCGCTGGCGCTCGATGAGTTCTTTCGAATTCTTCCATGCCGCTTATTGCGCAGTCGTATTACACCCATTTGGGATCCACTCCTTGTTCACTAGCACTCACTAACCCCTGCAGATCGCTTTGCAAGCTCCTTCAACCCAGCTCGCGTATACGAACGCCCTCATGCTCCCAATCTGCTCGACCAATTAAATATTTGCAAATACAAAAGAACATTTTTCACTTCAGAAGGGCAGCGCATAAAAAAAGAATAACTCATAAATTAATTGCGTTTTGTACAAATTCAATTATCTAGGTACATGCTTGGAAAAATTCATGGTCCATCTACTGCTAGTTAAATTATATATTTTTGCATGCTACACTCTTTGCGATATACGGTACAAAGAAACTGGAGGGACGCGAAATTTGTCAAATAGCGGCATCGGCGACGTCAGTTATTTATTTTTTTAATTTTAATATAAATAAATTGCCTGTTATATATTTAAAATACTAAACTAACTGCATGGGAATATCACAGTGAGTTTTGTAGTCAGCTTTTTAGAAGTATTCAAAACTACAATATTTTTATATTTTAAAAATTTATATCAAATCTAATATCAGTAGCATATGTAATCCCATATTGTGGAGCATATATTGAGGAATTTATAGACATTTTGGCAGAGGTATCTTTCTACATTTTTTAAAAAAATATCCATATACGATATAAGGAAATGTTCTTTTCTCTGACTGTCACGCTTGGCGAAATATTTAGCAACCTTGGCGATAAATTTTGAGCAATATCGCCAACTTGGTGACTTTTGAGAAATGTTTAAAGTTAAAGATTATTTAACAGCTCTGAAAATTGAAATTGATTTCTTTGATAATTCCTGTCGTTTTGTGATAACTATTAATTTAGTATTTTTAATTCTAAGTACAGGGAGTTAAACTGGTCGTGGAGCAGGCACGTTTTGTTAAAGAAGGAAAAGAGGAGGGGGGAGGGATGAAGTCGTAAAGTAATTTCGTTTTGTTAGAGGTCGTAGAGTAATTATGTTATATTAGTGTAATAGTAATTAATATGTATAAAAATAATTAATATTAACATTAATCGGAAGAGGTAGGTGGTCACCGTGTATTCAAATATTTTAGGAGCGTAAGTACTGCAGGTAGATGGGTAAGAGAAAATTCTATGCGTAATTTTATACACCCGTTTATATTATGGGTTTAACATTTAGTTTGACATAGTAGTTGTTAAAATAAAATTTAAAAACTAATTCTCTAAAACATGTAATTTAATATATTTTTCCTCACATACATCTTGTATACTTGGATGTTACAATAAGATAGAACCACAACTTAAAAATTAAAAAAAAGTAAATAAATAAGATAAACGTGGATAATCACAATTCTTTAAGAATAAAATTAATTGTTGAAAGCTTCCTCAGAAATATTTTCCACCAAGTAAAAATTAAATTACTACCAAACAGTGATTTTCACATCAGCATAATTTAGCCCATATTTCTTTGTCGTTTTACCATTCTGACATTAATGTGTTTTTTGACATCGAAATACTCCCTACTAAATAATTGCTTAAGAGTAAATAGTAGTCTTTAACATTCAAAAAAATAATTTTTCAAATTAAATTAAAAAATATATTACTTTTTTAATATTAATTTAACCCAAACTGCATCAAAATCGGACTCAAATTAAGCGGTAAAAAGTGCATTTCTGCAAATTTTGATTAGTTTGTCATTTCCATAACTCTTTTTTTTTTTTTACTTTTTACTTTTCCTCCATTACATGGTAATGTATAAGGAAACTAGTGAAATCGTGTCAAAAATCGCAACTAGAGTTTTAGGTGGATCTACACGTTTTGGGACCTCTAGAACACGGAAAAGCTATTTTTAACGTGATGTCTGTGTGTGTGTGTGTGTGTGCAATGTATGTATGCACTCTAACTGATAAACTAATTTACTAAATTTCACAAAATTTGGTATATAAATACTTGTAGGTTACCTTGGTGCTGATTGTATTTTGGTACAATTCGAAAAAACAAAACCCGCCTATTTTTGCAAAATGGACCGCAAAAGCCGTATGTATCCATTCTAGTTGATAAACTAATTGACCGTATTACACAAAATTTGATAGATAAGTCACTTATGAAATACTGTGGTGCTGGTTAGATTTTGGTACGATTCAGAAAAAAAAGAATCTGCTTTTTTTTTGCGAAATGGCCCAGAAATCTAAAACATTCGTTCTAAAATAAAATAGTACATATGCTCAAATGTATCTATTAAATGTTTGTTTTATACGTAGTTTTTTAAGACAAAAGGAATAAGATATATCCCATTACTCTAAGATGAATCATTTTCGAGATATTTAAATTCTTAATTTAGAGGAACTAAAGACGTTTTTCACTTCACTGTAGTTAAAAAACTAACTAATGACATTTTTTAAAACTTAATAGTTAAGTTCCTTGATGGTTGCCCTGATGCTAATTACATTTTGATATGATACGAAAAATTATAACCTACTTTTTTTTTTTTTTTTTGCGAAATGGTCCACAAAGATAGTGAAAATCTAAGATAAATGACTAAAATTATTGAAATATATTAATTAAGTACTTGTTCTTCAGGTAAATTTTGGCAACTAAGCGAATAAGTCTGACCCCATGACTGTAGGATGAAACTTTCTAGAAATATTTGAGTTTTTTGGAATTTTGGGGACCTGGAGAATTTAGAGTGAATTAAGTTGCCAAATGAAACAAAGATGTAATTAAAAGGCAAATTGGATATAATATCAGAGCAGTATCCATGTTATTTTCTGCAATTAAATTCGATATAATGCATAATGAAAAAATTAATTTAAATCTGCAGGGAATCTCACTTGCTGCACATATCAGATTTTGTACTTAAAAATTAATATACATATTGAACAATATAATTAATAACAATATACATTAATATAACAATATACATTAATATAACAATATACATTAATATAACAATATACATTAATATACATCAATATACATATACATATAAGTATTCATGCACTAAATGTAAAATTTCTAATTTTGAAAAATAAATTTACGTAAAAAACATTTTTGTCTGTCATATAAAGAGAAATTTGAAAATTAACAATATGAAAATATGAAAATTTATTTTCCCCCCAAAAAAAAAATTTTTTTTTTTTTTGTAACACATTTTTAAATGTTTTAGGTTCAGAGCATAGAAGCATAAAATAGCTTCACTGAAATGAAAACACGAAATGTTTCTGGTGATTTAAGTTTTAAAGCAATATTTATTTATATTTATATTTATTCATATTTTAAGCCATGACATCTTCAAAATCATATGTTTAAAAATTAATCAAGATATGTATTAATGAAACAATACTATTTTTATATTAACAACATGAAAATGTTGACCTATATTTGAAATCAAATTTTTAATTTTTATATTATTAATTATACTATTTCATATATTTCTATTTAATTTTTATATTATTAAATTTCAATTTTTTTAATTTATTTACTTATTTTTTTTATTTATTTTCATATTATTATTTTCAGTACAGTTTATTTTATATGTATTATAAAACTGGAAAAGACATAAACTTAGAAAAAACATAAATATTCTTAGGCTGACAGTGATGTATGCAAATTACTGATCACTTTATTCAAATTCATAATTTGCATACGTCCCCTTATTTTAAGGAGTAAACGAAGTAAAGAAATCAGATAGAAAGCGGTAAAAAATCTCAACAGAAGAAAGCTTTTATGTCGGGCGCTTCCCATGAGAGGGCGCTGTCTTCTGTATCGTCGTTCCCATGGCAACTATTCGCCGCTTGTGAGCCTGACGTCAACGCCCGGAGACTCCGCCTTCACATCACTGTACGCCCCAAAAATTTTCCTTATTCTGAAATAAAAAAAGAAAAATAGAGACCGAAATTCGATTTCTCTCTCTTCGATATTCTTATTTTATTACTATTACATTTTTGGTTTTCTGTACAGAGTAAAAAGTTATAAAAATTTATTGAATTGTACAAAAAGTTTGTTATTAACAGGGTTTTTTACAATCCAATCCAAGTTCTGTTATATTACTATTTATAAATAGATGAATAAATAATAATAATAATATATATATATATATATATATATATATATATATATATATATATATATATATATATATATATATATATATCCATGTGTATAGCTTTAATGCTCGGATATTTTACTTTTTCAATTTTCGAATTCTCACCATTGATATTTGTTGAATATATTTAGCTTGATGACTGGATATATGCATTTTATTCTCCCCTTGATTGATGATTCTCTATTTTATCCTTCTTTTTAAGTTGTTAGTATTTTTTAAGTTAGGAATTAATGAGTTTCAACTTCACTCTATTCTATCATTGGATATATATCGTTATTATATATATATATATATATATATATATATATATATATATATATATATATATATATATATATATATATATATATATATATATATATATATATATATATATATATATATATATATATATATATATATATATATATATATATATATATATATACATATATATATATATACATATATATATATATATAAATATATATATATATATATATATATATATATATATATATATATATATATATATATATATATATATATATCTTGGCATATACATTTATTGGCTTCAAAATATCAAATTAAAAAAATTTTGTAAAAACAATACTTCCCCTATACTATGTTACATAATATGAGAAAGCAAAAATCTATGAAGTTACTCGTTTTGTTTTTAGCTCCAAAGCTGTTTTGTCATTTTATCCGAAAGAAGGAGACTGTTAATGCTTCCGAAATAAATTGGTAGCTATAATCGAATATTTCATGTACTAACGAAATTAATTTTTTTTTTTTTATCGAAGATTGAGCTTAATTTTTAATATTCTGTTTCTCTTCAAAAATTGGTTTGAATCAGTTGAGTAGTTTTGGAGAACATTTCCCACAAACAGACCAACTGAGATTAACGAAATGTTAAATAGTGATGTTTCAAACAATTTAGGAATTGTTAAAATTTCAGTTTGGACAAAATATGTCGACACCAAAACAATCTTTCCTTTAGCGAAAACAGAAAAAAATCACTTCGGTATTCCTAGTATTTTCTAGTTAATTTTGGGGGTAAATAACATTTATGGCTGGGGGAAAATGGAGCGTTACGAAAAATGTAAACACTTATACCCTCGAACCTAACAGATAAAAATATAAATAACTTTTCTCGTTTTGTTGGAAATGGGGTCCAGATTATAAGTATACACTGGCTTCCAAAAGTTAAACACAAATGGTTAAATCAACAAAAATGGAAAAGTAAAACTTTGATTAACACAAAATTGTACATGACGGTAGCAAATGTATTTATGCATCAAAGAAAAACAAGAATTATGTACAAAGCTGAAAAAAATATTTACTTTTCGTAAGTTATATGACGTAACATTTGGGTCATTAACAAAATGATGTTTAAAGACAAACAAAAGAAAACACATTAATATGGTATGTAACCAACCACCACGGACCTTCACACAAACTTTACAACGATTTTCCATGCTTTCAATGAGGTGATCAACCATCGCAGATGCGAGTAATGGCGATTCCTCCAATAGGGCAGTTTCTAACTTTCTGAGACTGGCTGGAGGAGGTAAACGTGCAGAGACAGAGCTCCCACGGACATCCCAAAGGTTTTCAATGGGATTAAGGTCGGGGGGATACACCAGCCATTCCATACGAGAAATGCCCTCACTTTCCAGGTATTCATCAACGATGTTAGCTCAATGGGGACGGGCATTATCGTCCATAAAGAGGAAATTAGGACCAACTGCTGCGGCTTAGAGTCTCGCAATGGGGTCTAGGACTTCATCCGGATACCACACAGCCATCACAGAACCGCCTTTAAAAATGAGCAGCACTGTGCGATATCCCATTGAAATTTCAGCCCAGCCCATGACGCTGCAATCTCTGAATGCGTGATGTTCGATGATGTTCTTGACCTGATTGCGTGTGCCTCGTTCTCTCCAGACCTTTATACGCTTATCATCTGATTCCAGCCAGGGAAAATCTGGATTCGTCCGTGAATAAGACGTTGCACCAATCTGAGACAGTCCAATTGACATGCTGACAACACCACTTTAATCTTGCCTCTCTGGCTTGGACGGTTAGTGGAACACAAAAACGTGCTACTCGAGCTTACAGTCCTTCTACGTTGAGCCATCGACGCACAGTACTGGCAGATATTGTCTTACCAAGTTCCGCTGCAACCATGGATGTAACAGATGTGAAGGTCGTTCGTCGATTCCGAAGAAAATAGCGACATCTTTGATTGACTGCTCTGCTTCAATGCGTCCGTCAACACGCCAGTGCTCACTATCTGTCATTCGTCTTCTTTCAGCTATAGAAACACGAATATCATCGAAAGTAATCCTATAAAAGTTATAAACACTTCGTATCTTTGTGCAGCTCCTCAAACCCTTCAGGATGCTAGCGTCTTCAACGACTGCTTAATTAGTATATATCTGAGCAGTCAATCGTGATTGGCTGTAACATACGATATTTGCTGAAAATTAGGTTCTTCAAATTTTTAATGCTTATTTCTTAAAAACTAAAAGTAATAGCTATAAACAATAAGCAAAAATTTGTATCCCTTTGAAAGTCTTATAAGTGTATATAATTAGATTTTGGATCGAGTTCTTTTGTTGTTTCGATATTACATAAATTGAGTTTTATTTTACAAAATGTTATTCACGCAGAACCATTTCGGCTCCATCAGACTGGAGCCACCGCCGATTTTTTACATTTAATAAAAATTATTGAAAATTTTTACTTAATTAACTTTTTCAGAGTATCATTAAAAGACTCAAAGAGCCTACAGAAGCATATTTCATTTTATGTTTTTTGTGAAGCTGCCAAATTTTTGAGAGTGGGTGATACAGAGAAAGCGCTTTTCATCTCCTTCCTTCCTTGATAGCAGAAGATATTTATTACATTCTCCTTTTGGTTGTGAATTTACGCCCCATAGAAGAATCAGGACATTTTCTGGGTCTACCTATCCTTCAAAGAAGTGCCAAAGGTACACTATTTCCATTTCAACAATATTTAAGTGTACAGTAGTTTAAGGACAAAAGTACCGTAAACTCTAGTAGGGATGTCTGATGAGTTTGGAACAACCATTTGATATGATGTGCGTATCTTCAGTATGAGATAGGATCCATGGAGGAGAGACAGATATGTTAAACTCCTTTCGTGCAGCGAGTTACTTATAGGATATAAAGTCACCCAAACAGTTCTCAAGCGGTATAATTTCAGCTGAGATGTATAACCTCTAAGCATGCTTTTTTCCCATCTTGCTACTCTTCAGCAACTTCTTTCTGTTTTGATAGAAATCTTTTGAAGTGTGATGCGATCTCCCGTAAAAATGATCTCTACAATTCTTATGTCATGCTTCACGTCATGAATAGTCCTTAACTCTATACCAAGCTGCATATAAAGAGCAGTCTGTACAGTTGGTTCGCATAGCGGAATTTGTGGCAATGCGAATTACAGTCAATTTCTCTATCCATGGTTCATGATCATTATTGACAAGCATTACTAAGTGGGGTTTAACGCCACAATATCGAAGACGCTTGAAACGCCGGTACACGCAAACATTGGGTAGGTACCCGAGCGCCCATATGAATTCAAGAAAGTATGCTTCTCCCCATTTTCGTTGACCATCATAAGTAATTAGGGCCGCATGATGTTAGCTTTGCTGTTAATCATTGTTTTAGGCAACGTGGAGAATTTAATCTGATGGACTGCACACCAGACCAATTGTTGTTTTGAACATAAGAGACTTAGACTGAGCATCTTACATCTATTGTAAATCTATTCCAAATATTCAGACTGTAATTCTATTACCCTATATTTGCAATAGGTCTTAAGCAAGAAGAAACACTTCAATACAAAGGCATCAATTTACGCCTTTCAGTTGCAACGGAGAGGGCAACAAAGCATCTCCCAATAACTTAATGTCAGAACTAGCATTGAAACAAAAATAAATTTTATCGCTAGATTTACAAGTAAACATGAACGTCTTTGGATTATCAGTACTTTTAATGATAATCCTCAGAGATGCCAAAGGGTTAGAACCACGAATCTTTCATTCGACAGGGTTGCCTCAGGATTATAGACTAGTATAAAACTTTTCTTTATATCAAATAGAAAACATAATTGCTATATAACATTACTAATAAATTGTGATATATTGTCACTTATTATTTTCTGGGAAACTCTGTATTTTAGAATAACCTTCTCCAGTTAGGTCACAAACACTCTCTTATAGTAGGATGAACAGGAAAATAGTTCTACCCATTTTGTAGAGCATTCTTCTCCTAAAAAGATCCATTTTCCCCATCCTTTCCTTCTAGCAACAGTATCAATTGTTAAATGTTCAAATCTTTGAATCTAAACAGGAATTTGTATTAAGTTTGGGTTGATACCTTGTGTAGACTGCATTTCATGCAGTTTTTCTCATAATCTGCCATATACTTGCTTTCGCATACCGGTCCAGTGGAAACGTTTTAGGATACGTTTGTATGTTCCCTCCATATTGGATTTACCCGCACCCGTTGGAGTATCATGAAAGTCCTTTAAAACGGCTTTTATATTTTAACTAGTTCTATAAGTTGGGCTTCGTCTAAGTCGGCATCAAAATAGTAGAGGTGCATTACTCCTCTGATCGTTATATATTTACTCTAGGTCTATTTAAAAAGGTCTTTATCAGTTAAAAGGATTTCAAAAGTCTCTGTTCAGAACGCAATTCACTAAAGCTACGACCAGGAAAGTCCACAATTACAAAGCAGAATTCACAGCTTTCTTCTCCATCATAGTTACATGTTGAATGAGACAGCATATCTGCGGTAACGTTCAATGTTCCAAGTATTCACTGTATTTTTTCATCGTATGATTGTGACTGCAAAGCCCTCTTGTCCAATCTACCTGATTGGACTTTCAGGCCAAGAAGCCATTTCAAGGGCAGATGATTGGATGCTATGGTAGCTCTCTGTCACTGCATCTGATTAATGCAGACTCCTGAAAAGTACGTTATGCCATCGGAATAGGTTTGCCCAGCTAAAACATTCATTTTGAGGATATATAGAGATTGCTGCACTAATTCAAGATCCAGAGCATGTTGGCTTTTTAACAAAGATGAGAATGTTGCCAATAATTTAAATTCCATTAAAAAAGTAAGAACCTAATTTTGTATCCCTTCTTCTAGAATGCAATTATGTTTTTTAAAAAAATACTTTTTTTCATTTCGCATATGTCAAGAGGTGAAGGGGGGCCCTAGAAGAAGGTATGCCCCGAACCCCAGTTGTGTTAATTCGAACCCTGCACATACATCTAATTTGATTCAGCTTGCTTCAGAAGCTAAGAGGAAACTAAGCTTTATTTCAATTTGTTAAAAGCGGTTTTCTCCGGTTCATTTCATTTCCAAACTGCTTTTTTGTTTATGATGTCAAATAAAGATTCAGAAATATTTGAAAATTTTTCAATAAATCGATGATACCACGAACAAGTTTGAAGAAACTTCTTCACCTGTTTTATATTATTAGGGACTGCCCATTTTCATAATAACTTCAACTTTTTCAGAATCAACCTCGATTCCTTTATTTGTAACCAAGTGTTCTAAACATCTTACCTTTGTGCACGCAAAATTACGCTTTCTCGTTTGGCCTCATAAATTAAATTGCAACTGCGTTCAGAGACTAATTTGAAATTTTTTTAATAAATTTCAAAGGTGGAAAACAAGACAGTAATGCTAACCAGATGCACAGTTTTAGATCACGAAGTATATTCCTGGAACGATCTATATCTCTTTGGGACGTGGGCGGAGCATTTTTTAATCCAAACGGCATTCTGTTGCTCTGAAAAGTTGCAAATGTTATGACAAAATTTGTTTCGTGTTGATCTCATTCATAAGCACTCAGTTGATCAGAACCAGATCGCAGATCGCAGTCATGGTCCACATAATTCGCACCATGGATGACATAATCTGCCATATGTAGAAGATAACTGTGATGGCATTTAACCTTGGACAATACATACATAAACGAAATATATCTCTAGGTTTGAACACTGATGCTACTGGAGCAACGTAGGTGACTCAAACTACCAACTTTCATTTTTGATGTCCATAAAAATTTCAAATTAAAAAAAAATCCGTCCCTAGTAGAATGCGCTCTCCTGTATCTCCTAGTAAGGCAAACAGGTCCGACTACATTGCTCCTCCTTCAATTTCAGTGCTTTTGGTCTCATCTCGGTTTGATATCATTCTATCTATCTCAGCTTCCAAATCAACAAAAAGGTGTCCAGAATTCGAATTAATAGTGACGGGGATTTAAAAGAAAACTTACACCATTTTTACCCTCGCCAACGATCCTACCGTGCTGAAAACACCGGTTCTCGTTAGATCACAGAAGTCAAGCAGCATCGAAGTTAGTACTTGGGTGGGTGACCATCTGAGAACACCGCGTGTTGTTGGCACTTTTCGGACGCGGTAGCCCAGTGGTTTGCGCGCTGGATTTGCACGATGCCACAACTGCCGCCGTGTTCATGCGGAGTACGATCACGTTAAACATGTGGGTCCGTAAGTCCTTCCGAGAGGCTGGTGGTAGGGTAAGGAGGGTACGGTCCCTGTAAATGCCTCCCCCACTGGGTTCCGGTCTAAATTGGGTGGCACTTCCCGGCCGTCCAAACGGTTACCTTACACCTTTCTGGTAGGTTGGACGGTCTGGGTCCCAACAACAACAACAACAACAATAACCACTTTTCCCCTCAAAAACATAAATACGCAATTTGATATCGTTTCGCTGCCAACAATTAAAACTCGTTATCAACAACTTTGATTAAGTGCTTATAGGCTTCACATTTAGTGATCACTAGTCATTGAGCTAACTCGCGAGGTACGAATGAAACGGCTAGTTAATTAATAAAACACTCTTCTGGACTCCATAGGTATTGCATGCCAAGCAGCCCTTTGATTTCAAACAGAACCGAGCACCACACCCAGAGCTTCGAGTACCGTGGTCAGCAACCGCTCTTATAATCTCTCGAGCACTTTTACACTTTTTCACCGCCTGGAAGAGTGACCCTCATGACAATAAAACATGCTAATGATATACAATTGCAATAACAAGAAACATAACCATCTTTTGAATATATATTTTAATCACATTTAATTCGCTTGTTATTCCTTCGAGAGACATTGCGATTCCAGAAGATAAGTAAAATTTTATAATATCTCGACAACATTTCGCAATCTACACCATTATAACCACTAAACTATGGTGTTCATTCAGTTGTGATTAAAAATACTTATAAATCATTCATTCATAATAATAAATCATTCATTCATAATGATAAATCCTCCACTTGATAATGGTGATTATATTCAATCTTCTGTGCATATTTTTATTTGACATAAAAAATGTGCAATTTCTATAAATGATGCCATTCTCTACAAATAACAAATCTCATATAGCATAGCTATTTTTGGAACATTTTTTAACATAATTGTTGTTTTATAAATTTTTCGATAATTTAAAAAAAATGTTCAAAAATTCGAGAATGGCTTATTTTTTACTCTGAAAAAGAATAGGTCTCAGAGATACATCGATTATAATAATCGTGCAAAATTTCCTTCATTCAGCTCCATATATTCTAATATCTCAAGAACAGCTTGTGATAACTCTTAACAATGGGGTTCATTAATATTTAGTTAACAATGGGGTTCATTAATATTTAGTTAACAATGGGGTTCATTAATATTTAGTTAAAACTATTTACAAAGAATTCATTCATTTGATGACAGTGCGTACATTTAATGTCTTTTCATTTTACATAAAAAATTGTGCAATATTTCGAGAACGACGCATATTATCCTTTTATATATGATGCCATTCGCATTAGAAAATATTATATATGAAATATTTATTTTAGTGGCATATTTTCTCATAACTGTATTTACATAATATTTTTGCGATTTTCAAGGAGAAAAATTTAGGCCCTCCCCTATCTGTTCACCCCGAAAAGCAATCGATAAAGTCATCGACTGAAAAACCGTAACAAATTTGTCTCGATTTGCTTCATTTGTTTGTTGAGATATATTGTGGCCACGGTTTTATATACAAACACATAGACATCATTAAAAAATACTTGATTCGTAGTCGCGGATGCTCAAAAACACATAGACATCATTATAAAAATTGCTTGATTCGTAGTCGCAGATGCTCAAAAACACATAAGCATTAATAAAAAAAATACATGATCCGTAATCGCGGATGATCAAAACGTGTATATCCATCAACATCCGATGGTCGAATTTTTGACCTCCACTACAATACTTTCCCCTTATGTACAATACATATTGTAGAGAAAGCAGCAATGGATATTTCAACTTGGGTAATTTGCAGATGTTCCAAATAGAATATTTTAAAACAGTCCATTGAATTCATCAGCGCATTTTAATATTATGGGGAAAAGTGTTCACTGGCTGAAAGACTAATTTAGGGTAAAGCAAAAGAACAAAGAGTGAAAATAGGAATGAATTATTCAATTTTTACCCTGCATACATAATATTATAAGTAATTCTGAAAAAAGAAAGAGATGCAAACGATTTTTCCCTACGTATTCGCGCAAGGTGAATTTAATCTCAATAAAGTTTTGATCAAACTATACATCACTTGACGGATTGAAAGGAATTTCATCAGGTTTAGATAAAACGCATTGAATGAAAACCTTAACACTCCTAGATATTATAAAAATTTAAGTAATAACTAAACAGTCATGGTATTTCATTATTTTTCGTACTTGCACAGTATAATGTACAGGAAAAGTAATGTGAGAACCGAAAATTTGAATTCGAATTTTCGACAGATTTTGCTCAAAGCAGTCTTGACACCGAATCATTAAAAAAAATAAATAAATAAAATAAAAAAAGTCAACAGAATATCACCACATCAACAGAAACAATGTATCTATCCCTACCTAGCACTACATCAAACTCATTGCAAAGAAGGCAAACTTAAGAAATCGCATAAACATTGGAATAATATCGTAGCTAGAGTGATTTCATTTTTTAGAGGATGGGATGATAACCAAAATACTGTGCTTTCTATTTCTACAAATATCATTTTTTTTTGTTTTAATGGGTTTGATAGGTTCCTTTGAAACCATAGATCTTACAGGTACAGATACGCTATGGGGAGTTTTCTCTGCTATCCAACATATGTCTTGTCATGTGATCAAATAACATGTCCAACATATGACTTGTCATGTGATCAAATACTCCCAGACTCAGGAGGTGGTGAATGGAATTGGTTGTTGTAGTGGTTGTTGGTAGGAAGTGGACCCTACCCTCCGATAGCCGGAGATTTTCGAGGACTGGTAGAGTGGGTTTTAAATCACGTGACAAGTTCTCTATGTTGCATAGCATACTGCAAGCTCCGCCCATTAGCAGGTCTAGTATATAAGGTCTGTATTTTAAACAGCAGGGTGAAACATGCAGTAACTAGGTGTTCCACCCACAGATTCTACAAATCAACAAATACAGAAATTAAGTCAACAAATTTTCCCGAGATGCAACACTTCATCAGCCACGGAGCTTATCCGTATTACCTGGTACAGATTTAAAAATAAGCCATCCCCTCATTGCTCCTGTGGAGATATAGAAACATGAGACCTGACATTGCAACTGCTCCCTAACTAAAGTGTTCATTACCTCAAGAAACCATCACAAAAATACAGGGATGCGAGGTGAGCCAGAATTGCCATAAAACAAAAAGCAAGAAAAATTATTACATGGAAGAATGCAACCATAGACATCATCCACAACCTCCCCCCACCAACTATGACACCATAGCATGATCTAACCCCAAGTTACAGTGTCTAAACCCAAGTGCTCCCCCACACAGTTGTCAACGTAGATATTCTCTTTATGATATCTACGGTTGTCAATAACTTCTGAGCGGTCTGGAAAGACATTTCGAAACTCCCCTCCCTCATTTGTCCATCCCTCGACAGAGAAATCAGAAATTCGACTCCGTTAAGTTCTGTTCTGTAGACGATACTATGTGTGCAAATATTTAGTCTTCTAGAATCTAGATCGCCGTACGGCTTCTGGAAGGTCTGGGAAGACAAAAATACGTTATATAATTATAATACAGATTATATATAGTAATAAAAGAATGCTGACTTAACAAATAGAATATTATGCGAGAACTCTATTAATATCATTCTTGTGCAGTTAGCATGTTTCTTTCGTGAGAGAAACACACTTCCAGCAGTTTTCTGTTTTAACATAAACTGTAAAGAACTCATTCGAACCACGGGTCTCCGCTAACCAGAGAGTGTTCTATCCATAGGTGCTGGAAAAATATTTTTATCTTCTCAATTAGAAGATGGTGTTACATTATTCTCCTACAAATTTCAGATCAAAGGGAAATTTCTAATTTCAGTTCCTCCTCATTTTCTACTTCTTAGCCTACTTTTAGTCTTTATAGTAAAAATTGGAAATGGAAAATCGTTACCATATATCTCTAGCATGTTTTCGTTAAGAGTTAAAACAATTTACCTTACATTTGTTTACAATTCAATGTAAATATAATTTAAAATTTTCGATTCAAAGTAGATAAGATTTAAACTAGCATCATGTGCATCGTAATGTTACGAATATGCAGAATACTTTCCGGCTCTCTTATTCCCAACAAGGAGAAGCCACTCTTACAGTCAACAATTGATATTCATGAAGATAATGTTACCATATCTTGGTGATATTTTTGTGACACCGGGAACGAGTTTCGGCGAACTAACTGAAATTCGGCGAACTATCTCGCTAACTTGGCGTTGTCTAACTATCCATTGGTTTCATAGGTAAGCCCTTTTTCTAGAAATGTTTATGAGGAATATATAAAGAACTAACTCATCGTTCAGCTGAACGCTGTTGACAAGATACGAATCAGGTTGAATTTTGAGATATGTCAGTATTTTGAGAACATATCAGGTTGAATTTTGATATATGTCAGTATTTTGAGAACATATCAGGTTGAATTTTGATATATGTCAGTATTTTGAGAACATATCAGGTTGAATTTTGATATATGTCAGTATTTTGAGAACATATTTCTCCATAAACATAGAAATGTAGAACATATCCCCATAAACATAGAAATGTTTATGGGGAATATATAAAGAACTAACTCATCGTTCAGCTAAACTCTGTTGACAAAATACGAATCAGGTTGAATTTTGAGACATGTCAGTATTTTGAGAACATATTTAGCTATTTTGTGAACTAGTTGATAGTTACATGTGTATATTATTCCTGGTCACGCTTTTAGGTGCTTTTAAATAAAAGCTTTAGTTCTCCAGAAATTCGGACTCATCCACGATTTGAGAAAATACGTCGCAGCAAATTGGTTTCAGGGGTGTGATTCTCTGCTCTTGAGGAACGTTGTAGTATACCGTAAATGGGAGAGTGACGATGCAAAGAGCAGCAGATGGCAAGTAATTCTCGCTCTCTTGTTCCACAGTGTCCACGTCCAGCGTAAAAGAGATACATGACAGCCCTACTGCAGAACAGTTTGGCATTAGCAAACCGCTGAATAAAGTTCGTGAACGCTTTTTCTAATGCAATACAAGGTCCAATATTGAGCTTTGGTGAAAAAAATTCACGGAATGCGGTGCTTGGAAGGAACCGAAGAAGTAAACACGTGGGCCGCTTCAGCGTTTCAATGTCGGAGCTCCTTTTGAGAGCACAAGATATTTTGGGGTACTCCCACGGACTTTAGACAATAACAAATGCATCCTAGTAGTGATGAACTATTTCACAAAGTAGCCAGAAACATACGCACTCCTTGACAGAGAGTCTACAACTATCAGTGCAGTGCAGTTCTAACCCGGAACCAGATATGTAGTCACGGGATTCCCTCTCTCATCCATTCTGATCAAGGGACGACGCTAGCATATAGAACATGTCACGTGACGTCACGCGGAGAATTTTGCCCTTACGTTTCCAAAACTGAATACTCGTATGCTTAGCAGTATGGAAATTTTCATTCTTTCTGCATTAAAAACGGCTACTTTAGAAATTTACAATGCTTTAACCTCTAATTTTAGTAGAATATATCTAAATGTATTTTCTTTGATGGATATTTTTAATTTACCGTAAAATAAAATATTAACTTTCAATAAAACATATACAAGAGTTATTTTTTTTTAAGAAAATTCGTTATGTACCTCTCCCTTCTCAGTCGCATATATACTGCAGAATGTGCTAGTAAGCATCTTTAGAACGTTGATTACTGACTACGGTAAAAATGAGTAGTAATGTACATTCACTTAAAATCACTTAAAGTGCACTTTAGCAAATGAAATCTTTAAACATATATTATTACTCAAGTATTCTAAATAACTTATTTTCAGCACAAAGTTAAATTTCGATGATTAATGGGTTTAGTTTCAATTTTTGTCTGCCATCATCGTCACTTTACCATTACCCTACATGGTAAAAACAATGCCTTGTTGCCCTTACGTTTCTGCGTATTTTACTACTCAGGCTGTTTATTTGGGCTCGTTCCCATGTTTTATTCACTGCACTATGCAAACTACTCGGAATGGAGAAAACTCGAACTACTTACTACTCCTCATCCCCAATCAGACGACATGTAGAGAGATTCAGCGGAACAATATTTAATAATCTATTGTATCTCTGTATTCATTTTCAGAAACCAGCAAGATTGGGACCACCATCTACTCTTGTTCCTGCTGGCTTAGAGAAATGATGTCTACTATTCGACCGACCGGACACTTTCCATAGAAAATGCTGTTTAGATGGTATCTAATATTACCGTGGGATCTGAAATTTGGCGCTCATGTGGCGTTCCTTCATGTGACGCTGTGACGCAATGAATCATGTGATCCTCCTTCATTGTCTAATAAGAAATAATGACTTGTTATGGCTTTTTGTAATACAATGAAAATCTTAAAATTCGAATCATTCAAGTTCTAATTATTAAAATTACTGAAAATTCTTTCTAGTTGAGTTTTTCATATTACGCATCTACACATAAAATTTGTAATAATAGGTGCATTTATTCTTGAGTTATATCTCTCAGACATACATGCCGAGACAGACATATTTAAAAAAATGTTCAAAATGAATTCAGAAGGTCTTAAAGCTTGCTCATCCTTCAAAATCTCAAACGTGAAAATTTTTGAGAAAGCAATACTTCTTCAATGCAATCTATATAAATAAAAATGAAAATCTGTCTGTCTGTCTGTCTGTCTGTCTGTCTGTCTGTCTGTCCCATCATCACGGGAGAACGGCTGAACCGAATTTGATGAAATTTTGTGGGTAGCCTGGAAATAGTCCCACTTAGAATTTAGTCCATATATGGAGTTTCTACAATCAGTGGTTCTCGAGATATTAGTAAAAAACGATATTTTCCTTTGTCTCATCATCACGGGAGAACGGCTGAATCGAATTTGATGAAATTTTGTGGATAGCCTTTAAATAGCCCCCCATAAATTTAGCCCAAGTTTCGAGTATCTAAGACCAGGGGTTGTCGAGATATTAATGAAAAACGAAACTTTTTCTTAGGAGTTCTCCTCTCTAACTCCGTGGTTTATCCAAACGAAAAGCTTGAAAATCGTTTGAAAGTGAATTAAAACTGTATCTCAGAGTTTGGGGGGAGATTTTTTGCAATAATTAGTCACTTTCTGAAAACATCAATTGCTTGAAACATGATTTAAATGGGAAATCTATCTCCTTGGTTTATATTATACAAGCTTTTACTGAAAAATTAAAAGTATAAAGAAATAAAAATGGCTATTAAATTTTGCATTTTATGAGGAAGATTCTATCTTATATCATGTTGCTCGGCAACGGAATGAAATTAAATGTGTTGTTAATATTTATTATTTTTTTTTCTATTTGAATAATGAATAAATGGATGTAAAAATATATTTTTAAATGAACGGTTTGATTGTTCTTTTAATTATATAAATTGCCGACCGCGTACACGACTTTCATTTATTTTAGCAAAGTGGTTTCCAGCTCATATATTGTGTTTAGCTAATAAACTCATATATTGTGTTTACCCAATAAATTCATTTAACCGATTGTTGAAGCAGAAAAAGATTAGAACGGGTGTATCTTATAATACAATTTTAGTGCTTTCATTTAGTATATACAAACGGGATCAAGATATTTTATTCTTCAGATCTGCAAATTCAGAGCTACGAATTTAGTGGAATATCTCTAAATAACTTGGTAACTTCTCTTAAACTTTACCAAATTAGAGGAAATGTTTCCAAATTTATAAAATTGGCGCTAATCAATGATTTGCTTTTTAGAATAGAGTACTGAAATGATGTTTCGGTAGCATTTGTCGATCAATCCATCCATCCTACTTAGTAACACATTTAAAGAATTTTTTTAATATCACGAAATTGATAAAAGTATTTGTGAGTCTATAAAAATATCCTGGAATTGATAAAATCGCGCTTAATAAATGAAAATAATTGTATTTTGTTAGGGGATAGTATTGTGATGATGTTTCGTCAATTTGTCGCAAAATGGGTCTATCTGTTCTACAGTCCCACGATATGATTTCCATCAATTTATTTGAAGCAAATGATATCATGTCGCTTAGCGACGGATCCAATGTGTTATGACGCATACGATTTTATATTAAATCTTTTCCGATTTGAATAAAATAAAGATATGTATATAAAATAAATTTCATTGGCATTGCATTTTTGACTGGATAATATCAATTACGGTCCCCAGGTTTAAACATTATTATTATTGATATTTTCGGGGACTGTTGATTCAGGGATTATTGATATTTTCAAGTTAATATGCCATTGTTTTATTATGCCGAAAATTGTTGAAACTCATATATAGTACTTTGTACGAGTAATCTTCTACAAATGCATTATATCTTTTAATCTATGAGAATATAAGTAGTACAGGTATATTGGCGTATATTTTGTTATATATTGGCATATATTGGAATGAATTACGCCTTCTGGTATAAAGATTACGGGGATTATTGATATTTCCAATTTATTACGTCATCTCTTTTATTTTGGCAAATATTTTTGAGACTCATATTGTAATACGGGGAATCTTCTACTAGCACACTGGCATATTTTCTAATCTGCGACAATATAAGTAGTACGGTGTTGCATATATTGATACAATTCCTTTTTTTTGTAAATTTGCTTACAAAAGGGGCCAGGATGTTTTATTCTTCAGATCTGCTCATGAAGATAATTTTGCATAGTGAGAACAGATATTCTTAAACTCCTCTTTAGGAGCAATAAATTTAATATCTTAACAGAATTTGCATATGATTGCGAATTATAAGTTTCTTTATATTATATATTCCGTACGAAGAACGGGTATGCTGCTAGTCTATATAAATAAAATTGAAAATCTGTCTGTTTGTCCAATCATCACGGGAGAACGGCTGAACCGAATTTGATGAAAGTTTGTGGGTAGCCTAGAAATAGCCCCACTTAAAATTTAGTCTGTGTTTTGAGTTTCTACGAGTAGTGGTTCTCGAGATATTAGTAAAAAACGAAATTTTCGTTTGTCTCATCATCACGGGAAAACGGCTGAACCGAATTTGATGAAATTTTGTGGATAGGCTTGAAATAGCCATCCATAAATTTAGTCTAAGTTTTGAGTTTTTAAGACCAGGGGTTGTTGAGATATTAATGAAAAACGGAACTTTTTCCTAAGAGTTCTACCCTCCAACTCCATGGTTTATCCAAAAGAAAAGGATGAAAATCGTTTGTTTAAAACGTCAAAATGAAATAAAACTTTATTTCCGAGTTTGGTACAGGTTTTTTGCATTAATTAGTCACTATCGGAAAACATGAATTGTTGAAAACATGAATTTAAATGGAAAAATCTACCTCCATGGGTTATCTTTCACAAGCTTTTACTCAATGATGAAAAGTATAAAGAAATCAAAATGGCTATTTAATTTCGCATTTTATGAGGAAGATTCTATCTTATATCATGTTGCTCGGCAACGGAATGAAATTAAATGTATTGTTAATATTTATTATTATTTTTTCTATTTGAATAATAAATAAATGGATGTAAAAATATATTGTATAAATGAACGGTTTGATTGTTCTTTTAATTATATAAATTGCGGACTGCGTACATCACTTTCATTTATTTTAGCAAAAAGGTTTCAAGCTCATATATTGTGTTTAGCTAATAAACTCATATATTGTGTTTACCCAATAAATTCATTTAGCCGATTGTTGAAACAGGAAAAGAGTAGAACGGGTGTATCTTATACAATTTTAGTGTTTTCATTTCGTATATATAAACGGGATCAGGATATTTTATTCCTCAGATCTGCAAATTCAGAGATACGAATTTGGCGGAATATCGCGAACTTGGTAACTTTTCTTAAACTTTACCAAATTAGCGGTAATGGCTCCAAATTGATAAAAATAGCGCAAATCAATGAAATTAAATTTGTTTTTTTAGAATAGAGTACTGAAATGATGTTTCGGTAACATTTGTCGGTCAGTCCATCCATCCTACTTAGTAGCACATTTAACGAATTTCTTTAATATCACCAAATTGATAAAAATATTTGTAAATCCATAAAAATGTCATGGAATTGATAAAATTGCGCTTAATAAATGAAATTAATTGGGTTTTGTTAGGGGATAGTATTGTGATGATGTTTCGTCAATTTGTCGCAAAATGGGACTTTCAGTTCTACAGTCCCACTTGGCGATAAATTTGGCGATTTTTTAAGTTATCGCTAAATTGACGAAAATATCGCCAAACCTTCCATGGAGATAGCATTATTCAGACGATATGATTTCCATCAATTTATTTGAAGCAAATGATATCATGTCGCTTAGCAACGGATCCAATGTGTTATGTACCATACTATTTTTATTAAATCTTTTCCGATTTGAATAATAAAGATATGTATATAAAATAAATTTCATTGACATTGCATTTTTGACTGGATAATATCAATTACGGTCTTCAGGTTTAAACATTATTATCATTGATATTTTCGGGGACTATTGATTCAGGGATTATTGATATTTTCAAGTTATTATGCCATTGTTTATTTATGACGAAAATTGTTGAAACTCTTATATAGTACGTTGTACGAGTAATCTTCTACAAATGCACGGATATATCTTCTAATCTACGAGAATATAAGTAGTACAGGTACATTGGCATATATTTTGATATATATTGGCATATATTGGAATCAATTACGACCTTCTGGTATAAAGATTACGGTTATTATTGATATTTTCAATTTATTATACGTCATCTCTTTTATTTTGGTAAATACTTTTGAGACTCATTTTGTAATACGGGTAATCTTCTACTAACACACTGGCATATTTTCTAATTTGCAACAATATAAGTAGTACGGGGTTGCATATATTGATTCAATTCCTTTTGTTTTTGTAAATTTGCTTACAAAAGGTGCCAGGATGTTTTATTCTTCAGATCTGCCCGTGAAGATAATTTTGCAGAGTGAGAACAGATATTCTTAAACTTCTCTTTAGGAGCAATAAATTTAATATTTTAACAGAATTTGCACATGATTGGTATGCTGCTAGTAGTATATATGAGAAAGTATTAACATTTCATGTTCATTTATGGTATATTCATTTTATCCATGATATGTTTTAATATGTAATTATGACCTAAATTTTCCGCAAAATAATATTTTGCGTTTACTTCATATTTTAGATATTAAAATTTCACTCACGGATAGATTAGTATTTGAAAATTATTACATTAAAAAATATAAAACTCTCTTCCCCTATGGCTTAAATCAAATTTATAGTAATAATAATGTTGTTAACAATAATTTTGAATACAATTCTCATAAATCTTCAGTATATAAACATCTTTTTCATTATTCAAAGTCATCAACTCCTAGTAAAAAGCGATATAAGCGTGGCAAAGGAAAAAGTAACTTAAGTAAAACTCTTGATTACAAAGCAGACATTTTGAAATTACAATATAATTATTCTCAAACTTTCAATTTTCTACCTGTTAGAACATGGTTATATAAAGTCAGAAAAAGCAAATTAAGTATTGTTTATACTAATTTTTTAAAATTAAAATTAACTCATGAGCATTTTAAACATTTATTTTTTGATTTGCTTCTTTCACGCACAAATTTCTTAAATTACCACCTACTCCATTCACCAAATCCACATACTAAAATAGCTTACTGTGTAATTTCTTTTAAACACCCTATTCTTAGTTCTCTTAACTTCAATAGTTTATTTGCAAAACATCAGCACTTGTTACCAGTAAATGATATCAAAATACAAAAATCATTCAAATATAATTTACCAATTGGTAGAACTATTTACAATTACAATGAAGTTTCTAGGACATTAAACTCCGATGATCTTACATCATGTGTATGCAGCAATCAAAATCTTGCCCCTTATGTCAACTCCACTCATGGTCATATTATTACTGGGGATCTCAGTATAGTTCAGGATGATATACTTAGGGATATTATGAATAAAGGGTCCAAATTTCGCATTCCATTCTGCCATCACCCTAAACAACTTCTTCAGTCTCTATCATTTGATTTTGATAAATTCATATATCAACTTGCTTGTTCACATTCTATTCCTATTGAAGCATTCAATCTATGGAAGTATACTACCTTACATCTACTTAAAAATGCTGTTATAAACATTAAATTAACGAAGCCTAGGTATCCTTATAAACAACTCCTATCTGTCAAAGAACTACAACAACATTTTGTCATAACTTATGTAGATAAAGCTTCTAATAATTATGCCATCATTTGTAAAAAATATTATGTTTCTCTGTTACAGAATTACTTAAAAAATAATCAAATTTTTAAACCCATTAATAATCAGTCTATCCAAATCAAAACTAAAATGCTAAAATTATATACACAATTAAATATTAATTGTAAGTTTTTTAAATTTCCTTATGTTACTTTGGTTCCTAAATTCCACAAATCACCTCTCAGTTTTAGAACAGTCACTTGTGGACATAATACCTTTACAACTACAGCTAATAAGTACTTGCTTAACTGTTTAAATCGAATTAATGAATCTCTTAAATTCAGGATATTTCATTTTGAACAATAGTTTTGATTTAGTTAATCACCTTAGCAAGTTTCCACAAATTCTTGGTTTCCAAACCTTTGATTTTAAAGACCTATTTAATAATATTGTCATTAAAGATTTACATAAAGTTATTATCTCTCTATATCATGACTATATATCTTCCAATCATGTTGCTTTTAATGTCAAAAATTTTCCTATGCTCTTGCACTTTGTGTTATACAACAATTATATTATCCAAGGTGATAACATTTATTTACCAACATCTGGTGTACCACAAGGTGGCTGTAGTAGTAGTATACTCGCTAACTTATATCTTTATTATTATGAATGTCATTTTAACTCTAATTCATATATTATATATAGATATGTTGACGACTTAATTTGTATTATCATTGATGATTCCTATCCCATTACTATTGATTTTTACCCGTCTAACCTAGAATTAATTCCTAATGAGCCTTGCGTTAGTCAAACTGTTAATTTTTTAGACCTAAATTTAGATAACCTCAATAATCATGTAATCACCAATCTATATGATAAAAAAGATTCTTACAACTTCACTATCATAAAGCTGCTATCATATCAATCCTGTAATTCCATTCAATTGTTTAGAAACATCATTTTAAACCAGCTATTTCGAATACATCGACTTTCTGATCCTCGGTTTCACTTTCTCCACATCAATAATCTTAAACGCATTTGTCAAAATTACCAATATCCGGAAGTATTTGTAAATAATATTATTAATAATTTCAAATATACCACGTAATATTTTTACACATGCATTATTTATCTTTGATTGGTTAACTCATTTTTGAAAATTCACCCATTCTTATCAACTCACTTACCACTTGGCCTGAGTCTAATACTGTTTACTATTTTCGAATGACTATTTTCCACCTGTCCTGAGTCCTATACTGATTACTTTTTTTGAAAGTCTCCATACATATTATGTATCGTTCAAATGTATTCATTCCGGTGCCCACTCGCATTGACGAAGTGAGGTGAAATGCTCAGTCACTAGTTTATCTTACACGTGGTGCTATGCTTGTGATTTCATATTTCTGTTCGAGGAGGTATTGTTTTTCAGATTTGTATAATTCAATTGATTTATTTTTCTCCTTCCACTAGCCAGTAGACAATTCCAATGGTGTCTATAGTTAAATACTATCGCCATTGTCAGAAACTGGCTATTCTATCGGTTTTAATTCGAATTGTATGGCTGTCCTGATAAGAATGCAATTTCGAACTAACCGCCATTTATTGTGTAGTTTCAATTGATTGTTCTCTATTCTTAATCTCTTATCTTGAGCTGATTATTATTGCCTATTCTCATTTTTGCCGTGTTTAATTTTATTTACTTTTATATACTTTTAATTGTGATTTTTGAATCCTAATATTCTTCTCATCCCCCTTTCCATTATAGTGATATGTTACCTTCTATCTTTATCCTTAGTCTTGGCCTATAGTTACTCATTTGTAACAGATATGCTAGAGATGGTTTTTTTTGTACATACAGTAGTTTAAGCATTATTTTCGATTAAAATCCTTCAATTTTTATATATATATATATATATATATATATTGATATTGATATATATATATATATATATATATATATTGATATATATATATATATATATATATATATATATATATACATATATATATATATATATATATATATATATATATATATATATATATATATATATATATATATCAATCTATATGATAAAAAAGATTCTTATAACTTCACTATCATAAAGCTGATATCATATCAATCTTGTAATTCTATTCAATTGTTTAGAAACATCAGTTTAAACCAGCTATTTCGAATACATCGACTTTCTGATCCTCGGTTTCACTTTCTCCACATCAATAATCTTTAACGCATTTGTCAAAATTACCAATATCCGGAAGTATTTGTAAATAATATTATTAATAATTTCAAATATACCACGTAATAATTTTACACATGCATTATTTATCTTTGTTTGGATAACTCAATTTTGAGAATTCACCCATTCTTATCACCTAACTTACCACTTGGCCTGAGTCTAATACTGTTTACTATTTTCGAATGACTATTTTCCATTTGTACTGAGTCCTATACTGATTACTATTTTTGAAAGTCTCCATACATTTTATGTATCGTTCAAATGTGTTCATTCCGGTCTGTATTCATTCAGTATTGAAATGTATTCATTCTGCCCACTCGCATTGATGAAGTAAGGTGAAATGCTCAGTCGCTTCTTCCACTTACACGTAGTAACAATGCTTGTGAGTTCATATTTCTGTTCGAGGAGGTATTAATTTTCTGATTTGTAATTCAATTGACTTATTTTTCTCCTTCCACTAGCCAGTAGACAGTTCCAATGGTGTCTATAGTTAAATACTATCGCCATTGTCAGAAACTGGCTATTCTATCGGTTTTAATTCGAAGTGTATGGCTGTCCTGATGAGAATGCAATTTCGAACTAACCGCCATTTTTTGTGTAGTTTCAATTGATTGTTCTCTATGTCTTAATCTTTTATCTTGAGCTAATTATTATTGCCTTTTCTCATTTTTGCCGTGTTTTCTTTTTTATTTTTATTTATATTTTTATTTATATTTATATACTTTTAATTGTGAATTTTGGATCCTTATATTCTTTTCATCCCCCCTTTCCTTTGTAGTGATATGTTACCTTCTATCTTTATCCTTAGTCTTGGTCTATAGTTACTCATTTGTAACAGATATGCTAGAGATGGGTTTTTTTGTACAAACAGTAGTTTATGCATAATTTACGATTAAAATCTTTCATTTTTATATATATATATATATATATATATATATATATATATATATTACTTTTTTATTCATTTGCTGTGCTTATACCTCTTTTTTTGTTATGTAGTTCAATTAATTTCTTAAAACTCATTAAATTGGGTGAACTATAAATTTTGATAGTTGAAAACGGGCAAATTAGACTGGATTGAACATTTTTCCCAATTAAAAGTTCATTATTACTTCGTTAAATCCACAATCTCTCTAAATACGGATTCGTTATAAGGACATTCTACCGTATTTCATTGCGATTAATAATAACAATCAAAATACCTATTCTATATCAATAATACGAAGTCAAACTGTTCAACAGAAAATAGCGTTACTAATTTGACCAAAGTAATCCATCAAGATGGCAATTATCAATATTTATGAAAGTTGCAAGTTATCACCCTCCAAGAAAACGTCGTAAGAGTGATCGATTGTTTTGAGAAGAGGTGCTGTCTGCCCGATGATGCGAGCGAAGACGAGTCTCTAAAAGACTTGACGCAATGTCTTTCAGACCACGTGTCTGTTGACGTACCTTTGAAGTGTTGTGACTAAATATGAGTTTGATATGTGTCGTTGAGTTTGGCATCTGTAGGTGCGAATTTAACGATTGGCTGTAGTGGCAGCCGCGCAGAGACCCCTTCACCACGCAAATTATTTATACTCTTTCAATTTGAAAATAATACAAATTTATACTCAATTGTTTGAATTAATATTGTGTGCCGCAAATATTTTCCAAAGTAATAAAGTAATAAAGTTCCAAAATACTGAGAGTTAAAAAGTAATTTCTACTTACAGGTACCCTCAGATAGAATCTAATGAATCCAATCAGGAGCCCTAGACAAAGTTTATTCGGGCGACTCTTTTCATTCAAACTGGAATCAGACAATTTTTACTTTCCCTGTATACATAGCATAATGTATATGGAAAGTATTGTGGCAGTGTTGAAAATTCGAATTCGAGTTTTCGACGGAAGAGCACGTTTCAAGCATTCCTGAACATAAATCGAACATTTTTGTGCTGATGTAGGTATGTGTGTGTGAATGCGATATATCACGAATGAATAGATTGTTTCGAACGAAATTTTGTACACTTATTACAATATGTGAATACGGTAGCCGATTGATTTTAAACGCAATCGAATGTTTGGAAGACACCCCAAATATTCGAATGATTTTTTTAGAAAATCATTAAAAAATCAGAACCGTCAATAATGTTACGTAAATAATCATTTGATACGGTTTGTCAGAACACAGAGTAATATAGTATTTATTCTGCGAGTCAGAATATGCAAGATTCATACATCAGAAATTTAGTATCTCACAAAAACACCACTTCATAATAAAAAAAAAACCTCCCCTCCATGTACAAGAAAAAAAATTATGAATTCTCAAAATGGTTTGAGACAAGTTTACGCAGCACGCACCAGAGCTGTGCTTTCAGGTCCAGAAATCCTGCCGAACGACCCTGGCCCTCCTTCAAATCAAACGTAGCCCCTTTTAATCTTATTCAAATTTTCTTATATAACTACGGCTTAAACGCGCTACGTGTGATTTGAATGAGGGCTAGGATCCTTCGGAAGGGTACCTAAACCTAAAAGCACAGCTTTACTGCCAAGCACTTTTTTTTTTAATTTTTGAAATTATAAATCAAATTTATCTTAAAATCAAGATTTTTCAAATGTTGAAAATCTAAAACAATTTTTTTTTTTTTACAAGATTAAAATAAAAGCACGTGCCTCCTGCCAGAACATACAAAATGAGCCATCAACCATTGAAATAAATTCAGTAGTTAAGGCTGTAGAACCGCTAACATTGAATGAAAAGAGGCCTGTCTGCAGAAAGTGCTGTTCGATTTTCTCTGATGCCACAGCACCAATAGTAATTTTCTTTTTATTAGCGTCATGGTAATATTAGTTAAAAGTATATAGTTTATACCTGTCTTGGGGACAGAAATAAAGACCCCTGAAAATCGGCTTTTAGCACGTCACGTATAATATACACATGCCAGCTACAGATTCAGAAAGGGCGACTTGGAGGAGCGGAACACTGCTAAGTTCTAATTTGTAAGACCAGTTCACCAGTTCCTTGAACTGGAAAAGCTATTGGTCAATTATAACCATTTCTTCTTATTTCCAAACTATTATTCTTTATGCAAAGTTCCGAGTCGCGAAAAATGGTTCGAAAGGCATGCAAGGGCATAGATATAGAAAATGACCATGGCAGATCAGATGAGAATGATTGCAGCGCCTCTAAGAATTTGAGAAGTTAGCGAATCTCGCAACTCTGAAATACACTCACAAAAACACCACTTCATGGTAAAAAAACTCCCCGTAAAGTACAAGAAAATAAAATTTCCTTTCAAAAATTTATGAAATCTTAAAATTATTTGCGCCAAATTTTCGCAGGGCCAGAGCCTTACTTTCATGACTAAGGGGTCCGCTGCTGATGGATCCTTCGAATTACATGTAGAACTTTTTAATTGTAATCAATAAAAAAATTAACCGTGATAAATCAAACTTCTGCTAATGTGATAAAATTAAAATAGCTTCGTTTAAAGCAGTATATAACACAAAAACATTATTAGCGATCGGTTTTGAAGGCAAGGAACAGCTTTCTTCGTCAGGATACAAGAGAAACGCTACATTCACTCGTAAGAGCGAGGTCGACAACTGATTTTAGAACAGCAAACGTGACTGATGCAGGGAAAGGGTGTTAGCAATAGCAGGAGAAAAAGAGAGTTTGAAGACCCAGGAGGAAGGAACAAGAGCTGGGACACAATAAATTAAAGATAAAATACTAAAGAGGTAAGTGAATGTCCAATAAAGGGTTCAAAGTACTTGTTCAGTGAGCAAAACTACGAATATAAATGACCTATTCAATTAAAAAATGGCAACTATCCGGCTTCGGGAGTTGCATAAATCGGTGGTAAAAATAACATATTCTAAACAAATACGAAAAATAAGTAGAATAGAAATGATTTTGGTAGCTAAAGGATACTACTATTTTGGTATTGTATTCTGATTTTTAATGAAGTTATTCTAGTTTAATAATAGCCTTGTTGCATTGACAAGAGATCGTTTCACTATTTTTACAAAACATTTGAAAAGAATATATTACGTACGAAATAAGACTTTTTTTTAATTCTGACAATAGTTGTGATATAAGTCGACTTAACCATTATATAATATGCATGTATAAGAAAGTCGAGTGGAGACGATTTTTTCATATGAAATCCTTATAGAATAATTTATACATGCATTCATACAAACATTCAAATAATTCATACAAACAAGCATACATTTTTTAATTTTTTTTTTTTTTAAGAATCGGCTAACAATTTTAATTGCACCTTTCTGCGTAAACAACCTCTCATTTCCAAGGCACAGTTATCGAATGAAATAAATAGGAGAAATAACTGAGAAAAAATTATTCAAGCAACCGTTTTGTAATCAATGAATAGACTTAGAAGGCCTTGTTTAAATATCCTGCGCTTTCCCAAATTAATAAAAGCGGGTCGGTCGGCCAGCTATTAATCATGGCAAATAAGGCCCCTTTCGTTTTCGCCTCGATCGAAGAAACTCCTGTTTTACTTTTTACTTTTCCTTCTTTTTTTTTTCATTAATTTCACAACCAACAGTTTTCTTCAGAATGTAGGCACTCCTTTTCATTAAAGAAACTCATTAATTTGCATCTGTGGCGGGGGCCAAAAAACCCTCTCGTACTCTTTCTTCGGCAGCGAAAATCAATTTCTGGAAAATATTTGCTAAACTGGCAATATTTCCAAGAAACAATGAGGGAACAAACAGGATTTCATATAAAAGGAAACAGATTTCGTTTTCCATCAAGAGATGGTTCATTGTTTTCATTAGCATCGTTTACTTTGTTTTTATGTTTTGTTTTTCGTGGTAAGCGTGTTCCATTTCTTTCTCCAGCTTTTATGATGTATGTGAATTCATTATAAAATGTACACTCATTGCCTTCAGGTTTTAATATTGCCTTATATCTCTAAGATCGTGTCAAGCAATAGGGATCAACTAGGATTTTTTGTCTAAAACGGAAAATATAAAATGTACACTCGTTGCCTTTAGGTTTTAAAATTGCCTTATATCTCTAAGATAGTGGCAAACAATAGGGATCAGCTGAGACTTTTGTCTAAAATGGAAAATGTACACTCATTGCCTTCAGGTTTTAAAATTGCCTTATATCTCTAAGATCGTGGCAAGCAATGGAGATCAACTAGGATTTTTTGTATAAAACGGAAAATATAAAATGTACACTCGTTACCTTCAGGTTTTAAAACTGCCTAATATCTCTAAGATAGTGGCTCTAAGAAAATATCTCTAAGGTAATAGGGATCAGCTGAGATTTTTGTCTAAAACAGAAAATGCAAAATGTGCACTCATTGCCTTCAGGTTTTAAAGTTGCTTTATATCTCTAAGATAGTGGCAAGCAGTAGGGGTCAGTAGGGATTTTTAGTCTAAAACGAAATATAAAATGTACATTCATTGCCTTCAGATTTAAAATTGCCTTATATCTCTAAAATAGTGGCAAGCAGTAGAGATTAACTGGGACTTTTTGGGACTAACTAACTTTTGATTAACTGGGCCTAAAACGGAAATATAAAATGCACAATCATTGTCTTCAAGTTTTAAAATTGCCTTATAATATTTTAAGATAATAGCAAGCAGTGGGGATCAGCAATGACTTTTAATCTAAAACAGAAAGTTATCCCATCAGAGTGAAACTAAAATTAGTTTACTCAAAAGAGTATTAATTAATGAGTTTATTAAAACATTTTAAGATGGTCAATGGAATTCCTAAAAAATGAAAGTATTTGAAATTTTCAAAAATATTGATAAATGTAAATTAATGTGTGTATAATTACACATAAGTTTTAGTTTCAGAAGGAAGGCAACTCTCTCATATTCCAGTGAAACTGAAATTAGTTTACTCGAAAAAATATTAATTAGTCAATTAGAAAATTTTAAAATGGCCATTGAAATTCCCCCAAAAATTCTGAGTGTTTTAAATTCCTAAAAATATTGACAAATGAAAATTAATTCGCGTATAATTACCTCTTTTAATACTTGTATAACAGTTAGCCTAAGAAGGGAAACAACACTATTATCATATCCCAGTAAGGCTAAATTTAATTCATTCAAATGAGCGTTAATTAAGGTAAATGGTACCCAAAAAATCCCGAAAAATCTCACTTTTTTTTATTGTTTAAAAAATATTCATAATTTTTTGATTCCAATGGCACCAAATTCATCTTGCTACGTTAAATAAAACCGATTATATTGCAATGTTAAAAATTGAACTATTGAAATTGTCACCAGTAACTTTTAAACTTTAATGCATTTTTTTTCCAAAGACGTGATTTTCGATATTTTTATAAAATTAAATTGATATAAGTCAAATTCTACTACACGGATATGAATGAAATTTGGAACAATTGTTATATACTTTTCTTTAATTTGACTTCAGAAATTGCTGAAATATGTGTTTGTTTTTTTATTATGATTTTCGAAAACAATATTTGTGGTGTAAAATCACGTTTATTTACATTACTTTTTACTAAATTTTTTCTGATTCATATTTACAAAAAGTGTGAAGGCAATTTATTTCTTATATATTTTTATGTTAAAAAATGTTAAAATTAAAATTTTAGAAAAAACATTTTTCTACTTATATCAAAAAGAAAACTTGTCAAATTTTTGAAATTTTAATTTTTAAAAAATATTAATTTTTAAAACTTTGAATATTATATTTTGTTTACTATACTTAAAATCTACCTGCATACAAAAAATTACAACTATAACTTCAAAATTGCAGATTTCAGCAATTTGGGTAACATACCCCCTTAATTAGTCGATTAGAAAACTTCGAAATGGGTAATAAAGTTCTTGAAAAAGTTAGTGTGAAATTCTCAAAAATATTCATAAATGTAAGCTAATTTGTAAATAACTACAAATTTTAAGATACTTTTCTAACATTTTAGATAAATACTTTCAATTTTTTTAGGAATTCCGATTTTATTACAGCTGCATAACGAATATTTTGAGACTTCGACCATAAGATGAGCGATAGATTGAAAATAAAGAGAATAATACGTAAAATTCAATTTATGCGGTATGGCGGTTGATATGAAGAAAATATGCATGGAAATAAATAATTTAAATATAAATGCAATAAGTATAAATAGAAAATTCACTTCAAACATACCAGCAAGGATAATTTTCCAATTTCCCGATAAAAATTCAATTTCACGCGAATTCTGCAAAAATTACAAACAGGGAAAATAAGTAAGTCAAGTAATACTGCTGAGTAAGTAAAATTCAAAGGTAAAAAAACCTAGAAAAATGTTCATTTTCTATCAAAAACCACCTGTAAGATCGTTTCTACTTGATGCAGCATTTAGGAGGAATGAAATGGAAATGTACTTGAAAAATGAAGAGATGCACTTTCAGGAGAGTTAGGAAAAATTCGCAATTGATTCTTTTGTTTGAATTTCCTTGGAGCAAAGAGAAAAAACATTATATATATATATATATATATATATAATTGAAGAATTTTAGTTTACTTGCATTATATATACCAGAGATTGATCATTTATTGAAATTGGTCTGTATAGCTAAAATGAAAATAAGATGATCTGAAGTGAATATTTGATATCAATAATGACTATACGATGCTTGTGAAAATGATAAATAGAAAATTATAAATAAAACATTATAAATAAAACAGGTACTGAATTGGTATAAAATACCCCTTTTTAGCCTGTTCTATATATAAGTTAAGGAACTGAAAACAATTGACATGTGGTAAAGATTGATGAATATAATCCCTTAACTACACCCTTAGATTAAATTTTTTTGTGTTATAAATCATATATGTAATACAGGTACTTACGGTACTAATCCCCTTGTTCCTTGAATAAACATACATGGTTTAAAAGCAAGAATAGTGTATAAGATGAAAATTGCAAAACAGAAATATTTTTTGCACGTGGAGCTAGGCCTTTCTGACTCCCAATTTTTTTTTTTTTTTTTTTTTTTTTTTTTTTTTTTTTTTTTTTTTTTTTTTTTTTGAAAATGAATAAATTGAAAAAAGTGAAAAGCATTTCCGAAACCATGTACATTATCAAGAGCCATACCTGGTTCGTTAATGCTGATTCTACGTTTCTGTGTGAATTAATGTAAATTGTATTACAGAAATAATGCACATAGCCTGACGTAGAACAAAGTAGAAAATGGATAAGATATAAATATAAAAATAGTCAAATAAAATAATCAAATATACCAGCGTATGGCTGTGTATTTATATGAGAATACAATGTTATGTATGAGAAGAAGAAGAATAACAATATTAATAATAATAATAAAATAACATAAATTGAGTTACCCCTTGTGCTGCTAATATTGTAGAGTAATTAATACTGACTAAGCTTTTTTTTCCAACTCAAAACAGGTTACAGTTAAGTTGATAGACTAAGAATGCAACTGTTGAAAATGAAACATGGAGATGATAAAGTGTTTATTATTTTTTATTCAAAAATGGTTGAGACTGACCTGTAAATGTGTTGCTGTAATTAGAGCAAGGTTTTAAATTTAAAATTAAATTGTGTTTTAATAAATGAAAAAAATAAGGTTTGGCGGGTATGTATTTTGTATAGAGGTGTTTATGAATTTAATAAGATGTTCTTGAATTTTATACGATGTTCTTTGTAGTAACATGGTGTACTTAACATTTTTATTCTTAATAACTGATTATTTATAATATTCTTATATACTGATTTTGATAGATAGGATGAATAATGTTGAATTTTATTTATTTTGAAGTTATATAATTCAGTTTTATCGTATATTTTAGTTTTTAATTTGTCTTCATTTTGAATTTTTAAAGTAGCGTCTATAGGTAATTGATCCAGTGTGATGTATATACATTCTCAATTAGTTGTAGATTAGGAAGATAAAACTGAGAGTTTAACATTGTGGCATCATTAATTTTTTTAATAATAATTAAATCCTCAATGAATCTGTACATAATATGACTGTTGAAAGGGTACTGAATTTCGTAAAAATGTAAATAAAGGTTGGCCAGTATTGTGGATGATATTCCTCCCTGTGGAATTCCCTTATTTAATTTATATATGCAATTACCCTGAGAGAGATACTGGTTGAACAGAATTAATTTTAACAATGCTTTGACTTTTAGAATAGAGATGTTTTTTGATTGAGTAAATTGTTCATATAAATTTAGTATGACTTTAAATAAATCATGAATATCAATGTTATTAAAGAGGTCTTTCAAATCAAAAGTTTTAATATCATGTATGTAAGGTAGTTGTTTTAAGTTATTAATCAGTTTTAAACTATTTTTGATTATATGTGTTCGTTGTGTAGTAAAATGATCATAAATTTGATTTAGTATAAATAGTAGTTGTTTGTCCGCAGCATTGGTGTATATATATATATATATATATGTGTGTGTGTGTGTGTGTGTGTGTGTGTGTGTGATGAAAGATGAAGATAAATTAAAGTAGAATATTTTAAGAGAAATAGTAAAGCATAACAAACAAACGAATTCAATTTCTATCCAAAAAAAAAAAAAAAAAAAAAAACTCAAGAGAATGCTAGTAATCAATAAGAAAAACCAGGAAACAATATAATTTAAAACGAATATTTTAAAAAAATGGATTGACAAACAAATGATTGAAAGTGATATAATTGTAAAATCGTCAGGGTGTGACTACAATACATCAGCTTCAAATAGCGCATTTCATTCAATAGCTTTGTTACTGTGTATAAAAGCCTATTAGATACTCGAATATACTATAAATTGAAATAGATTGAGGAAATTGAAAAACTAAAAAGAATTGACATATCTAATAAAAATTATAAAATTTGTTTAAATAATCTGAAATTTAAATACTTTGTTAGTAGCATTATATAAGCAGTTAATTAAAAGTATCAACCAGTTTCGGGGGCCAAAAAGCCTACTTCTTTCCGGATAAGTGGTAGCTCTGTCATTTTGTTCTTAAAAGGGGTGGTTTTTGGTTTTGAAACTGGTTGATATTTTCCTCTACCTGTGTAGGCTGTTACTAACAAAGTATTTTAATTTCAAAATAAAAATTAGATTTATACTACTTATCGTATTTTAGTGAATTTTTCACAACAAATATTTTTTCACGACTATTTTAAAATGAAGTTATTTTGCTTTAAATTTTATGAAATGACGGAAAGTAATGACCCTTCTCCTTAACAGCCACTAGGGGCAGTCATACTTTAAATTTTCTTATACATCGGCAGTGACCATATAAAGGTTGGGAAACATTCATCTAACCTAACAAAAGTTCGTTTAAAATCCTATGCTAAATCCTATGTTCGTTTAAAATCCTATGTGCATACTATATGGATGAACCCTTAATGTATTACAATTATCCAGGATAAATTAGACATCAATATTGACAATACACAAAGCTGAATTAAACGTCGTTGTTAAAAATATCTCTTCCCCATTAACATATCAATTCTAATTTAACTATTATTAATTCAGATAACAGAATCTCCTGTTAGAGTCAAAATGAATTCAACGTTAGATTTCTGAGCTGGAATTAACGAATATTATCTAGATTCAGTGGACCGCCATCTTTAACTTAAAACCCCAAATCCAACATTTCATGCAACTTCCAACTAGGCGACATTCGAAAATAACACAAAATTAGTACATCGCGCTGGACATGTCTCTTTTGATAAGATGACGGGAGGAATTAATTCTAAGAGAAAGGATTTAGAATACGCTGTCACCTATTTAAAGTCCAACAAGGCACTATCTCTATTATGGTATCTAACTGCGCCGAAAGCTTACGGCAACTGTGAGCGTAGATAGTTGTTAATTCTACTATAAGCGCGCATATTCGTCTGATGCAATGACAAGTGGAATTAACTAGATGTTGCAGTTTCCACGGGTATTATCTACCAGAATGTTGCAGTGTTAATCTTACTGAAATTTGTATAGTTAGAACTACTCTAAATCTGCATGTATGCATTCAGTTACATTAAAAACGGAGAGAATAATTGAAAACAAAACTTAAGAAGAAAAAAAGAGGAGGATGTGCGATAATGGAAAAAATACATGTTAATTTGTATCTTGCTATTTGTGTTAATAAGCGTAAAATGAATAAAAATATGTTTTAGAAATTTTAAGATGGTGTAGCTTTAGCAAACCATAAAGAATACTACAAATGATACACGTCACATAAAAGCAAAATAAGGGGAAACAAAGTAAAAACCAAACATAAAATCAAAAACTCTTTTCATACCAAAAATAATGAAACTTTCCTGTTTGGGGCATAGAATTTTGACTTATTTAGCCTGATTTCTTTTACGATATAACACTGAGCAAATTGTATAGCATAATTATATATTCATATTCTCTCAAAAGTCTCTTTGTACAACACTTTCACTATTTTGATGCATAATGGCATTTGATCTTTACTAAAGCTTACTCTTTCGTAAAAGAAGAAAAATTAACAAAGGAATTTTACTGTTTAATGTATGGAATTTTAACATATTTGACCTGATCTTAAAACACAAAACCGAACAAATTATATAGCATTTTATATATTTAAGAAGACCTGGTAACAACCTTTAGGAAGTTCTTATACTTTTACCTTTCTGATATAGTAATATTTGGTTCTTCCTAAAACTCAGAACTCCCTGCCTCCACAAACACTCAAATTTATAACAATAATAATAATGAAACTTTCTTGTTTGGTGCATGTAATGTTAACTTATTTGGCTCGATCTCCTTTAAGATATAGTACTAAGTAAATTGTGTATATACTTTAAAAATGACCTTATAATATCATTTAGAAAATTATTTTATGTATAACACATCCAGCTCTATCATATGGTAATATTTAATACATATTAAAACTTCCCTCCCTCGTAGAAAATAATTATGAAACTATCTGCTTGCCTCATGGAATTTTAACTTGCTTGACCTGATCTCATTTAAGATATGACTGAGCAAATTGTATAGCATATTATATGTTAAGGAAGGCTTATTAACAAACTTTAGAAAGGCATTTTACAGCCTTTGGTATAATCACATCACCATATAGAAACTCAACCCCCCCAAAATAACTACATTTTCCTCTTTAACAAGTGGGAATTTTAACTCATTTAGCCTGATTCCTGTTAAGATAAGGAATCATTAATTTTTCCACCAATGGGAGGGGAAATGGCTCCCCTTTGTATCGCACTAGGGAAATTATATAGAAATTCTATATTAAAGAAGTTATATTAACATTATTTAGAAAGTTCTTTACAGTACAACACTTTCACCTCTTTTATATATCCACATTACAAAAAATTCCTACTAAAACTTCGCCCTCTCTCTCCCTCTTAGTCTCCCTCTCTCTTACTATGTGGAAGACAACATTTATCAAAGGGTCAAAAAGTATAGCGGAGAAAGGGCATAAGATATTTCTGCAGTTTTAATTATCAACAATATGAATTGATTCAGATAAATGTAAACGCAAATTCGTGTTTTGAATAATTTATTCAGGAAAAATTTCAAGTCTGAATATAAAACTTTTTAACGATAAATAGATAAATTCTGGCCTTATGCACATTCTGCCCTAAGGTATGTACTAACAGAGGGATATAAGCAAAAGGACATTAAATCCCATTCTATACACAATTTCCTTTAAAAGTGAATTAAAATTTTGACTAACCTAGATTTAAATAGGTCTTTTAAAATCTGCTTTTGAATACAGTCCTGTATACTAACTGTGAACAATCTAGATCAGATCCCCAAAACTTAGTTATTGCAAGAACTACAAATGTAAGTTTGAAAACGCATAAACTATACTATTATATTTGTTCTTATATTTGGTTCTATCCAGGGCAAAATTAATTAATTGCGGGTTTTTACAGGTAAAAAGTTGTGAATTCCTTATCTAGATGAAAAATCACAAATTATTCAAAACATATGATAATTTAAAAAGCAGAAGTGTCAGGCAATTCCTGGTACACATTTAATTATATGACATGACATTTTGCATAAAGATTTTTTTAACTGATTTTTCGGTTGCCCGTTCAAAATATCATACATCTCTCTATAACAGCACCTCCTAAGTCCTTCTCGAACATAACTGCGAAAGCACCTTTCCGATCTTACAGACCAAAGCATCAAATTCCTGACATAACAACGAGTGGAATTAACTCAGAGAAAGAGGATTTAGAAGAACCCTGTCACCTCTTTAAAACCCTCAACTCCAACACCACTCACAGTTCCTAACTCTGAGCTTGTTGCTTGGTCCAACCTGCTGGAACCCCATCGATTCGCAGGCTTATCGAAGCGGCGATACTCAGGACGTCCAATCATTTCACCATTAGAGCGAAACAATGCCGGAGCCCCCCTTTTCAAAGCAGATGTCTCACGCTGCCAGATAAGCGGGGGGCTAGGGCTGCAATGGAAGCATACGAGGAGGGGCCTTTTCGTCCAAATTAAAACGCGAAATTGGGGCTTCGCCGAAAGATTACTTCGTGCGGAAGAGAAATTAGATTCCTCTGCGTTGAATTCGTGAGCCCCCGGAATTAGAGGCGTTAGAGATTTGTAATTACGCTTTTGGGGGGCTAAGAGTTGGGGGTGGAGAGTGAGGTTCTACATTTTACGCCGAACAGACACGAATTTCTGAAAGACAGAACACAATGTAGCTTATTCGGTAAATTTTTGGCCTCGTACTTTCAGTTTACTTGTGCCTTTTGCTGGTGTGTCTAAAATAAGAAATTTGATGATTGAATTAACCCTACAATGCATACTGATTCATATATGAATCAATCCAATTTTTAGCTAATTTCGCCTTAAAAAATCAAGAAATAGTCTGCTTTCTGTACTTATTCCATAACCAGAATACCCTCTTAGTAATTCATTGCTGCTGGCCTCTGTAAATTGCACCACCGATATACGTTATGTATAGTTTTAGTAATTGATTCTTTTTTAAGAATTTATTTCTGATTCCCATGTTTACATATAGTGTGTTTTGGCAGTAATTATTTTCCAAGAGCTTCAACGAATTTATTCTACGAAGTTCAAGGTATGCAGTTTTCATTTCTGTAAATTGATTTAATTTAAAATAAATTTTAGTATTAAAATTTTCGTTTTTTGTGTTTGATTCATATATGCATCACCATGCATTAACGGGTAAGTTTAGACTCACAACACATAGTGATGCATATGAATCAATTTCATTTTTTTTAAACAAAAATTAGTGTTATAATACCAAGTAACACCCTGTATCTTGTACTGATTCATATACCCTGCAATCCTTATTCAATAACTACTTAGGATATTGTTAATTAGAGACATAAATTATTCATATATTTCATATTTCTTATCAGAAGACCATGATTTCTTATTTTTGATTTTTTTGATTTTTATATTTTGCGAGCAACTGTAATGCAATTACTAAAGATTTAACTTACAAATGTAATTTTATCGAATATTTAGATTATTAATGAATTTTTAATTCTTAAAATATTATAATTAGCAATACTGATAAATTTGTAAGATAACATTATAACAAGGAACATATCAATTGAATAGTATTGGAATTATTTATTCAAATATAAGAGAAATTGGTGACTGTGTTGCTTTTAAATGGGGAAGACAAAACAGTAGCTTACCGAAATATTATAATGTAAAAAGAAGGAAAAACCCTGCAGCATACATTCTCCCACATGTGTTAGACAGGGCAATATCGAACAATTTGCAATGAAATCGACGCTAATTTGCAATGAAATCAAAGCTAATTGCAATGAAAATCGCACTAGATACAAATTTGTCCATGTGCAATACACAGCCATTTATCGGCTGTAAAAAAAGTGAATGTTTTCCATTTTACATAAATATAATAATAATAAAATACATTAAAATATCTGAAATTTAAATTTAATAAAAAAATTAAATTTAATTAAAAATTTAAATTTAATTAAAATATATTTTCTCTTTATAAACAAAGTATAATTTAGCATTTTTATACCAAATTTATTATTTATATGGTGGTAAATCATTTTTTTTATCTCTTCAATACCAATTGAAAGTGGTAGCTAAATGCATACTGATTCATATATGAATCAAACCTAAAAATTCAAAAATTAACCAATAGAAAAAGCTAAATATTTTTTTTAATATTTTTCCACATATACTTAAGCCAATATCATTAAGAAAAAAAATGTTTGGTGAAAAAATAAAAAATCATGCATTGTAGGGTTAAGGAATGACATATTTCAAACACTTACTAAGGAGACAGTAATAAGTTCATTAATAGTTTATACAACAACTGCTGAAAGAAAAACTTTATTAGATAGTACACAAGCAAAAATAATAATAATAATAGTTTGAAAATCCAGTGATAGAATAAAGAGAAGTTGCAACTCAAAAAACCTAACTTTAAAATATACCTATATATATATATATATATATATATATATATATATATATATATATATATATATATATATATATATATGTATATATATATATATATATTTTAGAAATATGTAATAATAAAAAAAAAATTCAACAATATATATATATATATATAACTAAGAAAAAGTAAAAATATGTAAAGAGGGGATGCCAGATAAATTGCATATAAATGGCTGGGAGGGATGGCGACCTCTCATTCCCGTTTAAAGTACTTTTTGTTCTGCAAGACTTTCAATGAAATCTATTGCATAGAATGTTGCAAATGCAATATATTGTACATAGGACAAACCAAAAATCCATTACACTTACGTATTAATTTGCACAGAAACCAATTCAAAAAAAGTCTTAATCTAGATCCTCCTACTACAAACATCGAACTAAAACATTATCACATCCATGATTTTTCTAATATTATGGTAACAATTTTGGATATAGTACCTCATCTTCAAGAACGTTTATGGTGGGAATGAACACATATTATGCAATTTGGTTCGGCATTCCCTTTTGGACTAAACACTGCCATATTCAAAGAGAATTATAATATAGAACACTGTAAAAAAGAATATTCACTCCCTATTTCAAGTACATTATATCAGCGTAAAACCTCTAGGTGGAAACGTGGCGGAAGAAAAAGATACATTAGCTATAAAGACACTCTTACAAATTTAAAAAATTTAATGGACTTATTCAATAATTCTTATGTCAAATACAATTGGATTAAGAATATGGTGTTTGGAATCAGACTTAAATACTTGCCTCGAATTTGGGAATTCATCATAGATCATATAACATCATTGGATCAATGAACTAGTAATGACCTAAATCATAATTTTGCCATATTACTGGATTTTGTGAAATTGAGAGCTAAAAAATTTAATATTGACTTGCAGAATCATCCCAAAAAAGAAGATCATATAGAATACTTTGTTACCACCTTCAAAAATAAAACTTTTGGAAGTATACCTATTAAGCTAATGCTTAATCAATTAAATAAATTGATACCTATAACTAACATCAAGGTTAAGCTCACATACCGATTCGTACGACGTCCCAATGGGAGGATGTTGTACAATTATAATCACTTAAGTAAAAATATATCTTTATATGATTCAAAGGTATGTAATTGTCAAAACAGTACTTTTAGGGATGTGTACCATGATCATATTATTACAGGTAATCTTACAGTGATTGAAGATTTACAATTAAGAAGACTGTTTGAAAAAGGTACAAAATTCCGTAACCAGGAATATAACCACGTCAAAGAAGAATTCAATCAAGATCTGGATAATTTTATTTACAAAATGGCAATTAAATATAGTTTACCTATCACGGCCTTCGGAGAATGGAGATACAGTATCCTAAATAGATTTATCAATGAATATCATAGAAAACTTAAAACTAAGCCAAGATCCCATGTTCCTAGTTCTATCAAGGACGTTCAAGCAGGGGTGTAGTCGAGGGGGAACGCGGGTGGACGCAGACCCCCCACCTTTTCTACTGATCTCAAGCGTACCTCCACTTTTTATTTTATAAGGGGACGCTCTTTTTTTTTTAAATTTATATATACATATATAACCCCTCTGCAGCTTGGCATATAGTTGAAAGGTTCTTTGAGATAATTCCATTTCAAAATGCAAGAATCTTAATTGATTTTTCTTTCTTGAGCTGAGAATCATATATATGCTTTGGAGCACAATTTTTGGTTTTTAATAAATAACTAAATAAAATTAGAATAATTATTATTCTTTTGATTTTATGAACATATTAAGAGTTCGAGTTGGGAAGTAAAAAAAGAAAAAAAAAACTGGATACAATTGAAAAAGTATCTCAATACGAAATCCACGATACATTTAGAGACTGGGGTCGTTACTGAAGACATTTTATATGGGTGATACTTGTATCGCGATATTTCCCAGCCCTATGTCAATCACAGAAATTATACAGTATTGGCTAAAATTCTTCAAAATAAGAGCGTCCCCCCACCTTTTTTTTTACGACTACACCACTGCGTTCAAGATCGATTCGTGATCACATATACGGACAACGTGGTTTCAAATTGCGCATTTACCTGCAAAACTTATTACCTTGAAACTTTGCAGAAATCTTACATGGAACCTACTATGTATAAACCTTTACCATATAATATTGCAGTAATGTCAAATAAGATCAAAGCATTATACAAAAAAATCAGCATTAATTTAAAATCAGTGTCTTTCCGATATCTGGTCCTCATCCCAAAACTGCATAAAAAACCTGTAAAATTCCGTACTGTAACAGTGGGATGTAATTCTTATTTAACGTTAGCTAACAGGAAACTACTGTATATCCTTAAACCTGTATTTAAAGCTTTATTACTACAAAACTCTATTATGATAAAAAAACAGCAATGAAGTCATAAAACGTCTAAAATTCTGCAATAAAGATATACAGTTTGCAAGTTATGACTTCCGTGACCTTTTTAACAACATCGACCTTTCAAAACTACATGACATACTTCTATTGGTGCACGAGGAATACAATCTCAAAAATGTAATCACTTATCGTAGGTATTTGGATCTTATCAAATTGGTTTTATACGAAAACGTGCTGTATAATGGAAAATAATTTTATCAACAAATCAAAGGCATCCCTATGGGAGGGGGTTGCTCTTCAATCTTAGCAGACATACATTTATCATATTTTGAAAGAGGTAATCATATATTATATGAATTACCATATTATAGATTCGTGGACGATGTGCTATTAGGACAATACTTGCATACTCCTGAATTCGATTTTAGCTTTCATCCCCAGGAACTGGAACTGATCAAGAACCTTAATACTAAAAAAGACGAAGTTAATTTCCTAGACATCACCATAAGATACAACAATATAAAAGGAATTCATACGGTATTGTACAATAAACGTGGCAATTTTGATATGAAGATTAACCAAATCATAGAATGGAATTCAAATTTGACTAAGAATATTTTCCGTAATATCATCACAGGACACCTCAGAAGAAATCTCCACAATAATACTTTCAAAAATGATTGTATCATAAGTAACAGAAGAATCATGCAAGAAGCATATAAAAAATATTACCCGTTAAATTTTCTTAAACATCATTATAATTCCTTCTTTAAAGAAGAAGAATACTCATTTAGACAAGACATAGGTAATATGACATCATAACAGTGTATAACGATGTACGCATGCGTTAAAATGTTTACTTTAGGAAGAGTTTTGTGCATTCCGGATTGTATGGTTGTCAGATAGACATTATAAATTTCTGCCTCTCGATATTCACTTTCTGTCTTCGTTCTAATGCCTTCGATTTTGCACATATATCGGGGAACTGTCATTATATTGCATTGGTTTCCGTGAGCGTTGTCTAGACATAAAAGTACTTTAAACGGGAATGAGAGGTCGCCATCCCTCTCAGCCATTTATATGCAATTTATCTCGCATCCCCCCTTTACATAGTTTTACTTTTTCTTAGTTATTTCCTGCTTCGGATTATAGAGCTGCAATGCGCCTTATCCTAGGTAGTATCCTGGTAATTTGATGTACAATTGTATACATAATTTGAGATTTCGTTTTGAATATATATATATATATATATATATCAGGTTGAGAAAAGACTTGCGATATTTTGACCAGTCCCACGACTAGGATTACTGGATCAATATATATGTTTAATGTAATAACATATGTTTAATTTAATTATGACACTGATATTTACAAATTTAAAAATTCAGCGATAAACGAATAACACGAAAATAGAAGGGCATCAGGTTTTGAAAGAACGTGCATATGAGGAATTTATGCTACTAATTATTTGTAATACAAGATATACTATTAAGAGCCTAATATGACTACATACTATGCAGAGTGTATGTAAAAAATATATTTTGTCGCCAACTGGTATTTGTAATCAAATTGATCTCAAACTGCAAGCACGAAGCACAAGTGTCACAACGATAGACATTACAAGTGTTTATGTTTAGTCGACTTTAAAGGATGTTAGATTGATAATAAACACACAAAGTGTTAGACCATAAGAGCTAACGAATCCGTATAACACAAAGAAGACATAAAATGTTAGTTATTGCCCCGAGGAAAACCATTTAGAAATTTCAACTCATGATGTCATTTGGATTTTATTCATATTAGTAATAGTAGAAACAGACTGTTGCATATAAGAGTAGTTGTTTTTCAACTGTCCACAGGAAGTAGACTTGTAATTTCAAGGAAATTAGTGCAAATATACATGAAGGAATACAGGCTATATTTAACGCGATCGCCAGCATTTCGAAATGTTGGCAGGGCATTAAAAATAACTAATTCATATTAAAAGTCTAGGATGATGCTAAGAAACAATAAATGCCAGTCGTCAACATGTCAAGGTTATAATCAAAACAGCTAGTCATCAGCGAGAGTTTAGTGAACAGTTTAGGTTACATATGTGTTGGGTTGCATAACCTAGCGCTTGCATTTGGCCCATGCCGTCAAGGTAAAGAGCCAATCTATTGTCATGGAGCTGTCAAGACTGCAGAAAAATTCGCCAATCTTTTCATTCTGCTTCAAATTCAATATCAAAAGTAGAATTCAAGGGCAGTTCTAGGAATTATACTTTTATCTGGAGGAAAATATGTATCCGTTATCTCCAAACTGCAACAAATATGCAGTTACAAAGGTTATGATTAGTCTGAATAGGTAAAAAGGAGGATATTATACATAGCTTTGGTTAAGTAATGCATGCATTTAGGGCTAAAATTTGTATTTTATATAAAACTACCACTTTAAATTTCGGTATATATCTCAGAGGGACGAGAAATCCCAATGGTTAAGGCTCATGGATTGTACTCATAGATCCCGAGTTCGATTATCAGCTCTGCCCAAACTATCCCCCGAGTTTACGTGGGGTACGGACATTTTAAATCTGTGGGTCCATTCCGAGAAGTTGATGGCAGAGGAAGGAGGGTCTTGTGGATGTCGCACCTACTATCCGTTCTAAATTGGATAGCACTGCACCAACCGTCCAAACCGTCCGCCTTATACCTTCGATAGATCGGACGGTTTGCATCGAAAGAAAACAAATTTATATAAATACCGCAGAAATTGATGATTTTCTAACCGAATTTTACTAACTGAATTACTACTTACCGAATTTCACTTAATGAATACTAGCAGAATTTTACTAACCGAAACTGACTGAAACTTTATTTAATTTGTTCTATCGCCGAGATAATCGCCTAAAGACTTGATTAGATCAATGCAAATTCAAGACAAACAAGATAATATTTTTTTCAAATTGTCCTTAGACTTGTCTATTCATTCCCTTTGCAATATCTCCCAAATTTCTCTTACATTTGTTGCATAGATTTCACACATACCTATGTTAAGATAATGTCCAGGTAAAAAAAAACTCAGTAGTATTCAAATCTAAACTATGTGGTGGCCAAACCATATGCACTAACTCCTTCTATTGTTCAATTAATTTCCTTTATATATATATATATTTTTTTTTACGAAGAAAACTTTATTGTTTTCTCTTAATAAACACAAAGCATTTTTAACCCAGAAACCTTTCATCAGGTTATTTCCAAGAACTGGACATTAGATCCATTGTGGATTTTTCATGAACTGCAAAACTCGCCTGAGATCGAACAACTCGTGCACTGGATTTCAGATTCATAGACCCCGCGTTTGAGCCCAAAGTATGGTTGAAGAGTATGCATATTTTCTCATTATAGTTTGGAATTCACTTTAAATTTTATATCGGACAAAGAAGACTTGGTGTGCATAAAAAGGAAAATAGACGTAACAATTGCGTGGCTGTGCAAGGATTTTTATCCATATCGTATACTTTACTCTCTTAGTCAAAAGCATGTGTCTTAGTGATTTATGTGCTTTCCACATTTATATATATATATCCAGGAGATATCCTATCTCTGTGGTCTTCTATTTTAAACATTATGTTTATTAAATATTTATTTCTTCAGACAACAATGCATGTGACAGTGAAACTGTTCAATTCACGAAATGAACAGCATTTTTGTTCTATTCAGTAATCGAATTCATACGTACACAAAGGTGAATTTAGATGCCCGCTCTTAGATCTTGATATTTTGTGATGTACTACTTAAAAAATGTAACTGCTTTTTATAAATCGAATCGGAAAATTAAAAATAAATTTACCTTTAAAAATGCTCAATAATATCTATAATTTAGTATATTTTTTTAGAAATAGATCAACGCTTGGCAGTAATGCCGAAACCAGAAGAGTTTAGGGGTACCCTATATTGGTTGAACTCTTAACATCCACTAAGTTCTTAATGTTTATACGATATCTAACACTGTAATCTTCAGTACGATAGTTAATTTCTCTTTCTTCTAAATGCTTAAAAATATAGATGGCTTTATTCATTACATATCTCATCATCTGCAATTCCCATGGTCATGCTTTTTAAAAGATTTGATTTTACAATTTTAAAGCATAAAACTAGAGTCTGGGAAGAAAGGTAAAGTCATAGTTTTTCAGTTTTTGTTAGGTTGCTGTATAATAATTTATAAAAAATTAATATAGATTATATACTGGCAAAAAGCCGATCATTGATTGGACTAGCGCGTATGAAATATATGCGAACTATGTGTGTGAAAAATTTCAAATTAAAACTTAATTTAACAAATGAATTAAGAAATTAGAAGTATAAATCATTCATTTCAATATTTCAGAATACTAATACGAAAGGGCATATAAGTTTTTAGAATTTGAATATTAAGTTAAATTAGAATGCAGGAAAACACTAAAATCAAAGTAGAACATTTAAACCCCACAAATGTATTTAATATGTAAGAGCACGTTTAAATCACAGGCACATGAATGTATTTTCTCATACTTTCTTCTCCAAGTTTTCGATACTAAAATCTATATTTCCATTGATTTGTATTTTATCGTTATACGAATTCTGTTTCATCACGTTTTTCTAGCAACCATGTATTTTCAGATTGAGAGAACAAAATGGCAGCATTTTAAGTTTGCCAATAGAAAATGCATTTCCTAAGGTGTTATGGCTCTTCAGTTTACAGAATCCTACTTAACATGAATAGAATATATACGCACTGTAATAATATGCAATAGCAAGAAATTTATGAAGGATCTTTGAAATGGTGGCAAATGGTCTGTACGGCAAATAGTCTGTACAATTAAACATTTTTATCCTCTTTAACATACTTATTTCGTACAGTCATATAGTTTTTTGGAAAAACCGGAAAGGTCATCTTCAGAACTGAAAATGGTGAGCCTTAGTGAACCCCAAACGCCATCTGCATCATATCTGCCATCATCTAAGCTCTATCAAACTCTATCTCCATCAAACGGCATCATCTAAGCCAATCTTCACCAAGCTCTATACCCCATAAAGCTCTATCCCCATCAAGCTTGATTTCCATCAAGCTTGATTTCCATCAAGCTTGATTTCCATCAAGCTCTATCTTCAAGTTCTATCTCCACCAGGCTTTATCAAACTCTATCTCCATCAGGCGCCACCATCAAGCGCCCATCATCTCAAGCTCCATTATCTCAAGCGCCATCATCAAGATCTATCAAGCTCTATCAAGCTCTCATCTAAGCTCTATCTCATCTAAGCTCTATCTCATCTAAGCTCTATCTCATCTAAGCTCTATCTCATGTAAGCTTTACCTCATCTAAGCTCTCTTATCTAAGCTCTATCTCATCTAAGCTGAATTTATATCTGTCATTATCTAGGCTCTATCTATAGCAAATCTTAAGGAATATACACGACAAAGAAATGTTTTGTACCCGAAGCATAAAAAAAAACTGAAAGTGGAAATCTTTAGTAAACCCCCAAGTCCCTTGGAATGTGATGCTGAATTCATATCAATCATCATCTAACTCTATCTTTTGAGAATTTTTTAAACCGGAAGTTGAAAAGGAACTGAAAGTGGAAATCCTTAGTAAGCTCCTAACTCCCTTCGGAATTCGATGTGGAATCCATAACAATCATGACCAAACTACATTTATAGCAGATTCCGAAAAATAGATCTTTTGAGGAAAATAGTTTTTAATACGAAAAAACATTTCCTGAACCGGAAATAAAAAAATCTTTCGTAAATCCCTAAATCCCCTTTAGAATTTAATGCTGAATCCATATCAGTCATTACCTAAGCTTAATCTATAACCAATCATGAGAAATAAGTATTTCAAAGAAAATTTTTTGAACCGGGAAAAGAAAATTTTTCTAAAGAGAAAATTCTTAATAAATCACCATATCTCCTCCAGAATTTGACGCTGAATTCATAACTATAATTTAAGGCTAAGTTGTATCTATAGGCAATCATAAAAAAACAGATATTTTAAGTAAATCTATCTATAGCAGATTCTAAGTAATAGATGTTTCAAGGCCAAGATATTAGTAAAAAAACAAACTTTCATTAGATTTAGCATTATGCAGTCGATCGCAAATTTATTTGAAAACGAAAAGAAAGGATATGTTGCTATTCAACGGAATTAAACCCAATGAGTTTATACAGCAGACGATTTTTATTAAATCTTTTCGACTTAAATAATTAAGAATTGTATATAAAACGAAATTTTATGGAAATTACATTTTAGACTGGATTATAATTTTCGAAGAGAACTGTTTTATTTTGGCAAAGATTTTTCAAACTCATATATAAAGTTTAGCTAATTGTTGAAATCATTTTAGCGCTTTCATTTTTGTATATGTTGATGATCCAATTTCATAGCTCTTTCATTTTGATATATATTGATGCGATTATATATTTTTTTGTAAATTTGTTTACAAACGGGGTCAGGATGTTTTATTCTTCAGATTGTGAAGATAATTTTGTATACCGAGAACAAAGCTTCTTATACTTCTTTCTAGGAGAATTAAATTAAATATTTTAATAGGATGTTTTAAAAAACAATGTCATTTAGAATAAATTCTATAGCACAAAATTGTAAATTTGAAGTTTCTTTAATATTTATTCCGTATAAAGAACAGATATATTGCCATTATTATTCTATAAATTAAAATAAATTTTTATTTTTATGTTCCATTGGGGAGTAAATAAAAACCTATATATATATTCTAGTAGTGTATTTCGGTCCTATTAGACAAAATACACAATTCTATACACATTCTGTCTCTATTATACAGTTTCTGTTAACAGATGTTTTCCAGCTTTCGGGTGACTGCGTTATCTCTCTTATCCTGAAAATAGATGTTTCAATTGTCTCCAAAACCGGTTAATACTCTCACGTTTTGTTTCATGTTGTTTTATTAATGACCATTTTTACATGCTTCTGTTTATTATTTTCCACGTTTGTTTTGTGAATAATTATGTTGTTTACACATTTGCTATAACTTTCAGAGAAATAATAGAAACATTATTTACTAAAAATTTCAAATCATATGTGCCATTAAAATGAAATTTAGTCTGTAATTCCAGAAAAATTTATCTTTTTAGAGAAATTCTACATTAAAGAAAATAATAATATGTTACTGACTTAGGGATTTCCACCCTACATTTAAGGGGATTTTTGGCATTAAGAAGATGTAGTATAGGGAGACATTTTATTGTGAGATTGGCTAGAGGGGGGAATTCAGTTTTAGAGGATCGTAAGCACATTTTAATAAAGGAACTAAAATTTTAAATAATTTAAAAATATATTACTTTTATGATCGAATTCCAAATTTATTTACTTATTTCTAGAATTTTATATACTGTTAAAAAATGCGCAAATTTCCAAATAAAAAAAGAATAATATTTTAAACCGCCAATCAAATGTTATTTGAAATAAGTATTGCATTTGAAATCGCGCTCTCAAATATCAATGCAGCACTCCCAATCTGTGGACAGGTTTCATGTACTTTAGCATGGAATAACTGATAACTGCTCTAGAAGCACGAAAACAATGTGACATAATTTTACTTTTTACGAACTTCTATGGTGAATGACGAAGTCAATCATGCCACATAGCCGATTTCAAATGTAAGAAAAGTTCAGAATCACAAATTTTAGAAATAGACTTTTTGCAGCTAAACTAACTTCACAAGTGGAAATTATATTATTTTCAAGAGAATTTAATGTATCAATATTTGTAGAAATAATTCTTCATTTATTAGAATTATTTATCAGGAATAAGTAATATAAAATTTGAATGAACTTTAAAATTTTTGATAGTAACAGCATAATCAGTTGATTAACATTATCAACCAATTTCAAAGGGGGGGAGGGGGAACCTTTTTCAAGATAAAAAGGCAGAAAAACCACCCCAACAAAAATCTACAGATAATTGTATTAGGATTCAAGAAGGAAATTGCCAGTTTTGTTGCCAATCAAAAACTACAAATATATATATATATGTATATTTAAAAGAAAGCAAAAAAGAACAGTAGAAGACTTTACACATCTACTGTTCTTTTTCCTCACTTTTGGGTTTCTTTTTCTTTTCATTTTTTTTTTTTCCTGTATTTCGTTTTGCAACGATTTCTTACTTCAGTAAGGGAAGGGTGTCTGGCATTATGGTAAATGTGTTCTTATTATTACTTACCAGGTTACTAAAGTGATTTGACCCTGTAAGCAATGCTCGGATGTTTAACAAAAAGTCTTAATATGTACTGCTTTGTACTCTATTTATTGTTACAGTAAAATGTAAATCACTATCAAAGCCGACCGGTGCCGATTCTAATTATTTAAAAAAGATTATGCAAGTAATTTTTAATTAATGCATGTAATTAATGCAATTAAAATATTGAAACAAGTAAACATCGTATCAGGGAATAAAAGAGTACGATTTCGCCCTTCAGTTTATACTATAGAATATAGATCGTCTACAACAGTGTTTCTCAACTACTGGGCCCTATAGCATCAATTACACCAAGCCTCGAAATATTCTCCTGAAATTTGTCGTTTAATTTTATTAGTATTCTTTTATAAATAAATATTTCATAGTAGAAATATTCTAAGGAGAATAATATTCGTGAATTCGTTAAAAATATTAAATCCTAACGTCTAAATAACATCTGTGTGGCAAATGTCAGTTAATATGAATAATATTTTAATATGAATATATTAATATTCTCTATACCATTTCTCTTTTAACCAACATCAGTAAAATCAATTTAATAATACAACAATCCATTTCATACTGAATAATATTATAAATTTTTGGTGCTAAGAATGGGATATTTCAATGAAAATCAACACAGATTAATTTAATGATGTTGGCCTGAGGAAATTACAATATGCTATACACGATACATATGCCAATATGCTATACACGATTTCATGAGTCCGGTGATTGACAACTTATGTAAATGTAATTTTATATTTATCAACATGCCACATACATAAATGTACTAATACACTTTATGATTACGCCATGATTAATTACTAATACTTATTCAATGCATGAACTTAAAAAACATTAGATAGGTAAACATTAGATAAATAAATTTGTTGGAACCGAGCCCTCGTCTTATAAAAAAAATAATTTACTGAGCCGCGATCTTACAAAGATTAAGAAGCACTGGTCTACAGAGCTGCGATCTCACAAAGGTTGAAAAACACTGGTCTACAGAGCTACGATCTCACAAAGGTTGAGAAACACTGCTCTACAGAGCTACGATCTCACAAAGGTTGAGAAACACTGCTCTACAGAGCTACGATCTCACAAAGGTTGAGAAACACTGCTCTACAGAGCTATGATCTCACAAAGGTTGAGAAGCACTGGTCTGGCTGCTTGGCATTGAAAAGCTAGATTCAGGCTTGTTGCATTGCAGAAGAGAACCAATGATTTCCTAAACGTGCACATGCTTATTTATATTTATTTGCGCTGTATTTTATAATGTGATCTAGCTCAATGTTTTGTCCCATCCTTAACAGTGTTTCTATGTCAGATGGAGGTTAAAATACCTATTAAATATATTTTGAAACTAAATAAATTCAAAATCTGAGAGAAGATGTAAATGCAATGCACAATTCCCTTTCGAAGGCGCTCATGCTTTGAATTTTAAATTCTCATAGTTGATTTCTGGTTATTGTCAATTTTGCTTTTCATTTCCTTTACATTTTTTTTTATTATTATTATTTCTAATTACTCTTCATTCCTTTCATGAAAATACAATTTTCCGAAACTCGAAATTCTCATATGAATAAAAACTGCAACGTATGAAGTTTATAAGTCAATCTTACTTAATCAAACTTTTCATCTCTCTGATGCTCAATTTTATGTATAAGCTTTTGCTGCTGGGAACAAAATAGAGAATTAAAGGAAAAACCCGAACGTTGTTGATATATGCAAAAGACGACAAAATCCCCGGAAGACAGGTTTCGTTTCCATAGAAACCATCTAGAATACCCCCTTCGTCATTCGAAATCTGCCACTCGAAGAAAAAGGGAGAGGGGGGGGGGGGCTATTTTTACAATATGCTGATCGATATGCAGTCTTCTTTTGTTCCTAGAATCCAGCGACTGCCGTAGGTTTGATAGACCCCAGTCGTATTCCGTTGGTGATGAATTAGTGATAAAAGGTGAGTAAGTGGGGATGTATCACAGGGAGAAGCGGATGAAAAATGGTGGAACGAGCTAGCTATCTAGGGGGGGTTTATTGTTTTCAATGGATGGATTTTGTTTAACACCTGAAGACATAAAGGTTTGGATGGATTTATCAAAGTTAAAATGTGTTGGATTTGAGTACGTTTTATAGATGATTTTTGAAAAATAAAATTCTTTATTTATAGTAATTTAGGTGTAGAAAAGCAGCACTGTTTTTTCTTTCAGCACTATATCGGAAGTTTGAATATTTTTATTGAGAAGACTATTTAATAAAACTTTTCATTTAATACAATGCAGGTTTAAACATTGATATGTAAATTTTCATTTTGTATTTGAATAAGCAAAAAGCAGAGACACCAAGTATATCCACTCAATCTATCTATTGCAATATTCCACAAAAAATGTTGTTTAAAAATTAGAAGCTCCCGAAAATTTGGACTTTTAGTTTTTGTAGAATCCCTGTTTTAAATTGTCCTAATTCTTGTTAGGGACACCGAGACGTATGCAGCTTACATGATGTAATAATGTATATTTCTTGAATTTTTCATCTCCATAGCTAAGTTTCACAGGAATGATAGTCTGCTGCAGTGTTTCTTTCAAGCATACCTTCTTTGGGGTTCGAGGCCCCCTCCCCCCCCCCCTGGAGACGAGTATTCGCTCTCCTCCTCCCCCTCCCCCGAGACATTTTATGTTAACCTAGTTTCTATTTATGTAGCAGTATTTAGATATATTTAGAGGGAGCAAATAGAAAACTTGCCCCCTCTAAAATTTCTTTCCTCCCTCCCCCCCCCCTCCCCCCCGGGTAAGAAAGTCCTGAAAGAAACACCGAGATTGCGCGAAGTCGAAATACTCTTGCTCGACTTCGTTTTCCACTAGATGAGAATAGAGCTCTGCGTGGATTCAGAAATACTGGTAGCGTCATCTGTTGATAATTGGAGGATTGAGAAGTATCACCACATCCTGTCTGAGTGATTTATAATTCCATCATGCCATCAAGCATCATAGGGAGATTGCCTCATATTCAATTGCTTAAAACTTTTTTTTTGTCTTTCGGTGCTTTTGAAACGTATATCTAAATAACAAGTTGGAATAGTATAAAAATATTATCAATTCTCTAAAGTTACGGGAGTTTCTGACGCAGTAGCAAATAATAATATGTATGGGCGTGGCCATTTATCTATCGTGGCATTTTATCTATCTATACACCTTAAAATTACATCATAAGTATGGAAGGTTACAAAGCAGGTTATATTTCTTAATATATAATTAAAAATTTAAAAATGAATGTTTTCCAATCGACCTAATGCATTTGTGAGATAAGTTATAAATGAATCTATAACATTACTTTTGAACTTCAAAAGGGATTCAAATAATAATAAAAAATAGATCTTCTGGGGTAATTTCGGTAACTTCCGGATATGAAAATCAATCTATTAAAAGTGCATTTAAGCGATAACTTTAACTATTAGAAATAGCCTACATTATCTATAATAAATAAATATATGGCATTCTAACAAACAACAATAAAAGAAATTAGAAATGTGAGTTTTTATCTTCCTACATATTATTACGAACGTGTAAAATGCGCTCACTTGGAGTCACTTTTGAAAACCAGACGAAGAAAACACACGTACAAACAACTTTTCTTATGAGTGAATCTAGGGTTGCCATATGCTGAAGGTCGGAGGAAGTTTCCAGATTTGGCGATTTATAGCCAATTTTGCAACATTTGGCGACTTTTCGAATGTTTGAGAAACACCTCGAAATAACCAGTATTCTTCGAAATGTGAGAGATTTCTAGAAATTTCTATAGCGAGTCTATAAGAGGAGTCATCACTCAGTCGGAGAGCAGTTGACAAGATACGAGCTACATTAAACTTCCGTCAATGTTTTCAGAATAGTATCGGTTGTTTTGTGAAGTTAGTGAAGAAATTAATTGCTGTTTTACTGTATATTGTTCCTGTTTACGCTGTGCTTGTGAATAAACTTGTTAGTTATCCAAAAATTTGAACTTATTCTTGTATCCTAAGCGCACACCCACGATTTTAGAGGATACGCCGTAACAATATCTTTGCAGTGATGATAATATGTGAAAAAATTTCGTTTAGTTTGGTACAAAATTTCCCTTGTTAAATTGCCGATACCAAAAAGAAAATGTGTTTTTGTTTTGATACACCTCACAATTTGATCCAAATATGATAAAAAATGCAATTTTGTTCCAATCACGTACTATGTGATGGTCAAATCCGCTTTTTAAATCAGTTTTTTGCTAAATTTTTATGCACTATTGCCAACCTGAAAATCGAATTACTAAACCCAATCTCAAAAACCTTCTAAAAATATTTAAAATCTCTCTAATAATTGAAGTTGCCCTACGAAAAGAAGAAAGATGAAAAAAAATATTATTACTTTCCTTATATACATAATGTATAAGGAAAGTATTGTGACGGGGTCGAAAATTCGAATTCGAGTTTTCGACGGGAGAGCACGTTTCAAGCATCCCTGATCACGAATCAAACATTTTTGAAGTGATGTCTGTGTGTGTGTATGTGTGTGTGTGTGTGTGTGTGTGTGAAAGTATGTGTGTGTGTGTGTGTGTGTGTGTGTCAGTGAGTCTGTGGAGACGATAACTGACGAACGAATGGACCGATTCGAACCAAATTTGGTACAAAAATCACAATCCGTAAACACTGGAAGCCTATTGTTTTTATACGTAAGCGAATGTTCAGAACCCCCCTAAATTTTCGAATGAAATTTTGAAAAAATCGTCAAAAAATCAAAACCGCTAATAAAGTTACGCAAATAGACATTTCTTATGTAATTTTTCATTAGAAAACGATTGGCATAAATTTTAGAACGCTAACATGAACCGTTCTTGAGATATTGTACATTTTTCAAAAAAATTATGAAAAAGTCACATAAAAAAAAAAATTCCTATTGAGAAACATGTTCACTTTTCATATGTAATACCATGCGATAAATTGAGTGACATCATTCTCGTGGATCTAGCTCGTTCCATTCATGAAAAAATATACTTTGAATAATACTTTTGTATTTGAACGCCAATAGTCATTTATCTGCTGTAAGAATAACTTTTTTCTTAGTGCATAACGCTTGGCGAGATTTTGGCGACGAATTTGGCGGAATGTCGCCAACTTGGCGACTTTTTTGAAATGTTGCCAAATTAAAGAAAATCTCGCCAAATGGATAAAAATGATGCTAAATCAATGAAAATGACGACTAATTGTCGAAAATTCAATATCTTGGAAAGAATATTAGTATCTACTATAAGAAAATCCTATTACTTTCCTTATATACATAATGTATAAGGAAAGTATTGTGACGGGGTCGGAAATTCGAAATCGAGTTTTCGACGGGAGAGCACGTTTCAAGCATCCCTGATCACGAATCAAACATATTTGAAGTGATGTCTGTGTGTGTGTGTGTGTGAGAGAGTCTGTGAAGACGATAACTGACAAACGAATGGTACGATTCAAACCAAATTTGGTACAAAAATCACAATCCGCAAACACTGGAAGCCTATTGTTTTTATACACAATCGAATGTTAAGAACACCCCTAAATTTTCAAATGAAATTTTGAAAAAATAGTCAAAAAATCAAAACCACTAATAAAGTTACGCAAATAGACATTTCTTATGTAATTTTTCATTAGAAAACGATTGACATGAATTTTAGAACGCTAACATAAACCGTTCTCGAGATATTGCACATTTTTCAAAAAAATTATCAGAAAGTCATATAAAATAAAAAAAAAATATTTCCTCTTGAGAGACATGTTTACTTTTCAGTAATACCATGCGATAAATTGGATGACATCATTCTCGTGGATCTAGCTGGTTCCATTCATGAAAAAAGATACTTTGAGTAATACTTTTGTATTTGAACGCCAATAGTCATTTATCTGCTGTAAGAATAACTTATTTCTTTGTCCATTATGCTCGGCGAGATTTTGGCGACGAATTTGGCGGAATGTCGCCAACTTGGCGACTTTTTGAAATATTGACAAATTAACGAAAATCTCGCCAAATGGATAAAAATGGCGCTAAATCAATGAAATGACGACTAATTGTCGAAAATTCAATATCTTGGAAAGAATATTAGTATCTACTATAAGAAAAACCTATTTATTTTACTGTGAAAGTGGTAAATTCATTACGTTATATAAGGAAAGTCATGTGTTGCCCACATCAGATTTTTTTGGTAAGTAAACGATTAAACTTGGCGAAGTCACCCGAAGACGTAGAATTTTAGTGGCGAAATGACTTATGGCTTACTTTTATACTTATCTCTTAAAGAAGTTATAAAACGGGGGGGGGGCGGCATAATTCCAAGCTCTCCTTCCTAAACTGCTCTGAAAGAAAATGAAAGATGAGCACACTATACACCACATTAAAAAAAAAAATCTACGTTTCAGATGTAATTCAGTCACCAAATTGAAAAAAAGAAATTGGTTTATGAACAAATTCGAATTCGAATTCTATTCTAAAATAATAAAAAAGCAATAGAAAGTAATCATATAACATAATAAAAATTAATGCAAAGAGAGTAAAAAATACGATATGTGCAATACATAATTTCCCTACATATTAACGCATTTCGATTTTATGGAAAAAAATTATACAATTTCGAGCTTTCTAATTCCTGGAAATCGAATTACTATCGGGTGTTGGATCAAGGGACCCGATCTCATTGCTGTTATCAATTAAAATAAGCATACAAAATTTCATGTAATTCGCTTAATTATTTTGAGACATGTTGTGGTGCTATGAAAAAGTGAAATTTCACAAATATCTCAATATGAGCTTATAATAATAATCAGAATTTTTTTTAGTCTTATTTTTTTTCTATTTGAATTCCTTACACATCATTCAGTCCTTTGACAATAGTGAAAATATTTAAATAAGTTTTGCAATTCGCTTCTAAATTAAATAATTTCATATTTAATTGCATTAAAGCATTTAAACATCATTTTGCTTTTACAACTTTTTCTTTTCGGTTTCTGAAAAAATGTTCTAAAAAATAAAGTGTTCGCTTTGATTAAGCCTCCCGATAATAAATAAGCTTCTAAGATTTATTGATTAGAACATTTGCACCAAATGTTATTCAATTTGTTCAATTTGTTTGAGAGATATAGTGCTCTGTGTGAAAAAAAAAATCCTAATATCTCGAGAACGTATCATATGATAATCTCCAAATAATGATGTCCATTCATATTAAAAATAATTACAAATCACTTACTACTTGGATAATAGTAGGATTTTTTTTTTAAATTTGTTACAAGTTTTTTTTTCAATTTAGATTTAATAAAATATGAAATGGCTGGAGAATAGCGCATGTTAGCGTCTTAAAAATGATTGCATTCGCTTTAAAATAGAAAAATAGAATAAATGCCTATTTTTGATCATTTTTATACATAATAATGTTTCCCTAAAATTTATTCGATATTTTTTAAATATTCGAAAAATTGGAAGCCTCTCATTGGTAAGTTCACCCCCACACCCACACCCTTTCAAATCAATAAACTTATTCCAAACTCTATTGGACTTCATCAATTTATACGAAAGATATCGAGCTTGAAGGCACACAGAATAGATACACCGGCATCATTGAAAAATGGTTGATTTGTATTCAGCAATGCTCAAAACGTGTAGATTCATCAAAATCACATTGGATTTTTGACCCCATCACAATACTTTCCTTTTGCATTACTATATACGAATATTGTAGAGAAAGTTAGCAACACATTTTATTTCTCCCTAATTAGAGTGTTCGCGAAATAATTCTGACAAATAAATCGAAATCCTCTTTAAATAAATAGTCTTGAGTTTTTTTCCGACTTTCATTGCAATCTTTCAAGGAGAATTTCTCAATTTCTGCCATTGACATTGAGTTTTTGAACCTATAACTTATAACTTTCTTCGTCTGTGATAGCATCTTAGCGTTATCATGAATAAATAAGTTGGTATAACGTCTGAATTCAAGCAAATAAGATCAAACACACAACTTTAATAGAAGGTCTTTATTATTAAGACGTTTCTATTTTGTACGTCTTATAAGATTAAGTACGTCTTATAATATAAGTACGTCTTAAGTATAAGACGACTTATCTATAAGTCGACTTATCTATATGTACGACTTATCTATAAGTCGACTTATCTATATGTACGACTTATCTATAAGTACGTCTTGTATTTTGTACGTCTTATTAAAGATCTTCTATCAAAGTTGTGTGCATGATCTTATTTGTTATCATGAATGCTAATCATCAAATCTATTGATAAAACGACATTAAATTCAAACCTCCGTCCTGAGAAAAATATTTTAACCTTTATAAAGAAATCATAACTCAAACTTTTGTAAAAATAAAGTCATAAAAGTAAACGATCATTTTGAACACGCTTGGGTTTTTTTCTTCAGTGCGAAGAAACCAAGCTGAACATCAAATGAAACATTAACCTTGTGATAGCAAAAATGGCAAACAGCAATTGTATCGGCACTTAGTGTGATAGAAAAGAAGTAAAATGAGACAAAGTTCTGATATATTCAGAATATGAACATGGAAGTGGAGATAGACAAACCATAAGGCAGAAAAACCAAAAACGATCATGCTATAACTCAGAGAAATATGGTGTCACAGACAAATCATTAATATTATTGTTGAATTTTTTATAGATATAAAAATATAAAAAAAAAATTCTAATTAGAAAGTGATCCAGCAGTGATTTACAATTAGACATATTAATTTCCTGATGTTTGACTTGATATTTATTTGCTCTTTGGATTTGTCAGCGAAAATTAAAATTGCTTTAGAAAATAACTTTTAAATATAAATCGCGGAATGACACGAATGCTCTGCATATCAGTTGTATACAATGGTGTCTGTTCAAAATGTAGTACTGGCTTTCATCAATTATGAAAATTAAAACAATGAGTTAAATCAGAAACCAATGACTTGTCTTCCAATGATTTACAATAGAATATTTTAAAAATTTTTAGATTTTAACATAATAATAATATCCTTCTCAACTGATGATATATCTCGTATAAAACATGTTTGGTTTGGTCAGCAGAAATTAAAATTGTTTTAGAAGATACATTTTATATTTCAATCTTGAAATGGTACGAATGCAATACACATCAACACTGTGTCCAATGTTGTCTGTTTAAAATGTATCTACTGAATTACATCAATTATAAAAATCAAAACAACAAGAAGTGAAATTAGAACCTAATTATTAGTCTTACAGTAGTGATTTAATAGAATATTTACAAATTTCTTAATTTATGACATATTTGTGTTATGATATATTCCTATCCATAAATGTCTACTGTATAACTGTTACATTTATTTAAAAATTATATTTATTTAAGTTCTACTTTAAAACAAATTGTTTTTTATAAATATTTTATATTCGAATTTCAAATTTCGTAATATTTTAAAAGAACGCAAATGTAACTGTTAGGAACGCAAATGCAAATTTCCTTGTCAACTTTTGGAACTATATAAGAACGCGAACGTGAGATGAGGAATGTTTAGATTCTAATGAGCTCATTTCTCCAAGAATAAATTTTGAGCGAAAGCTCGTTCTTTATTTTATTTATTTATTTATTTTCAACTTGTACCAATTAAAAAGGAATGGGCACAACACTGTATGTTATAATAAAACAAAAACCAGTAAAACCAGTACAATGTTTATGAAACATATACTTTTTTTTTATCAAATGACCAGGCACTTGACTCATCATCATTCGCCTTTGTCAGCGGCCAGAACGTGAACCATTTAGCCGTCCAAGGACGTTGCCCCAGGCGCACCAGAGGGGGGCGGAACACACTGCGCCCACAACACAAACATCCATGTCTTATGTGGGACTCGAACCCACAACGCGGCGGTCGAGCGATTGTTGTGGAAACGCTCGCCTTGACCACTCGACCACTACGTCGGCTGAAACGTATACTATACTACATCTTAAAAAATCTCAAAATCATAATAGTTCACCTTCCATTGGACATCATAATATGATGATCGAGCAGTCTTTTTCATGGGCTAGGCCAAAAATAAATCGGGACGCAAACTATGGACCTGATCATCCAGTGGCGGAAATGCAAATTCTGAGTATTCCCCTGAAACAGAAACCTGTCCCCCCCCCCCCCCGAAAAAAAATTAAATAAAATACGCCTTACAAAATTTAGACTTCTAATAGTACGCTGCATTTTACTGTCTTCCATGTATAAACATTTGATTACAAAAATTAGAGATAATGCATTTATTTTCTGCACCTTGCGAATCTTAAGCACACATGTCGCAGAAGACTATACTTCAAAGCAAATAGGTGAAAGTCCCCCATAAGACAATTAATCATTAGTGGGAGTTGAGAATTGCTGGGATGTGAATCCCAAGCAATACTCAACTTCCCATATCCACTTCTACGGTCCCAATCCTCCTGACACAACCTAGTGACACACCCCTTTTATCACTCAGCCCCAGCATCACAGCAGAGGGGCTGATCATCCGTACTGAACTAGTTTCGAAGAACAAAAGAATATGCATATTGATTAGCATATCGTTCCCGTCATCCCCCACCCCCCTTCTTTCAAACCTATGATTTCTTCTGCACCCTGTTTCGAATGACGAAGCGAGAGCATTCTTGATGGTTACCTTGGAAACCGAACCTGTCATCGTGGATTGGGTCCTCTTTCTCATTCATCAGCGATATTTAGAGGGGAAATTTGGATAATACTTACTAAAATGTATTATTCAGTGGATGGAATCATGTGTGATGTAATATTTCGCTATAGAGATGATATGTTTGTTATATGGCAGAAAATAAAGATTTACTTTTGATATAATATTTTTTTCTGTGTAAAACAGTTAATTGGTGAGAACTTACACAATTCCCTTGTATGGAGGAGTCATATGTCAGCAATTGTTTCGAAGGCGGTATAAGCCATATTTTCTTTATACAAGGAAGTTGTTGTTGAGACCCAGAGCATCCGACCTACCAGAAAGGTGTAAGGACAAGGAAGTTGTGTAAGTTCTTGACTTATACAAGTAACAGCCTGTTTTAGTGTTAGTTGGTATCGCGTAATTCGAAGATTTTGTAAAAAAAGTTTGTTACATTCATGTTTAACACTTTCCGACATAGTTGAAAAGTGTTTATGACTTTAGTCATTCTATCTGTCTGTCTGTTCGCCCGATAACTGCCTTAAAAATGATTTTATCGAAATAGCATTTTAGTATGTTTGAGATGGTTTGTGGGCATTTGGAAATGCAAATGAATAATATCATATAATTAGTTTTGGATATAACTCAGGTTGAAAAAATTAAATGCATTGAACCATGTCAGCCTTTATTTTTCAAACATATTTTAAGCAAAGTTAAAATTCACAAATTGCTTCTATAATTTTAGGAAATATTCAAATTATCATATAATAATCTATGTTTCATAATCAATGCTTTATGCATGATTGATCTTCCTTCTTAACGATTGCTTTCTTTAAACTTAACTTTTTGTTCCTTAATCAGATATTTTCGTCGATGATAATATGCAGGGTTACTAGGAAAGTCCTCAAGTACCTCTACAACTTTGTAACGAAAGGTCTATGAATGTACACGTTAGATCTGCCTATAGTAAAGTGACGAAGCACGATCGAACGGAAGGATTTCAACGCCCCTAGTGGAGAATTTAAATGTTAGGATATTGAACTCGACAACAAAGTGAGGTATTTTCATTGCTAAAAAGCATTATTATATATAACAATTACATTTTTATGTAACTGATTACTAATGAGAATAACTGATTACTAATTATCCGAATTTTCTAATTTATTTTAATCATATGTTTATTTAGTGTTATTGTTGCTAATCCTACTTATTCCGAAAATACCCGAACAAGCCCAAAACCAATGACAAAGATAATTAATGCTATATTGTAGCTTATGTCTATTCAAATACCCCCAAGCTCACCAAGGCAGAAATCTGACTTGGTCTGATGACATCCAATTTAGACCGGAATCCAGTGGCGGATGGCAGTCACAGGGACCATACCATCCTTCCTTTGACTCGCCATATCTCGGATGGATTTTAGTCCTATGGATTTATCGGGCAAAAAACATTTCAAATCAATATTATTCTTTACAAAATTTCCAATTGATGCATAGTCTTGGTTGCTGTGGTACAAAAAACATTTCAAATTAATATTATTCTTTACAAAATTTCCAATTGATGCATAGTCTTGGTTGCTGTGGTACAAAAAACATTTCAAATCAATATTATTCTTTACAAAATTTCCAATTGATGCATAGTCTTTGTTGTTGTGGTACAAAAAACATTGCAAATCAATATTATTCTTTACAAAATTTCCAATTGATGCATAGTCTTGGTTGCTGTGGTACAAAAAACATTTCAAATCAATATTATTCTATATAAAATTTCCAAGTGATGCATAGTCGTGGTTGCTGTGGTACAAATTATGAATGCTTGGCATCCTGAAAAGTAAAAATTGGGGAAACTGATATAGGATCCACTTCAATTATAGAATAAAAGACTATTGTCCAAGTAGCTCAATGGATAGAGCACCAAATGACCAGACGGAGATCCGTAATTCAAACCCCAATTGGGACAAGATCTTAAAATGGTACTCGAGCGACTCAATTCTACCAGTTTGGTGCAGTGGATAACTAAGATCTTAAAGAATGTCCAGTTTCGATTTTTTCAAGATTTATGTCACCGATTTTTATGTCAAGATGAGTTACAATGAACAAGATGCTATCCTGTTTTAAAAGAGGACAAGGGAATGGAGGAAATGAATGAATAAGCAGAGGAAATTCAATGAATTAATAGTCGAGAGCTGAAGTTTCAATTCAATTTGAAATCTAAAGGAGGAGAAAGGAAAAATTTAAGACAGATAGGCTGGCGTCTCAGTATCGGTCAATGGCAACACAGCATCGACTGGTCAGGGTTTGAATTCCGATTGCGACACGAGTTCTTTGCATTCTTTTCTTTTATACTCTACATGAGCATGCACATGGAACATTTTTTAAAAAATGTAGATATTAATTATGTAAGATAATCCGTTTTTAAATGTTGCCAAAAATATCTATTCAACTAGCATAGATTGGAGTAGAATTAATTTTACTTTTTGGCCATACTATTAGAAAAGAAAAACATACTGTTATTTACTGTTTCCACTTGCTGATTTAAAAGAATTCGAATAAGAAAATACTATTTCAGCCATCTATATTCATAAAATCACGTAGCATTGTGGGTTACAGAAATAATCGAAATTCGTTGTTAGATGGGATATAGCGTATCTTCAATACAAAGACTGCGCCTGACCTAATGTAGCTATTTTTCATATAAATATATTCTTAAAGTGTTAAATACGTAATTGATAGAAATATGAAAAATCATGCAACTGTACATACGTACATTTATTTCATGACATTTACCCAAACAAACGGAAATGACAAATTAACGTAATATTATCGTGTACTATAAAGAAGCAAAACAAATCTTCAATATTTTGTGATATCTCCTTGGGCTGCAATTACAACTTTGTAATGATATGGCATTGAGTGAATCATTTTCTGAATATACGGTAGCATAAGTTTTGGGTACCATACTCACAATCCCCACATTGTGAGTGTAATTAGAGGCAATTATGCGACTGATTTAAATTGGACTGCATCCCAAGTGATGCAGTTTCTTGTCCGCCACTATGTAGTTTAAATTTTGTAATAAGGTGTATGAGAGGAAAGTTGTTTTAAGAGGAGGTGAAGCCCACAGTCTCTCCGATGTTGTCTTCTTATTTTTGTAGGTTAACTAATGTAAAATGTTTAGATTTTTCATTTTTAATGTTGAAAACAAAATATAGAAAATAAAACCAAAAATATATATATTCGCAAAATTGAATTAAAGTAGTATCTCCCAGAGTTGTCTTCTTATTTTTTTATTTATTTTATTATTATTATTATTATTATTACTTTTTGTTGTTGTTGTTATTAACTAATGTAGAAACATTTAGATTTTTCGTTTTTATTTGAAAACAAAAAATAGAAAAATAAAATCAAAAATGTATATATTAGCAAAATTGTATTAGGGTAGTGTTGCAGCAAAATTATAAACTAATGTATCTGTGGGAATAATCAAAGCCGAGTTTGGAATATATTTTCCTGCTTGGATTATGCTAGGGAAGTCGACCCTGAGCAGAGTATACAAAGGAAAAATGATTATCGAATTTCCATGACAATAAGGTCTTAGTTTCAGTATGAATGTAAAGTATGAAAAAAAAAAGTCCTTTTATAAAAGCCCACAAAACATTTCCGACAAATGTATGACATTTAATATATTTAACATTTTAATTTAGCAGTTCGCTTAATGTTAAGTTTATTCAATTTGTTTTCCCTTGTATATATTTGTATATATATCCCAAATATGTATAATATGTATTTGTATATATATCCCAAATATGTATTTGTATATATATCCCAAATTTGTATATATATCCCTTGTATATATATCCCAAACATATATTTGCGAACATGTTAAAAAAGTAATTATGGGAAATCTTTTAAACAGAAGAATTTGCCTGACATTTCATTATTGAATTCATTAGAAGAAACATTCCAGCCCATTTTCTTCAAATCCTAGTATTTTTGGTCCTTCCAATAAAATTTCTAAAAGAAAGTCAATTAGAGAAAGTAGACCCAAGAAATGAAAAATAAAAGTAACTTCGGGAACAAAAACTTTGTATATTTCTGTACTGTATAACAACCTTTGCATTTGTATAGTTGCAAACTTTAAGCATATAAACAAAATGTTTTTTGTTTTCAATTTTTAAAAACGAAACTATCATATTCTTGTATTAGTTTAATTTTTCTCCCATAGATGGCGCAAGAATACCATTTATTAAGCCATGATAAGGTTTGTGAAAAATGAGATAAGTTTCTTTTCTAATCAAGTAAATATCGTGAATTTCGTAAATACATTTTATTCTGTGTCCTTCTTGTCTACTATTTCACTTACTTATATTGTATTTTTCCAAACGAAGTATTTATATATCTGAAACGTATTTGAATATACAAAGCATAAATAATATCTCACATGGAGTCAACAGTTTGAAAGACGATTTGTCATTGGCTAAAGGATGGCTGAAGAATGACGGGAGGGCGGGGGTTGACATGGGGAAGCCGGCCCACTAAAACCTGTCAGCACGTGGAAGAGTTGAAGTCCAAACTTGCAGCGCCATCTATTGAAGAAATCTAACAACTAAACTTCTTGATTCCGTAAAAAATTACTTTTTATTTGTCATGCTCTTGATAAATTGAGATCGTTGAGTCAAAGGAAATCTACTACTACTACTACGGAGTTCTAATATTAGAATATCAAATTTAATAATTTCGATGCATTTTAAAAAGTAATTTTATTTAACATATTTGATATGTAGGAATAATACTTAGAATAATTACTTTAATCTAAATAGATAAATACTTTAGATAAATACTTTAATCTAAATAGAAATATCAAAATTAGAGAAATAAAATGTTCTTTCCTATTTAAAACTATGTTTTAATTTTTGTAAGAAAATCAAGTACTGTGAAACATTTCAATAACGGGAGCACCTGAAACTATTAATTTTGTTCAATAATATTAAGAAAATTCGATTATTTAGCTGAAATATATATTAATATCAGATTAAGATATGGATAATTTACACGCAAGTATTGAGTATTCTAACTTTCTCGTATTTCTGTTATAGCGGGGAGGAGGGAAGTCAAAATTAATTGTAGATGTGCAATTTGTTTTTGCATTTTGTCAAAAATAATTATAGCACATGCGAAATAATTAATATCATCAAAATTAGAAAAAATTAAAGTATTAAATTCTTGTATAAATGACCTAGAATACATATTTAAAAATTTTATATTTATTTTCTTTTTAATGTCACACGTTTGCAGAACGTTGATGTGTTTTTAGATTTCAAGCAGATTTTTTTTTCTAAAACATTAACATTTTTTTAGAATATTTTTGGGTCACTAATTTGGCTTACGATAATCAGGAAAAATTCCAAGCATACATTTTTTTCATTCAATTTCAGCAGTATTACATAAATATATTCAATTCGCGAAATATTAAAAAAAAAATTTATTACTTAATTTTTTTTAAGTTTCATGGTACAAAACCAAACAAAGTAAATTAGCTAGAGCCACCTACAAAGAGATTAGCTACCATATAAACTTCTAGTCTGTAAATAGACTAGTAAATAATTCTGTCTGATAACAGAAGATTTGTTTAAAGTTATTCTTGTATATTATAGATGCATGTATATGTATTATTTAGGAATGAATTATGATAAATAGGAAATATTTAACTTTCTTTTTTTTCTTTTAATCTCCAGAGTTTATTTTTATTTATTTGTTTATTTATTTATTTATTAGATCTAAAGTAAATAAGGTGTATCGTTAAATGGGTATAATTGCGCATGTCATTATTACTTCAAAACCGAAATTGAAGCAGTCTACGCAGGTCTAGTCCAACATATAAGTTAAGCACATACTTAAAGCCATAAATAGACGTATATCACTGCAGTCAAGCGGTGTTTTCAAACATGTTTGATCGCGGAACCCTTTTGTAATTCACCTTAATTGCGGACCCCCCCCCCCCCCCCCCCCCCCCCAAAAAAAAAAAAAGAAAAATTCCATTGCGGTCCAAATTATTCAACTAAATTTTACGTTTCTTTTTTAAATTTTTAAGAAAATTTGCACAAAAGTATCATGTTGCGGAACAACACTCTTTGAAAAATGCTAACTTAGATCATAAATCAAAGCAAGGGGTACTGTAAGGGTAGAATAAAAACTATTTTTTTTTTAATTTCGTTCAAAGCAAATTTTAAAATCTACATGTTTAACTATTTAAAAATTAATAATTAAAAATATTTAAATTGGCACATTTGATTAAATATTTACATATTATATTTTGTAAAAGCTAATATCGTACCTTCAAACTAATTGTTTGAAGATACGATCACCCCTTTCCTCATTGTTTCTAATTTCCCTCCCCCCCCCCCCCCCCCCCGCCTCATGAATGCCTCTTATATTTCAGGATCCTGTTTTTCTCTCGGCGGAGAAAAAATAATCTCACGAGAAACCCCATTACAAGGAAAAATAAATTCAATATTTTAATTTCATACATTTTATACTATTCAATAAATAATAAGAAATATTGACCTTGAGAAATAAGATACTTTAATCTAAAGCTTTTTTTTTTTTTTTTTTCCTTGCATTTTTGGAAATTTCACAAATGGTATATAAAGTATATAAACATTTACATAAATACCGAAATATGTAACTGCAGTTATTAAGAGATGTACATTTTAAACATGTTAATATGTTAAAATTCATGGGGCGATAAACCTTAAAGATTTAAATTAAATATAGTGATAGCTGGGCACAAAAATTTTTGGAGCTTAGGGCCCCAAGGATTCTTAATTCTTTCCTGATTTGAATAAATTTAATCTATTCAGTATAAATTTAATCTACCTATATCAAGTTCTCGATGTAGAATTTTCAAAATAAGAGTTAGTAAATGTTATCCAAACTTCATAATTAATGTTAATTAAACTTCATAATTAATATTAATTAAACTTCATAATTAATATTAATTAAGCTTCATAATTAATATAGTCACACAAATATAAAACTGCTGTTTGTGATGATAACACTTTCAGTACTTCCAATGCAAATAAGTGACCCCTCTTCATCACGGTGAATAATCAAGGTGAGTGAGTTTTCTTCATCATCTTGATGAAGAAGGACCAAAATTCCCTCGAAACATTTATATAATTTGCATATGTCTGTTTTCTTTAGGGAAGTATTGAAAATGTTATTCTAATATAGTATTTTATATTAAAAGTTCTGAAGTTCATAATGTTTTCATCAGACATAGTCGGACAAGTCAATATTATAAGTTCATAATGTATGACTTTGTAACATTTTATTTCAATAAAAAGTAATAATCTAGTTTACGTTTATAATACAATATTAACGGATTGTAAAATACACTATGATGATAAAACATTGCATAAACAGAGCTTAGAAGTAATTTTATCCCATTCAGAAGCACCATCACGAGCATGTACGCATGTACAGATCTCTTCACCCATGCCTGGGATTGAAACCTCGTTCCTATGGATCTGATTATCTGAGTCCAGAAAGTGAACCGTTTAGCCAAGAGTGGGCATTGCAACTTGAGGCAAGTATCTATAGGTAAAATATAAGTGTTTGCGACTCTCATTATCTTGTTAAATATTTTCTTGTCTCCGAAAGCATTGTGTTTCTTAAAAAGAAAAAAAATGATTTTTCCGAAATTTCTATTTTAGTGAAGCAATATCAAGGTAGTTTTTGTGCAGTGCAAGAGAATGAGTTCTTAGCACAGTCCAATCTGCGAACTGCACGTCATTTACCGAAGCATTATTTCTTTTTCAACCACAACAACAACAAAATTCATCATGGCAGCCATAATTCTTATCTGTATACAGATCTATATACAGATCTGTATATACAAAATGCTTATGTAGCTGTGACTTTTACAACGTATGGAGCCACCCATAAGGAGGAGGGCTGCAACCACTTGAGAGGGCAGTCCCCCAAGTTCATTTTGTTTATTTTTATAAGAGGGGAAACTATAAAAGATTCACAAAAAGGAAAGAAATCAATGTGTCAATACGTTTCACGAAACTTATACAAAAAAAAGACTGATTCATGAATCCGAACTATAAAATTAATAGTCTTATTACTTCCCCTACAATGCAAAGTATATAAAAAAGGGAGTCAAAAATTTGACTCTCCCATTTTAATAGATCTAGATTTGAGCATCCCTGAATACGAATTAATCATTTTCTCAATGCGGCGTCTGTGTACACCTATCTGTGCAGGTATTTCTCGAACACATTGATAAAATCGAATGAAATTTGGACTAACTATTTTAATCGATGAATGTCAGAAGTATATCCATTTTTCAGATGATTGGATCAAGAGATGGACCTCAATTTTTCGAACGTTCTTTTCGAATATCTGAAAAACGTTGTAAAATCATGATTACATATAAAACTATTACGAAAATAGATATTTAATATCAAATGTTTAATTTAAAAATAAATGCACCATTTATAAGACGCTAACATTCGCCGCTCTCAAGGTATTTAATGTTTTATTAATAATAATAATGGTAAATAAAATAAATTATCTATTATCAAATAAGTGAATGCTTTGTAAATAATTTTAGCCTGAAATGAAAGGATATCGTCGTTTAGAAGTTATTTCAAACCGTTCTCGATATATTGGAAATTTTATTTTTTTCCGCATGGAGCTACTTCTCGAACAAATCGAACAAAATTTTTACATTTTTTCGAATAAATAAATGTCAGAAACCCATTGATTTCTTGGGAGCTCAAACAGTCACCTTCTGAAACATTGTTTTTCTAAAATCGAAATAAATTATTAAAACGAAATTATGTTATAATTATAGCAGTAACAATAACAATTTTGTATGGAATTTTTATTGGAAACAAATGATATAACTTACAGAACGATGGCATGGCATGCACCGTTCTTGAAATATTGTAGAGTCCATTAAAAAAAATCTCTAAAAATCGAGAAAAAGCATGCTTAACTTTAATGAAACTACTTGAATCTACTTACGATAAACCGTTCTCAAGATATTTTCTTTTTTGGGAGTCTTAGCGAGTTGATCTCATTTCGAAGTGAGACAAGATCGAAATGGGTCATTTCAAAGTGAATCCAAATTAAAAATAGACTAATTTTTTTTAACTGAAAATTTAATGTAATTTAATTAAAGCGTTGATTTCCAAGCACAATGAATATATGAGAGATAAGCATTCATATTCAAATTCTGATTATGAGAATTCAAATTATTTGTATACTTCTTCAATAAAAATCAGGCATATGAAAATTAGGTGTATGCAATTAGTCACCTAATTTTTATATGCATGTTGTCTGTCCTCTTCATCATGTAAAAAGCAGTGTGTTGAAAGCGAAAGATCAAATGCAACTGCTGATAGTTGTGTTTGATCCCTGATGTTTTTTATCCATAACGTGTTTGAAACAATTGTATTCAAAATTCGTATTGTTTCTAAGCTTAAAGTTACTAGTAAAGAACTATTATATAAAGTATTATTCCCTGAAGAATTTTTAAATTGACAAAAAATTCGTTTTCAGGGACTTTTGAAAGCATTTCAAATACACTCACAAGCAACAATATATCTAAAGTTTCTTTACAAGCGATCGAAATATTTTATAAAATATCATTAATAATAATAAGTGGTGCATAATGAAAACGATTATTAATTTTAACTTTATATATACTTTTTAGTTTCTTTAGTAATTAATGATATAAATTAATATTGTACTGGAAAATATATTAATATTTCACCAGCTTAGTTTTTTTTAAATGTGTCGATTATTGTTCCCTCAAAATTTAAATAATCATGCAAATAAGCTTAAAATAAAATTTAATTTAAAAACATTCCAAAGTTGAGAATTCTAGATTTCAATCAGATTGTTACTGTAACTATAATTTCCTTAATAATGTAAAAAAAATTACCACATTTGCACCCATTTCATCTACTCTGGATACACCACTGCTCACAAATGTATCCATCCCTCAAGGTTCGTAGAATATCTTATGTAATATTCTATTAACCTTGCACGTTCCTCTTCTTCTCTGAACGTATGAGTTTGGGTTAATGTTCACAACAAAACATTTTAATGCTCACAACAAAACATTTTAATGCTCACAGCAAAACATTTTAATGCTCACAGCAAAGCATTTTAATGCTCACAAAAACATTTTAATGCTCACAAAAAACATTTTAATACTCACAAATGTATCCGTTCCTCTCCTTCTCTGTCTGTGAGGGGTAGACAGAATAACTCAAAATTTAAGGCATGTATTGTTATGAAAATTCATGTGTTAATATATTTTGTGAACATTAAAACTAAATAGAGAATACGAATTTTGACAATACTATTCATTATGCATGTAAAAGTATTAAAATGTAATGTATCAATAATAAAAAAAATTGTATTTAAATTCATCAACTTGATTGATATAATGCCAATTTAAAAGAAACCGTAAATTAAGAAAAAAAAAGTTGAAAATCAACTTGCAAACAAATATAAAAATAAATGCATTTTTTTTTTCACACAATGATGCTGATTGTGAGAAAATAGGCTTAAAATTTATAAGAATGTATGAGAATTTTGAACATTCAGTCTCAATGCTCAAAATTGCATTGAGATTGAATTTCATGAATAAATTAATCTATTTTCATTTACCGCCAGCATGCCTCTATGTACATAACGATCCGGTTCACAATCTCATGTTTTGCTTGGCGATTAATTCTTAATTTCACAAGGATTGAGCCTATCCGTACCTAACTCTTTAATTGTTTCATCACTTAAAAATTATTAAATGTGAATATTCTTTCTACCAGATTACAGTATTCACCCTAAATATATATATATTTTTTTTAAGTCAATTTAACATTTTCAGTATCCTGATTAAAAAAAATCTGATGTGGGCAACACATGACTTTCCTTATATAATGCAATGAATTTACTACTTTTACAGTAAAAAAAAATAGAGTATTTTTATAGTAGTTATTTATATTTTTTCCAAGATATTGAATTTTCGTCAATGAGTCGTTATTTTCCATGTCGTCATCATCAATGAGTCGTTATTTTCCATGTCGTCATCATCAATGAGTCGTCATTGATTTAGTGTCATTTTTATCCATTTGGCAAGTTTTTCGTTAATTTAGCAACAATTAAAAAGGTCGCCAAGTTGGCGACATTCCACCAAATTCGTCTCCAAAATCTCACCAAGCGTTATGGCCGAAGAAATAAGTTATTCTTACTGCAGATAAATGACTATTGGCGTTCAAATACAAAAGTATTACTCAAAGTATCTTTTTTTATGAATGGAACGAACTAGATCCACGAGAATGATGTCACCCAATTTATCGCATGGTATTACATATGAAAAATGAAAATGTTTCTCAATAGGAAATATTTTTTTTTATTTTATATGACTTTTTGATAATTTTTTTTAAATATGTGCAATATCTAGAGAACGGGTAACGTTAACGTTCTAAAATTTATGTCAATCGTTTTGTAATGAAAACTTACATAAGAAATGTCTATTTGCGTAACTTTATTAGAGGTTTTGATTTTTTGACAATTTTTTCAAAATTTCACTAGAAAATTTAGTAGGAGTCTGAACATTCGATTGCGTATAAAACAATAGACTTCCAGTGTTTACGGATTGTGGTTTTTGCACCAAATTTCGCTCGAATCGGTCCATTCGTTCATCAATTATCGTCTCCACAGACTCACTGACACACACACACACACACACACACACACACACACACACACACACACACACACACACACATAGACATCACCTCAAAAATGTTTGATTCGTGATCAGGGATGCTTGAAACGTGCTCTCCCGTCGAAAACTCGAATTCAAATTTTCGACCCCGTCACAATACTTTCCTTATACATTATTGTATATAAGAAAAGTAATAGCCCGTTGTAATTGTACTTAATTAAAAATATTCCATTGTAATTGTACTTAATTAAAAATATTCCATTTTAATTGTATCCCTTTAAACGTTCTGATTTATGAAAATTTTAATAAGTTTTTGTGCGCAGCTGCATTAGCTATGTATACAATCTAACCCTATGATGCTTTACTTGCTTGCATTTTAATAATGGACTTATGACTTCCCACTGAAGGCTAACATGTAGTATAATACATTTGACATGATATAAATGATGTTAAAATGCTTTTAATATTGACTTTATAACATTTATTTCATTTATTTTTATTCTCATTTATGAGAGAACCTATATTACAAAATTAAAATTTGGAGCTTAAATCGATATTTTCAGCCAAATAAAATCATTTATTGAAGAGCACATGAAAAATCTAAATCAAAATATTATTAGTATTTAATGAAGTTAAAAGTAAGGGAAATTTGGCTTTAAAAAAATTAGAAACGTATTTTTTCTTCTCTTAAAAGGAACTTGCTATATTCACAAGAATTTTATTAATGAACTTTGTCGCAGAATACTGCAAATAGAATTCCAACATTTTTAAGGATACATTTATTAAATTTTATGTAACTGTTTTGAAAAAAGCATTTGTAAAACGGATTTTCAAGAAAGGTCCTGGCGAAAGCTTCATGCCAATGTTCTAAATTGAATGTCATCCGTTTTCTCACGATAAATTAGGTATAGAATGATTGTGTTTTGTTTATTTTTTTTACGTGATTGCCTTAATAATTTTTTTTTCCATGATTCTTAAAAATTTGGAACACCAGCATGTTCAACCTCGTTCATAGGGTTCCAGTATTCACAGACTATTAATCGTACTAAATTTCATACACTCAGTTCTTCAGAATCGTGTCCAGATTGACGCACGCACTAAGAAAATATTTTTCGTGGGGCTGGACTAGCCACACACACAAGCGGCTAAACTAGCTAATGACGCAAGCGGCTAGACCAGCCGTTCATGTCATTGTCTTCATATTGTTACGAAATGTAAAATATTCTCACTCGAGCCACCTTTGAAAACCAGACAGAGAAACTACCCGTAGAGACAATCTTCTTCCCTATAAAGTGAATCTAGAGTTACCAAACGCTGATGTTCGGTAAGAGGTGCCAGATGTGGTGATTTATCGCTCATTTGTCGACTTTTCGATGGTTCGAGAAACACCTCGAAATAACCAGTATTCTACGAGATATGAGAAATTTCTAGATGTTTCAATAGTCTATAAAAAGAGTCATCACTCAGTCGGAGAGCAGTTGAAGTGATACAAGCTAAATTGAACTGTGATATTCGTCAATGTTTTGAGAAAAGTATCGGCTGTTTTGTGAAATTATTGGAGCATTTAAGTGCTGTTTTACTGTAAATTGTTCCTGTTTACGCTGTGCTTGTGAATAAACGTGTTAATTATTCAGAAATTTGGACATATTTTTGTATCCTGAGCGTATCGTAACACATTCTTGTAACCCACGATTCCAGAGGATAATTTGTAATGATATTAACCTATGGAAAATAATTCCTAACCTCTATTTCGTTTTATTTACAGATTTTTTTACTGTTTTTTTTTATCGAGTATAGATGCTGAGAATAGAAAGGTTTGTGCTTTATAAAATAATCAAAAGCATTTCTATTTTCGTCCAAAGAACGGGTTACGATAAATATCAAAAATATTCGATAAATATAGAAAATATAGTTGAAAGGAGAATATACTCTAAAGAGGAGCTCAAAGCGCGTAAAAACTTCGGAAACTCGAATTCGAATTTTGAATCCTTCACTATATATTATACTATATGTATGATAGGGAAAATCGTAATATTTAATTCCGAAGGAATCAAGTGCTTTTAATGCACCACATAATTTTGCACATAACCTATTGCGTGTAACTTATTATTTTTTGCGTAGTCAGTAATAAAAAGAAAATTCGCTCTTGATCAGTTTGTCAAGATTACTTCAGTTCATTTCGGCTTAAAAGAAAAGCATAATTGTCCAAAAAAAATTCAACGAAATACAGTAATTCGTAAAAAAACTTAAAAAAAAAAAAAAAAAAACTAGCTGTTTACAAGTCATGAAAAAGCTGACCAAAAAATATGAACTCCAGAAAAACATTTTTCCAAATCTTCAAAAAAAAAAAAAAGTACTTTGTATCATTTTTATCCGAAGTAAGGAAAAAAAAAATGTTGAAAAGAAAGTTGGAGCATGCAAAGAAAAAATTCTAAGATTATTTTTTTTACCCCAGTTTGAAGGACAATACCGATGAGCCATTGCATACATCGATGACATTCTTTTATATATAAATTATAACATTTTAGAATTGTGATTTCAGCCATTGATAACTGCCATCCATTTTTCTTTGGCAGAATATTTTTTTTTTGTGGAGTTGAAGATGATGTATTATATCTTGTCAATTTTAATCAATTCATCTTAAACGTTCTTGCTATTAAGATAGCTAAATTGAGCTTAACAAATTTGAGCCCCTTTGTTCTTTGACTAAAAGAAAAAACTATTCTTTATCTAAAACTCTAGAGAGTTTTATACTCTTAAAGTCTGAACATTGTAGAATTTAATGTTAAATAATACATACTGTAAATCAGGAATAGACAAACTGATCACATAGCCTTGGTGGATCAAACATCCATTTGCACATACCCACTGCCTGGAATAGAAAAATCTAATCTATGAAAAAGTCTTATAAGTTACACAGATTAAGTCTTTAAATGATTGTATTCACTATCGCATGTTTAAATACATATTAAAAATTAACGTTTATATTTACAAATTGTAGACGTTTGCCTGAATTTCTACATGCTTATGTTTTTCTTCTACAATCTATGAAAAGACTGTTATGCTGTCTGTTGCAATACAAGGAGTAGTAATTCAATCTACAATACAGTTCCTGTAAAAGTCAACTAATTTTGATGTTGAATTTTGAGAAAGAAGCTGAAACTTGCAAAACAAAACTATCTACTACATTTCAAAATTAAAATTAAAACATATTGTTAATATACATTTTAAAGTATATGTTATGCATATATATGGTATTTTATAGTCAAAATTATTAATTCACACCGTTATAAATATATATATATATATATATATATTACAGATGTGTACCATCACTGCTTATTTCTACTTATTTAAATTGTTTTCTACATGTGGTTTAGACCATTTAATGGATAGCAATTTTACGGCTAGCCATTTTCTGGCTAGATTTTACCGTTTTTTTTACGTTTAGCACTAAAACATGGGTAAATCTAACAGTAAATAGCGAAGTTTTGCAAATAAGGGATGCTTATAAAGGATATATAAAGGTTCTTCTGCTTCTAAATGATACCCATCTAGCCATTTTTTGTTATAATTCTATAGCCATGAGATACATCTGAGTGCTGGCACTACTGGTAGGCGATCCTTGCCATGCTCGCCCTGATGAAGAAACCCATCACGTGTTTTCGAAATGATCGTAAGCTTACGGCATTTTATTTGAGTGGTGTTTTTATATTGTGATCTACACTGCAAAACGGAGTTAGAGCAGTAAAAATTACTGTAAATATTGGACGAAATATCTGCTGACTTAATTGCAGCAAAATTTTCTGCAAAATTGAGTGTCATTTATGGCTCAAACTGAGCAATCCTTTCAGCCAGTACAGTAGAACCTTCAGTGCCACCTGTAAAATTTACAGAGTATATAAAACTAATAGCAAAAACTCCCAGAGCCAAAATCGCCAGCGATTTTCGATGTAAAATTTATAACATTTTTTCACAGTGTAACGTAAAATAAATTCAAACATTTTAAAGGATATTTGAACCCTATGCACTCCGTCTGGTTAGGCCCAGTGGTATATTCGGTCCGAAAAGCACCAGACGGACAATGGTTTTTTTCTTTTTCTTTTTTTTTTTTTAAAGGAACGCGAACTTTATCATAATAGAATGTCCCTAACAGCAATTTTTTTCACAGTGACGTAAGATTTACGTCACACTGTGACTGTGGGACGTCACAGGACGTCGCAGTACGTCTCGGCAATGTCATATTGAGGTCACAGTGAAGTCACTATGGTCATTTTCATGGTCGATTGTGACGTCGCATATTAACTTGCTTGTGACATCACATTGTAATGTCGTCACATTGTTACATGTTAATTAAATTGTGGAAACGTCACAGAATATAGTCACAATGAAGTTACAAAGTTAGTAATACGTAACGTCGCATATAAGTCACAAATATGATGTCACATTGTGACCCAGGTGTCACGTGACTACAACGTCACTGTCACACATGTGACGTTCTTTGCTGTGAGGGTCATAATAGTTATTGAAACAATAAAGGGGAAGGTAAAAATAACATATACTTTACACATTGCGCTAATATATATATATATATATTAATAGTAATCTTTAAAATTAAGAGATTTCTTTAAACATTAATTTAAAAACAAAAAAAATACATTTAGTAATTTTTGTAAACTTTGCAATTTTAGTAGCGTACCAATGGATTTTTAGTATTTAAAAACTTATTTCCAAAATTATAGCTTGCAATTCTTCTGAATGGCTTCAGCAGTATGAATGTACTATTAACAGAGAGAAGATCTTGTATTGTCGACTATGTGGCAAGTTTGTTGTTTGTTAAACCGCACGGTCCACCATTAAATCTAAATTGCTATGTCCGAACTTGGTTACGGTCTTATTGATCTGTCATTAACCAGCAAACAGAAAAAGCAATTTCTCAAGAATACGATTCTGTATGGCAACTTTTATAATTCTTCTGAACAGTATTTTTTACATTATTTAGGGAGTTATGTTTTAGTTCTTAACTTTTCGATATATGTTTTTAACTTTTTGTCCTTGTTTATTATTTTTGAAATTTTTATTTGGTAGTTATAAATAAAAGTTGAACAAATATTCTAATCTTTGACTTATTTATTTATTTTTCAAATGAAAAAAGCGTAGATAACTATTTGTAGTTTCGGTATTATAATTTTCGCGATACACTACTGATTAGGCTTCTGTAAAAAACACCTAACTTTTTCTTTCTCAGAGAAAAAATTCCCAGGGAATTTTTTTATAGTGTTCGCTACTGATAATAGGCATGCATCCTTCTCCCTTTTCCTCCCTGTGTATGGGTTTAAAAACCAAACTATACTTCAACAGAATAACCTTAAAAGACCCCATCTACCAGAGTATAACAAAGCGCTACGACGAGCCCTCTTACTTTCATTAGATTCATTTTTTTACGATGCGGGAGATGATATATTGTTCCCTGTCAGCTTTAATCAATTCCCCCACACATACTCATTATCACGGAGAGATTAAACCGCGTTCAACAGACTTAAATCGCGCTGTTCCCCGTCACAAAGTTGAGTCCAAGTACCTCACTTCAAATTCCGTAGATTTAGCCCTTGTCAGTGATGTTAATGAGCTAAAATGCGGCAATGAGCGTGTTTATTAACGTAGGGTGCGGGAATGGCTGCGAATTGAAATGCATGTATATAAAAGTAAATGGAATTGAATGGTTCCTATGGATATTGCATGCAAAAATAACAGCTGAAATTGGTATCGCAAAATAATATATTAAATGAGAAAATAAAATTGGGTTGATTTAGTCAAATAATGATATAATATTAAATGGAGCCAGTGATTCAAAATAAAATAGAACATAACACTAAGTCAATTAAAAATACTAAACCAGCGAGTGAAAGGATATGAAATCGGTTAAAAATAAATTGTATGAAAATAATGAATGAGAGAATATGAAACCAATGAGTGAAAAAACAGGAAACCTTAGAAAAAGAATGTGAAACCGGAGAATGAAAGATAAGGAGTATGAAACCAGTGAGTAAAAGAATGTGAAACCAGTAAATGAAAGGATATAAAACCAGTGAGTGAAAAATATAAAACTAGTAAATAAAAGAAGTCTGAAACCAGTGAGTGAAAAAATATAAAAAAAGGTGAGTAAAAGAATATGAAACCAGTGATTGAAATAATATGAAACCAGTTACTGAAACAATGTGTATAACCGTATTATGCAACTTTCTAAACAGCACCTTCAAAGAGGCACATATAATGGTGAGGAGCACCGGACGAGCACCTCCTTGAAAAGGACCACCCTCCTTTCTAAGCGCACCTCCTCTATATGAAGGTACGGAACAGAAAACCGATTATTTATATCTAATGAATATGGATATATTAGCTTAAATGACAAATAATTCAAAAAGCACATCAGAAACACTAAAAAATATAACTCAAAATTATTTCTAAAAGTATATTTAAAAAAATTATTTAAGAAGAAAATTGAAAATAAAATAGATGAAAAATAAATAAAATCACCAGCGATTGTAACAAATTTAAATAAAAAAATTCTGAAATCAATTTAGTATATATATACATTATATATGCATATATATCAATATAGTACAAGTTTCACATTCTTACATTCACAAGGTTCATTAATTTTAAATCATGGATATAATTTATTAAATCATTATTTAAATAATTAATATAAAATTATATTCATTTATTTATTCATTATTAGCATCATTGCAGAATATCGCTGCATCAGCACCAATTCCGTAATAATATCGGAATTTCGTAATATATTTTACATTAACATTAATTCCCCCATCTTTTGTTTGATTGCTATGATAACATACCTTAAAAGTATAGATCCATTGGAATTTAAAATGTAATTAGGTATTAATTCAATAGTTTTCTCGTGTAGTATATTCTTAAGACGTGTATGCAAACGCGTATTAAAACGAGATAAACGTTTTTATCAGTATGAATGTTATCCTATAATGTCATTTAAAATTGATACAAAAATCGGTTTATAAATTAATATGTTTATTCCATTCTTTAAACTACATTAATAGTATATTTTTATCACATAAAATACCCAATAAAACTATATAAAAGCTCTTCAACTATATTTAAAGAAAATTCAATTTCATTAAATCCTGATAAAACGTTCATGATGGTTGAAGTAAATATGTCTGTAATTCATATAAGTTATAGCTGAAACTCGATTGTACTTAGCATTATAAAACATCGGTTAAGTCATGGGATTCTTCTAGGAGCATATGAAGGGGCATGTAAGCAAGAGGATTCATATGCAGAAAAGGTCGGGGGGAGAGGGGGGGGCTCATTGACCCTGCAGGAAGCTGAATTTTTGTATCTAAACAAATTTAACCTGAATCAGTCTTATCATAAATAAATTTTTCAAAGTAAATACTAGGTTTAGGGGGGGGGGGGAGTAGACTTAAGTGTTTTGAGTCCGTCAATTTCATTACGCAAGTAAGTTTCCGTAAGTTACTTAAGTAAGACTTTAATTCGAGCTCCTGGGTAATATCAAACAAAGTCATAAACACTTTTCAACTACGTTGTGAAATATTAAAAAACAGAAGTCCTTTCCTTTGTCAAACAGCTCAAACATATCATTCTTCTTTGTAATTTCCCTTCATATAAGATGATATACGGGGAAAGGAGGGTGAAGTCAGTTTAAAATTTTAACTGAAACCTACCAGGAGCATGTGAGATCATAACGATGTGAGATCACATGTGATCAAAAGGGCTTATACGTAAGGAGACACTCTTGAAGGGGGCTCATTCACCTTGGAGGAGGCTGAATCTCAGTATCTATTATTTAATCTAAATTAGTCTTATCACAAATGAATTTATTAGAGCAAATTTTAGGTTTAGGAGTGTGGTAGGTAGGCTTAAACACTTTCAGTGCCCCCTCCCTTTAAGTGAGTTTCCGTCTGACTTTAATTCGAGTTCTTGATGGGTCAATATCAAAATTGCCCCTGCTCTTTCCTTTATCAAACAGCTTTAAAGTAACTGTCTGATTTCATACATATCATCATTCTCTGTCATTTCCTTATTTGTCAGAGGATATACAAAAGGGGTGGTTATTATTTTTGGGGCCTATTATTCAGTGATTGCTATTATTTTTGCCTACCAGTCTGAGCTAGAAAAACATAAAACTAAGAATCGACATTGCTCTTCACGGTCTTGTGGCACTTTCCGACCATCCAAACAGATACCTTACACTTTCGGGTAGGTCGGGCTGTCTGTGTCAAAGACGAGAATATATCAGGAAATACGGGAGCAGTCAGTTTAAAACTTTGACTATGCGTCCACCGAAAATTCAATATTCGTTATTTTACAAGGCCGAATATTCAGTATTTTGTAAAATCTTGATTCGGTGCTACAAATAAGTAAAGATATTAACCAGTTTTGGAGGTAAACAAAATGCTCCTCTTTCAGGGTAAAGAAACCGAGAAAACTGCTTGCCCGACTGAAACGACGAAAACTGCTTGCTTACTTCAAAAGTCCGAAGTAAACAAAAAACGCGTTCCTGTGTCTTTTAGTTCGGAAGGGTGCAGGAGGCTTTCTATTTCCCTTTCAAAATCGGTTGATACCAGTAGCGTGGCCTGGGGTTCATACACCCTCGCATTGGTGCAAAAATTGCATTAGTTATATACCATATTACAAAACGGAATTCAGCACTGTAAACTCCTCCATACGGTCGCAACCCCTCTTTCCAAAATTCTGGCTACACTTGTGGTTAATACCGTTACTTTTTTTGTACAGGGTGTCACGTAAAATCATGCACCAGACCAATACCTCGAGACTAGAATTATCGTTTATATTTCATACAGATGTATAGGAAACCGCAATGACGTTACACAATGATACAACTTTAGGGGAGCTGAATCCCGTTTTTAAGGAAATAAGGGGAGCTATCTTGTTTTCTGTTAGAGAAGGGAGGGGGGGGGGGGGAAGTCAATTACAAAGTTGCAGATCGTCGCAAAATTAGTACTAAGCCTCCCCCCCTCTCCTCCAAAAAAGATGAAAGGAAACTCTGAAAACCAGTGCATACAATCTAATCCCTCCCCCTCCAAAAAATGGATCGAACATTTAGACAATGCGTCAGAATAAAATTGAATTTATTATGCATAAAATAGAAAACGTTCACCTTCAGTAACGGCACAAGTTTGCACACGTGCACACGTTATATTGTAGCTTTTTCTATGTACTGAGAAAAATTGGTTGATTCTATGGGACAGAAATGCTTAGTACTTATTTTGCAACACTCTACAACTTTGCAATTGACTGCCCCCCCCCCCCCCCCCCCCATATCTCTAACAGGAAGCGACATCCCCTGCACACTCCTAAAAGAAGGAAATAGTCCCTTAAGGTCGACTCCGTCTATAGCTGTCTTCTCCTATCCACCACTGGCATAAAAAATATAACCCTAATACTTTCCTAGTTATTGGCTTGGTCCATGACCTTCTTTGATACCCCGTATACTTTGTTATTAACGGCGTTTTTATACTTTGCAAATATTAAATTTTATTTCACAATTTTTAATTTCATCAACGCAAATAGAAAAACACAACAAGATTCAAACGTCAATCAATTCCTGTGAATTGTTATATACCTCTAACCGTAGATCGCCTATAACGTGCACAGACCCTGTGAGCGGGAAAATATCTCTTCCCAATCAATCACCTTACATTCATTTTAAATTCTCCTCTCGTTTAATGAACTTCAAGCAACATGAGCTCTGGGCAATGACTACAACTTGCACCCCATTAACTTAATGGCCTACCTGTATGGGGTTAATGGTGGATGTCTATATGAAGTTTCCAACTGTAGGTATCCTATTCATAATGCATGTATCCATATGTTCCTCACATGGATTCGTGCATTGTATGGCCCAGATGTTTCCGGGATACCACATGGTACAACTGAATGTTGGTATTTAAATATGTAAAGACATGTATTCTTCAAGAGTTTGGGGGTGGTTTAAGTGGATGTCATTAGTTTGGGAAAGTCATTATTTTGACAGCAAGGTTTGATAAACTGGTAGTTAATGACATTCAGGTAGTAACTAGCAAAATAAGTAATGATGATCTTCCCTGTGGTCCCACTAAGCTTGAGGCAAGGGCCTGTAGGGCCGACCGATTGAATTGGACTGAAAATTGTGCATAGTGTAAAATAAAAAAAATTGAATTAGATAAATACTTTTAATTTTAAAGAAAAATGCAAAATATTTTACAAAAGAAGTGTTTTCAAAACCTACATTTCATGTTAATTTCATGTGCAGTAAAATACTCTTATAGCGAAACCACGTTCAACAAGATTCGGATTTAACGAGAAAATTTATGTACTTATAATGAAAATTAAAGAATATTAAATTATTAAACGTGTAATTTAATTGTTAATTAAAGCTTGATTTGCTCGTTTTCAGCAAGCAAATCTGGAAGTTCTTTGAATTTAACGATCATGCGAAACAAATATCAAAGCAAAAGGAAAATGTTGGTTTCGTTCATGAGCGATGTAGAGGTAGAAAAAGAGTGGGTTTATCAGAAAATCTAAGCATCAAACACGCTTGAGAAATGTTCGAACACAACCAGAAAAGTATATAAAAAACAAGGCTATGGTAGCTGGAGAGTTAAAATAAATATTGGGTAGAGTTTCTAGGAATTATCTTGGTCAAAGAGAAAGGAGGTTTTAATTTCAATGAAAAAAATATACCGTAAGTAAAATATGACAAAAAATTGCTTAATGCAGGACGCGAATCATTAAATTGAAACGAATGCTACACATTTTGCAAATAAAACTAGCATTAATAAGGATTTAATAATAATTGTTAATGTGATAAAATATACGAAATCCCTAAATATTTGTTTAGTTAGTGATCTGAAGGTTAATAAAAATAATTTTGTCTATACCAGACTGACTTTAATGGCTTAAGACAATTCTTTAAATGAGTAATCAGTCCGAATAATATAAGATCGCGCTCCCTTGGCAGTTCCACCATCCACGAGCCGGTTTCGCGATTTTTATGAATTTGCCAGCATGACAAATACCTAGAATGGCAGCAAGTAACTTCACATATTCTCCCTCACGTTATGAATCCTATTAACTTCGCTGTATGTTTTCTTAGCCTCAATAACGTGCAAGTAATTATGAAATTCCATAAAACATTCAATACAGTTTAAAAGGTCATGAAAACTCCTACCTTGAACATATTGGAAATGTTCAAGGAAATGCTCCGATTTTAAGCCATTTTGGATAATTTGTAACACTTGACGAAAATTGATAGCAGAATTCCTGGATATCTCTTGTAAACTCAATGTATCTTGAGGTTAATTGGATTCATAGACAGCAGAACACCATAAAACCGCAAGTGATCTGAAACGAATACAATATAAGAAAGAAATTGCCCTCATTTTTTTAATAGAAAGGCATAGCGCCAGTGGTTAGATAGTTCCTAAGCCATACAAAAAAACTCAAAAATGATGAATTTCTACTAGAACAAAAGAAAACTACTATTGTACTGTTTTGCAATTACGTGGGAAAATCTGTAATATTGATGCTTGATCTCTGTGGTATTGTGGTACCAACATCATGGAAGTGAGCTAGGATAGCAACGAAACAATGTCATAGTATAGTTGAAGTATAGTTGGCATGCAATATAAACATATGCATTACAATGTAAAATGTAAAAAAATCTAAATCTGTCTAAGCAAATTCATATAGATCTGCCGTATTGATAATAAAGTATAATACTTCAATATTCCGACAGATAAGCAACAGAAAAACATTTCAGGTGCATCACGGGAAATGTATATTATGCAATCACAGTACACAAAATCTGACCTACCTCCTTTGTCAACTGCCATACTATATTACTTTCCTTATATACATAATGTATAAGGAAAGTATTGTAACGGGGTCGAAAATTCGAATTCGAGTTTTCGACGAGAGAGCACGTTTCAGGCATCCCTGATCACGAATCAAACATCTTTGAGGTGATGTCTGTGTGTGCGTGTGTGTGTCAGTGAATCTGTGGAGACGATATCTCACAAACAAATGGAGCGATTCAAATGAAATTTGGTACAAAAATCACAATCCATGAATAATGGAAGCCTATTGTTTTAAAACGAAATTGAATGTTCAGAACTTCCCTAAATCTTCGAATGAAATTTTGAAAAATTCGTCAAAAAATCAAAACTTTTAATAAAGTTGCGCAAATAGACATGTCTTTTGTAATTTTTCCTTAGAAAACGATTGACATAAACTTTAGAACTCTAGCATGAACCATTCTCGAGATATTGCACATTTTTCAAATAAATTTATCAAAAAATCCCATAAATTAAACAAAATATTAACTGTCGAGAAACCTGTTCACTTCTCATTTAAAATATCATACGATAAATTTGGTGACATCATTCTCGTGGATCTAGCTCGTTCCATTCATGAGAAAATATACTTTGAGTAATACTTTTGTATTTGAACGCCAATAGTCATTTATCTGCTATAAGAATAATTCATTTCTCCGTCCGTATCGCTTGACGAGATTTTGGCGACGAATTTGGAGGAATGTCGCCAACTTGGCAACTTTTTGAAATTTTGCCAAATTAACGGAAATCTCGCCAAATGGATAAAAATGACGCTAAATCAATGAAAATGACGACTAATTGTCGAAAATTCAATATCTAAGAATATAAGTATCTACTATAAGAAAAACCTATTTTTTTTTTACTGTAAAAGTAGTAAATTCATTGCATTATATAAGGAAAGTCATGTGTTGCCCACTTCAGATCTTTTTAGATTGGATGCCAATAGTAGAATATTGTACTTAATTTGTCCTCAAAGTAGTAATCATTTTAAATCCGGGATCAAAAACAAGTCTTTTCGTATTACGCCTGGATGTGCTATCAACAATACGACTCTAGCCATGTAAAGAATTATCCTGAATTAATTCGTAATATTTTGTCTCTTCCATGTGATGTGATATCACTATTGTCAAGACCAAGCGGCAGATCTTTGAGCATTTCACTTAAAATCATAAAAAATTTGAACATATAAAATGCATTTTGCGTTAAAGAACACATCTCTTCCTAATCGCAGAACAAAATGTCCTAAAAGTTCGATCAAAGCTCTTTTTGATTCGAGTTCTTTTTCTTTTCTCTTCATTGACATGATTCGAGTTGAAAGAGTCTTCCCTGCAATGTGATAAATGCACTTCCACTGACTGATTCTGTTCCGATTTTTTTATTTCTCCTTGGTCTAACCTTTTTATGGTGTTGGTTCCCTGGAGAGAGTAACGGTACGTAAACAAGGAAATCTTGATTGGTCTTGACTGCCTTTTCAAAGATTTATTTTCCTTTTTTTCCAGAAGTTGTGACATCAGATATGGACGAATGGCTTGATTTCAATATAATAGTTTTCTTGCAAATTCGAAAAGAGAGAATATATATTTGCAGCGCCAGTCTCCTTGGGGAATTTATATTTCATATTTTTTGCTTCTATTTGCACCAAATCATTATTAGAGTTAAAAAAACAAAGACATTTTATGTTGGTCGCACCCCTCACAGCAAAGATTGTCACATGTGTGACAGTGACGTTGTAATCACGTGGCATCTGGGTCACAATGTGACATCATATTTCCGATTTCTATGCGACGTTACCTATTAGTAACTTTGTAACTTCATTGTGACTATATTCTGTGACGTTTCCTCAATTTAATTAACACGTAACAATGTGACGACATTACAATGGCAATTACAATGTGACGTCACAAACAAGTTTATATGCGACGTCACAAATGACCATGAAAATGACCAAAATGACTTCTCAGTGACCTCAATATGACATTGCCAAAAAGTACTACAACGTCATGTGACGTCCCAAAGTCACAGTGTGACGTACTTCTTACGTCACAGTGAAAAAAATGCTGTTAGGGACAGGACAGTAAAGCTGAGGAACTGAATAATTCAATGCAGTCGGCCGATTTGTGCTAATATACATGCGTTTTAATATTTTTTACAACCATTACTACTTTGAATCCATTAATTCCTGCGTTGACTACAATTAAAGTACAGGTATCATCATTGGTGGCAAACCATTTTGCCACCATTGTTTTGCCATACCATTGTTTTTACCATATAAAATATTTTAAGCATATTTTTCTAAGGATCTGTTATAGATAGAGCTCAGATGATGACTGGTATGGATTTGGAATCAAATTCTGGAAAGGTTCACTAAGAATTTCCACTTCCAGCTCTTTTTTCATTTCCACTTCCAGTTCTTTTTTCATTTCCACTTCCAGTACTTTTACATTTCCACTTCCGGTTCTTTTTTCATTTCTACTTCCAGTTCTTTTTCCATTTCCACTTCCAGTACTTTTTTCATTTCCACTTCCAGTTCTTTTTTCATTTCCACTTCCAGTTCTTTTTTCATTTCCACTTCCAGTACTTTTTCATTTCCACTTCCGGTTCTTTTTTCATTTCCACTTCCAGCACTTTTTTCATTTCCACTTCCAGCTCTTTTTTCATTTCCACTTCCAGTACTTTCTCATTTCCACTTCCGGTTCTTTTTTCATTTCTACTTCCAGTTCTTTTTTCATTTCCACTTCCAGTTTATTTTTCATTTCCACTTCCAGTGCTTTTTTCATTTCCACATTAAAAGAATTTCATTTTTTATATATTTCTGAAAATTAGCTATAGATGGAGTTTAGATAATAATTGATATGGTTTCAGCATCAAACTTTGAAGGACGATTCACTAAGAATTTTTTGCTTCCGGTAGTTCAATTCGGGTCAAGCATTTTCCTATTTATTAAGGATTGGCATATATATATATAGAGCTTAAAAACTGATTGGGGGGTTACTAAAGATTTCCACTTCTGGTTCTGAATGGGTCACTTCCAGGTTTTCCGAAATATCGTATATGAAAAAATCGCTCGAAGAGGCATTAAAAATGCCTAATAATTTTGTCAAAACTTAGGTACACACCACTTCCACCATATGAAAATTATTTCATAAATTTCTTGTTATAAGAAATAATGCCATGAAAATGTTGAATTCTTTAAATATCCGAAAGCCTTTTACGAAATTCGATCAAATGATTAAATGAAATGAAAAGATGGTAACATTTTTATTTCTTTAACACAACTCAAACTAGCATTAAAACAAAATTAGTTTTTTCAAACATATTTTACTAAAATTTATTCACGTGTCATAATTAAAAAAGGGTTTTGTTTAAGAATTTTGTGTAAGAATTATACTATTTTACTGTATAAATGATTTATACCAACGAATGCACTTCCTTTATCAATGTAAGAAGGCGCACAGAAAATGGCCCTTGTATCCATAAAAATGGGTATTATTCCCTTGTATCCATAAAAATGGGTACAAAGCTCATTCTTTAGGACTAGTTATAATAAACATTTTGTCACCTGCAGCTATTATTGTTTCTAAGGCAAATTATAATAATTACAAGGCAGCGATTTTCAGGAACGATATGCTTTTGGAGTTTTTTTCTCTTTTTTTTTTTTTAATACAGCTAATTCTATTCTAATTATTTAATATTCTAATTATTTATATTTTAAATTATTTAAAATTTGCTGCAATTTTTTCGAGAGTTTTAATATTTTTCCTTCTGATTATTGAGTAAAATTCTATTATTTTATGAACAAAAATGTTATACTATAAATAGCAAGCAAGTGCCTGTCCTGTGGTGCAACTTCTTCAACAGTAAACTTAAAGAGAAAAGAAGAAAGAGTAAAACTCCTTCCTATTGTTTAATTAGGACAAGTTCTATTGCATTTAGAATTAATTATTTATTCTAAGGACTAGTATTACATCTCCTGAAACTCCAGTGGAAAAGTCATTTTTCTATTTCATCTTATTCTGCTGTCTGAAGAATAGATTATTAAATGAACACTACTACATCTTCGGGAGTTCCAATTATAAATATTGTCACAGTGACTTCTAAATGAAGATTATTTATTATAAATTATTGAAACATATTCAAAATCTATAAATAAATTCTTTAGCAATAAAATGGAGATCAATTCTTTTAAACAGCTGTCTAAATAAACGGGAAATAAAGCAGCATGAGTAGTAAGAATAGGGGCTTTCTGCTGCGAAGGAGGTATGTGAGGTATGAGGTATGGCCGCCATCTTGAATTCCGTAATCCTGGACGGGGGTGTAAAAGGGGGGAGAATGAAAAAAGGTGGGGTGAAAATTTTTGAGAAATTTTTTTTCGGGTGGCAACGATTTCGTAGTCTTGTACGAGGGGTTTAGGGGAAAATAAATTTTTTGGAATGAGATTTTTCTAAGTATGGGAGAAACATTTTTGGGGGTGGCAACACCTGCGAAGGAGGTATGGAGCCATCAGCGCCCCCTAACGGCAGAAAGTGGAACTATGGGGATTAAACTTGGGATTTTTTTTGTTTGGGTTGCCATAGCAAAATCTGTGGGGGGAGAAACTTTTTTGGAGGTGGCAACACCTGCGAAGGAGGTATGGAGCCATCAGCGCCCCCTAGCGGCGAAAAGTGGAACTACCGAGGATGGAACTTAGATTTTGCCTAAGTAGGGGAGAAACTTTTTTCGAGGTGGCAACACCTGCGAAGGAGGTATGAAACCACTAGCGTCCCCTAGCGGCAGAAAGTAGAATTAAAGCTTGGGATTTTTCTGATAGTTGGGATTTTTTTCTTTTTTCCAAATGAATTAAAGAGTGTTAATGAGAATAATTAAATAAAGTAATTAAGTAATGAACAGCCCTCCGCCAAGAGCATGTTAAGGGTATACCAAGGCCACCATCCTTACAATATCCCTCCGCCTTCTAAGAAAAGAATGCTTGTCCTATATCGTGGTTACGAAGTGAACTGCGAGAATCTTGTATTTCTATTTGGAAAATAACATAGGTTTTAAGAATGTCTTGTATTTCTCTTCGGGAAATAATATATTTGAACTTACTTGAATTTTACACTATTGTAATTTTTTTTTTTAAATGTGGTAATGGGAAAAATTAACATTTTGTACAAAATGTTCCAAAAGCGTAAAAAAAACAACAGAAATGTGGTAATGGGCAAAATTAACATTTTGCGACTTTTTTCAAAATGCCAATTTCTCTATGGGAATTAACCTGGGTTTTCGCACTTTTGTAATTTTTTTACAGAAAAATGTGCGTTTTTCATACCTCATACCTCACATACCTCCTTCGCAGAAGAACGCCCTATTCTTACTACTAGCATGGGACAAATGTTCTAAAGTTTTTTGAACGGGGACTTTGCAATCGTATGCTGCTCATTTCCTATCTCCTTGTCTTCTTGTTTCATTCGTTTACTATTTATTGTTTTCAGATTGGCAACGCCTGAATCAGGTGACTGACATGCATTTTCCTGCATTTACTGTAGTTCTTATGTCATTACTAACGAAGTGTTTTAATTTTCAGAATCTTCAGCCCTGTTTGGCTATGGCGAATTCCACAGTCTTCTGGACTTTAATATTTCTAAAGTCTATATCAATACTTTTTAAGAGTATAATGTGTGTTTTCTGTTGTTTTCCTTCTATAATAAAATTTTCTAGTACATAATTTTTGCGCCTTACTTCTCTACAATATACCATTACAATACAACCATTCATAAAACCAAAATTCCTCCCATTTAAATCAATATCATAACTGCAAAAGCACCCATTAATTCCCTAGATCAATATGAACCCAAAAGATTATCATTCATAACACAGAAAAAAAAAATGGCAAGAAATGGCTAAGATACTGTAAAGGAAGCCGTAACAGCGTTATCACTGTTCGAACAGCAAAACGAACTGTGTACCACGTGGGAATTCTAATCCGTGAGATTATGCGCGGTAAGAAAAAGCTTTTTATCATCTTTCTTTTAGCTGAGTTAGCGACGAATGTTATACACGGGAAATTTTTTCGTTCTTTTTTCCTACGCAAATTCAATTACGATATGCGTGTCGTCCAACGGCGGGCATTAATCAACGTTCTCAGATATTGTATAATATGATTAATGGAAAGGGGAAAGCGTTGAATTAATAGATCGATTCATGATAGAACTGATTTTTCATCCATGTTTTTTCTTGTTTTTTTTTGTTTGTTAATTTTCACATTTGGAAGTGAAATACCGGAGATATTCTTGGTTTTATTGCTCGCAAAATATGTGCCATACTATTGTTTTCACGAGAAATGTTTTCGTTAAAACATCTATTTCTCAGGATCTACTATAAATAGAGCTTAGATGATGATTGATATAGATTCAGCATCAAATTCCGGAGGAGAATGGGGTTTCATTGTGGATTTCAAGATCCGGTTCTTTTTTTCATTCCGGTTCAAAAATTCTCATTAATAATCAAACATTGCTTTTCAACTATAATATAAATAATATAAATAAACTAAAGTCATTTAATTTAAGCTACTCTATAAAAAAAATCTTATGTAGACAGCACACGACTGTCCTTATATAATACAATGAATGCTCCTTTTGCAGTCAAAACACAATGTGTAAGATCCACGGTACTGTGTTTTTAACATTGAATTGTACATTTGGCGATTTTCCGAATGACAACATATAAAACTATTTCAAAGAATCCAATTAACTTATATTTCTTATATAACTCTAAATAAACAATTATCAATATTGATAGCATCCTCAATAAGCGATATATAGTCCATATATTAAAATATTTTAATAATTAATTCATCATTTTGGCGTCATTTCCATTGATTTAGCGTCATTTTTATCAATTTGGCGAGATTTTCATTAATTTAGCAAGATTTAAAAAGTCGCTAAGTTGGCGATATTCCGCCAAATTCGTCGCCAAAATCTTGCTAGTGCTATGGATGGAGAAATAAGTTATTATTATAGCAGATAAATGACTATTGGCGTTCCAATACAAAAGTATTACAAATACAAAAATATATTTTCTCATGAGTGGAACGAGCTAAGTCCACAAGAATGATGTCACTAAATTTATCGCATGATATTACATATGAAAAGTGAACATATTTCACAATAGTTAATATTTTATTTTATTTTACGTGTTATTTATTATTAATATTTTTTTTCAATTTATGGGATTTTTTGATAAATTTGAAAAATGTGCAATATCTCGAGAACGGTTTAGGATAGTGTTTTAGAGTTTGTGTCAATCGTTTTCTAATAGAAAATTACATAAGAAATAACTATTTGCTTTGCGTAGCTTTATTAAAGGTTTTGATATTTTGCTGATTTTTTTTTTAATTTCACGAGAAAATTTCGGGGGGGGGGGGGGGGTCTGTGTATTCGATTCCGTTTAAAAATAATAGGCTTCCAGTGTTTACGGATTGTAATTTTTGTACCAAATTTCGTTCGAACGCTCCATTCATTCATGAAATATTGTCTCCACAGACTCACTGACACACACACAGACATTAAGTCAAAAATGTCCGATTCGTGTTCAGGGATGCTTGAAACGTCCTCTCCCGTCGAAAACTCGAATTCGAATTTTCGACCCCGTCACAATACTTTCCTTATACATTATACTATGTATATAAGGAAAATAAAAATACCTCCGCTTTGTCTTGGAACCTGACCCAAACTATTACTGTAGCGAATTTCATAACTGCGGATTGCTGAGATTTTCAGCTTCAAAGCGAACAGACAAACAGGCATATCTTTCTAATATGTTATATAAAAAAAATTACAATTAAAATTCCCGTCATGAACCTATAAGAGACAAAAAGTTAGAATAATTTACTCCAGGATTCAATATAAATTTAATTAATTTGTTTGGATAAGTTTACAAAATCATCGAATTATATTTTACTTGGAAAAGAGGTTATTTTAAAGACTGTTACAGCTTTTTCATGGAAACCTTTCGTTTCGTATGTCTGTTGCAACCTGTTACAAACAATATCAGTTACGAATTTCAATAATTCTATCCTCTTTTGTACCAGTATTCATTCTACAAAATCTCACAATATATTCAACTTTTAATTCAAGCATTTATTTTCCCCATCTCATTGAAATTGAACAAGATCCACGCTCAGTAATACTACATTTATTCTAAGTACTAAAGTCATTTAATTTAAGCTACTCTATAAAAAAAATCTGATGTGGGCAGCACATGACTTTCCTTATATAATGCAATGAATTTACTATTTTTACAGTAAAAAAATAGGTTTTTCTTCTAGTAGATACTTATATTCTTTCCAAGATAGTGAATTTTCGTCAATCAGTTGTCATTTTCATTGATTTACCGTCATTTTTTCCCACTTGGCGAGATTTTCGTTAATTTGGCAACATTTTACAAACTCGCCAAATTGGCAACATTCCTCCAAATTCGTCGCCAAAATCTCGCCAAGCGTTATGGACGGAGAAATAAGTTATTCTTATAGCATATAAATGATTATTGACGTTCAAATCCAAAAGTACTACTCAAAGTACCTTTTTTCATGAATGGAACGAGCTAGATCCACAAGAATGATATCACCGAATATATCGCATGATATTACATATGAAAGGTGACCATGTTTCTCGCCAGTTAATATATTTTTTTTTAATTTATGGGATTTTTTGATAAATTTATTTGAAAAATGTGCAATATCTCGAGAACGGTTCATGCTAGCGATCCAAAATTTATGTCAATCGTTTATTAAGGAAAAATTACACAAGAAATGTCCATTTGCATAACTTTATTAAAGGTATTGATTTTTTGATGAATTTTTCTAAATTTCACTCGAAAATTTAGGGGATTCTGAACATTCGATTACGTATAAAAACAATAGGCTTCCAGTATTCACGAATTATGATTTTTGTACCATATTTCATTCGAATCGCTCATTCGTTCGTGAGATATCGTCTCCACAGATTCACTGATACACACACAGACACCTACACACATACTTTCACACACACACACACACACAGATATCACCTCAAAAATGTTTGATTCGTGAGCAGGGATGCTTGAAACGTGCTTCCCGTCAAAAACTCGAATTCGAATTTTCGACCCCGTCACAATACTTTCCTTATACATTATGTATATAAGGAAAGTAAAAATATGTATTCAGCTGTCCTGGTAGGAAGAAGAAATCCAGCTTCTCGGTAGGAAGCAGAAATGCAACTGCCCAGTAAGAAGCAAAAAGCTTACTGTTTACAAAAGAATTTAAAAATATTTTTTTCACGTCAATACTTCTTCTTCGACCCAGACCGTCCGACCTACCAGAAAGGTGTCTGTTTGGACGGCCGGGAAGTGCCACCCAATTTAGACCGGAACCCTGTGGGGGAGGCATTCACAGGGACCGTACCCTCCTTCCCCTACCAACAACCTCTCGGAAGGACTTACGGACCCACATGTTTAACGTGATCGTACTCCGCGTGAACACGGCGGCAGTTTGGGCAGCGGCGGGAATCGAACCCGGGACTACCGAGTGCAACTTCCGCGCGCTAACCACAGGGCTACCGCGCCCACTCACGTCAATACTGGAAGCTCTTGAATTTGATTTGACGGAATTATTTTACAACTTTACAGTTCTTTTCTGAATATCGGGAACATCGAAACAATTTTGACCCGTACTGTAGATTCGAAGCCAGCAAGGAAATTCGACCAGCAGGTAGATTTTTTTTGACCAGCAAAAAAAATTCGAATAAAAAAGGTTATATATACCTACACAAAGCCTTCTACCTGTACCTGAAATTCAAACCCGATTCCTATGCATCTGATTGTCAGAGAATGTGGCGTTTGGCCACTTACATCACCACGCTGAAAGTCCCCCCCCCCCCCCTATTGACAAAATGCCTGTATTTGCACCTTTAGAAAATATTTTATGAAGCATTTTCGTGGCTCAACTATTAATGTTTCTAATTTACATATTAATATTTTTACTATCAATATTTATGTTTCCTAAAAATAGAAAAAACTGACTTTTCCTAGCTATATATTATAAGAAAGAAAAATAACAAATAAGAAACTTATGAAAGACCATTCATATGGTGGGAATGGTGTGTATACTTCCTTTTTGACGCAACTCTTAAGTATTTTAATTCTTTTTTGCATACTTATTTCGTACAGTCAGACGAATTTCCGAAAAACAGGAAGTGTCATATCCAAAACTGGAAATAGAAATCCTTAGTGAACCCCTAAACCCACTGGAATTTGGTGCTGAATCCATATTAGTCATCATCTAAGGTCTATCTATAGCCAAAACTTGCATAAATGTTTCAACGAAACTTTTTGAACCGGACGTGAAAAAAATCCGGAAGTGGAAATCTTTAGTGAACCCCAACGTAACTCCGGAATTTAATTTCGAATTCATATCACTCATAAGCTCTAACTATAGCCAATCTTGAAAAATAGTCGTTTCAAGAAACATTTTGGACCGGAAGTGGGAATGCTTAGTAAACTCCCAGCCCGCTCCAGAATTTGATGCTGAATCCATATCAGTTTTCATCTAAGCTCTACCTAGAGTCAATCTTAAAAAATATATGTTTCAAGTAAAATGATAAAAAAAATTTAGCCAGTATAATGGAATAAGAAGAGGGAATAGAAATACTTAACGATACCAACTTCCCTTCCCAGAATTTGATACTAAATCCATATCAGTCATCATCTAAGCTCTATTTATAACAGATCCCAAGAAATAAATATTTTATAGCAAAACGTTTTTGCCACCAATACATGCTTTTTGGTGCACGGTGGAAAATATTTCTCGTTTATCTCTTTTGTCCAATTCATTTAGTAGAATATTTAAATTCTTTATTTTCTCAAATATTGCCTTTACATTACTTGTAAAATATTGAAAAAAAAAAATTCCCCCACTCAATTTAAATCAATGTAAAATCTCCCCCCCCCCCCTCTCCCCGATCATATGTCTTAGGGGTTAATATGGACGCAAAAGATCATCATTCATAACACGGAAGAAAAAGAGCAAGAAATGGCTAAGATACTGTAAAAGAAGCCGTAACAGCGTTATCACTGTTCGAACAGCAAAACAAACTGTGTACCACGTGGGAATTCTAATCCCTGAGATTATGCGCGGTAAGAATAACTTTTTATCATCCTCCTTTTAGCTGAGTCGGCGACGAATGTTAAACAGGAACAATTTTTTACTTCCTTTTTATCCTACGCAAATTCAATTACGGTATACGTGTCGTCCACGGCGAGCATTAATCAGCGTACTGAGATATTGTATAATGTGATTAATGGAAAAGGGAAGAGCTTTGGGGAACGGGGTTGAATGAATAGATCAATTCGTGATTAGATCTGACTCTTCACCCACCGAGTCCAAGTGATGATCTTCCCATGATTCTTCCGAGGAAGCGAATCAGCTAATTTTTTTTTTTTAATTATTTTTACAGCTGAGGGAGTTAAAACATTTTCTCCTCTCTTTCTAGCATCTTAAAGATCATTAAAATAGGGCAATAAAAAATAATTAATGTTAAAATAAACATAATTATAGTAATGGAATATAATTCCTGTTTGACCTCGAAAAGGACAAGATCTGGATTATCCGGAAAATGATCTTTCCATGATTCTTCGGAGGAAGCGTATCAGCTGTTTTTTTTTTAAATTCTTTTTGCAGCTGTGAGAGTTAAAAACATTTTCTTCTCTCCTGCTATCATCTAGAAGATCATTTAACCAGTACAATAAAAAATATAATTAATGTTAAAATAAACATAATTATAGTAATGGAAAATAATTCCAGTTTAACCAGACTGAAAAGGACAAGATCTGGATTATCCGTAAAATGCAATTAGAAAAACCGGAAAATGATCTACCCATAATTTTTTAGAGGAAGCGTAACAGCTGATTTTTTTAAATGCTCTTTTACAGCTGAGGGAATCAAAATATTTTTTTCTCTTCTTCTATCATCTTGAAGATCATTAAAATAGTATAATAAAAAATAATTAATGCTAAAATAAACATAATTATAGTAATGGAAAATAATTCCTGTTTAATCAGATTGAAAAGGACAGGATCTGGATTATCTGGAAAATGCAATAAGAAAAACCGGAAAATGATCTTCCCATAATGTTTGAGAGGAAGTGTAACAGCTGATTTTTTTAATGCTTTTTACAGCTGAGGAAATCAAAATATTTTCTTCTCTTCTTCTATCATCTTGAAGATCATTAAAATAGTATAATAAAAAATAATTAATGTTAAAATAAACATAATTATAGTAATGGAAAATAATTCCTGTTTAATCAGATTGAAAAGGACAAGATCTGGATTATCCGGAAAATGCAATAAGAAAAACCGGAAAATGATCTTCCCATAATGTTTGAGAGGAAGTGTAACAGCTGATTTTTTTTTAATGCTTTTTACAGCTGAGGAAATCAAAATATTTTCCTCTCTTCTTCTATCATCTTGAAGATCACTAAAATAGTATAATAAAAAATAATTAATGTTAAAATAAACATAATTATAGTAATGGAAAATAATTCCTGTTTAACCAGATTGAAAAGGATAAAATCTGGATTACCCGGAAAATGCAATAGATGTCTATAAATAATATAAATAATATTAATATAAACCTCTTCAGTAAATATATTTTACTTGAAGGAAAAATTAAATATTCACATAATTAAAGATAAGTAAAAAAAATAAATAATTACAGTTTTTTCCGTTAATTTTGAATTTTTACTTCGAGATGCTCAATCTCGCGTCAGGTGAAATTGATTGTGATCAGCATACCTGGAACGAAGGTTACCATTATACTGCAGGAAAGTCACACGAAATCAATGAAATTTACATTCGTGGCAAAAAATTAATTTCGTAGTGATATGTTCATTCGGTTTTGAGATAACGCGTTTACACATACACGTAAGTGGGTCAGGGTCGTAGCCAGAAACAAAATTCGAGAGAGGCTGAAGGGAAATTTAGTGGGAGTTTGACAGCCCTAAAGAAGGGGATTACCAAAAACTTTTGAGGGGGAGGAGGGAGGGGGGGGGGGGGACGGGGAAAGAATGCATTAAAATACTCTTTAAATATGTTGCTTTATTGAAAAGAAATATTTTAATTAATTATAGATACTTACGGTAAATTTTTATACTGGGGAGCACTATTATTATATCCTATTGAGTCAAAATTGATGTACTACAAAGTCTATTAATTATCAATATCTGTAAACTGTAATAGTTATTGCTATTATACAGGATGTCCCAAAAAGATTGAAACGCGCTTTAATTCCTTACCTGTTGAAGATAAGTGGGCAATATAAATTGTAAAAATGTTGAAAGTAAGGTGGGAAATAGGACTACGTTAATGAAATAGTCCTCCGATTAATTTTCAAAAAATTACACTTTTTAAATTTTTATTCGACTCCCTTAGACAAATTTGGTCAATCAGAATTTTTTAAATTTTAATGCAACCAGATCATTAAAAAACAAGAAAGATCAATCATGCATAAGCATTGATTATGAAACACTTTCCAACTGAAATGCAATTTCATTTAAAAATTTCTAAAATGTGATACATTCAGTGGTGATATCTTTTACATTATCACAGTACTACAGTAATTTATTATACTTAAATATTTAAAACTGTATCATCTGATTCTCTATGCAAAATCAAGGTCTATTTCATTCATATAACTTGTATTCCAGACTCCAGAGCTAAATAATTTTGTGTGAAAAAAATTCAGCAATTCCTATGTAACTCACCCTACAATCGCTTCAGATATTTGCATTCTACATAAGTTAAAATTAGGCTTCGCTGAAGAAATAATAAAAGTTTAGGGATCATTTAAAATCACAACTATTGTAATTGCATAGGCACGGAATTTAGATACACAGATAATACACAAATACACAGATAATATATATATGTGTGTGTGTGTGTGTATTCAAAGTATTGGAATCGTGCCAAAGATCGGAACTCGAATTTTCGAAGGATCTACACGTTTTGGGACTTTTAGAACACGAAAAAACTATTTTTAGGAAGACGTCTGTGTGTGTAAGGGTGTATCTGTGTATATTTCTGTGTGTCTGTGAGGATATTGCATCCACTCTAATTGAAAAACTAATGGACCGAATTTCATAAAATTTGGTAGGTATGTTCTTTCTGGGAAATCCTGATGTTCATTAGATTATAGTACGATTCGTAATAAAAGAATCTGCCTTCTTTGCGAAATGGTCGGCAGAAATTGCCTTTATCCACTCTAGCTAAAAACTAATGGAACAAATTTAACAAAATTTTGTGTATTATATTTCAATAACCTACAATTTATATACCAAATTTAACAAAATTTGGTATATAAATCATTTGTAGGTTATTCTTGTACGATTCGGGAAAAAGGAACGGGCTATTTTTGCGAAATGGCCCGCAAAAATCGTTAAATATAAAAATAAGAATACGTTTGCTCAATTATATCAATTAAATTCCTATTTTATACGTGATTTTTGACAACAAAAAGAATAAGACTAACCCCATTACTTTAGGACTAGCCGTTCTTGAGATATTCTTGTTTTTTCGCGTTTTCGCTACGCCATCTTTAACAATAAGTCCAACTATCTAATGAGAACCAAATTTAAGTTTAACGTGCAAATTCAATGTCATTTAAAATACTTATGGCTGTTATTTTGTGCAGATAAATTCAAATTATTATTGAAGAAATAAAGAAAACGTGAATATGAGTCTGCAGGGAAAGACATGTGCTGCCCACATCAGAATTTTTAACAATATTACAACAGTGATTTATAGAAGTGAACGGGGATTATTTGCAGGCCATTTCGAAAAAAATGTAGGATTTATATTTAAAGATACACCAAATTTTTGTAGAATAAAATGTTCAACAAATTTAGGCTGAGTACCAAATTTAACTCTCTAGGACGTAGGAAAGTGCATTAAAAATGCCATCAAATAAGTATATCATGAAGAGTTATATATAAAAAAAAAAAAAAATGAAAAGTTGTTATCTACCAAATTTATTTTAAAATGTGAAGCCTCTCTCATATACAAAATGATTAAACTCTTGAAAAGATATTTATTATATAATATATCTCTTTTTAACACTTTACAACAAAGTTGAAAAGTGTTAATGACTTTGTTCATTCTGTCTGTCTGTCCGTTAGCACGATAACTGCCGTAAAAATGACTTAATCAAAATGAAATTTTAGTATGTTGTTCAGACGGTCTGTAGAACCTATGGGAATATAAATGAATAATATTACCCAATTAGTTTTGGATTGAACCCGGGTCGAAAAAATGAGATACATTAAGCCCTATGGGCCTAATTTTTCAAACATTTTTTAAGCGGATTTAAAATTCACAAATTGCTTCGAAAATTTTAGGTAATATTCAAATTGTTCCATAAAATATATAAAAAAAAATTCAGTAGTAAAAAATATATTCAGTAGTTTTTTAAATAAAAATTAAAATAATAATTACACCACTTATATGAAACGATCACGTGACCATGATATGAAACGATCACATGGCCCACTTCAAAATGATATATGGCATCCATCTTGTTTCAAAATCGTGATTTTTTTAAGTTCTTTTTAATTCATATTGAGTGTTGTATCCGTCCTAAAACTACTTTATTTTTGCTTAAATTCTGTGCATCTACATACTGAAACAACGCAATGACAATATATTTGAGTTTAAATGCTCATCTAAATTTAATTATTTCTACAACTAAGCCAATTTTTCACCTATGTAAAATGTAAACAGCAAAATATATAGAATGAGTTGTATTAGAATTCCTGTATTTTTTTAACACAAAATAATTTAGTCCATGGAGTCTGCATGGCTGATATGAATGAAATATTAAGTGATTGCATAAAGAGAAGGACGATTTTTTTCGATGAAGTTTCAAGCATAGAGTTTAATTTTTTGTAGCTCCATGGTCTTAAACAAAATGTTTAAATAAAATAAATTATTATAGTATTGTGATTAATGAAATGAATGGGAGAAAGTTATGAATGAAATCCTGTTTTTATAGAGAGATCCAGGCGTGTTATTTTTTCTATGACGTCATTTGAATTAATTTCAGTTGTTTTCGATGAAGTTTTCAAATATAATAAATTATCGTAGTATTATGATAATTCTAAAACTATTACCGAGGAATGTATAACATTTTAGAGATGTTTAAACCAGGCAATTTATATTTCAATGCCGTCATTTGAATGAAGTTCATTTTTTTCGATGAAGGTTTAAGTTTTCAAATATAATAAATTAATGCAGTATTGTGATAAGTTTCAAAATATTACCGAGGAATGTATTGCATTTTAGACTTGTTTAAATAAAATTGTATTGAAGTTGAAAAGTGTTTCATAATCAATGCTTTAAGCATGATTGATCTTTCTTGTTTCTTTCTGGAGGATATCCCAAGAGTCAGAATTTAATTGAATTTCTTTTTTTCCCTATATTAAATAATTTTTAATTAAAAAACTACTTAATATATTTTACTGAACTTTTTTTTATATATTTTATGGGATAATGTGAATATTTCCTTAAAAATTTCGAAGCAATTTGAGAATTTTAAATTTGCTTAAAAAATATTTGAAAAATTAGGTCCCATAGGGTTCAATGTATCTCATTTTTTCAATCCTGGTTCAATAAAAAACTAATTGGGTGATATTATTTATTTACATTCCCATAGGTCCCACAGACCGTCTGAACAACATACTAAAATTTCATTTTGATTAAGTCATTTTTACGGCAGTTATCGTGCTAACGGACAGACAGACAGACAGACAGACAGAATGAACAAAGTCATAAACACTTTTCAACTATGTTGTAAAGTGTTAAAAACGCATATCTGTGTCTTTAAAATCAACTGAATTATGATAACGGAAAAATCTGACTTATGCTACTTTCTGACTTATGCTACCACGTGAAAGGCTGTTTCATCAGTGAAAATAGGGATCATAAGCAAATTGACGGTGGAAATTGTTTAGATCAAAAATACGTTAATATGTGTCAAAATTTTTTATCACAAATGCATCTAAATAAAGCATTACACAAACAGAGATCACATAAAACAGTGGTACTCACTACGCAGTTGGGTGTCCTATGTATTATCATCCAGTTTTATCTTTTTTGTGATATGTCACAAATTTACATTTCTAATTTGATATATGGTCCCCATTCACAATGTTCAATTTTCAATTAAATATAACTCGCTCAATTTTAAAGATACAGAAATACAGATATGCGGTTTTTTTAATGATCTTTGCATTAAAAATAACAATTTTCTGATTGACCAAATTTGTCTAAGGGGGTTGTATAAAAATTTAAAAAGTGCAACTTTTTGAAAATTAATGGGAGGACAATTTCATTAACGTAGTCTTATTTCCTGCCTTACTTTCAACATTTTTGCAATTTACATTGCCCACTTATCTCCAACAGGTAAACAATTAAATCGCGTTTCAATCTTTTTGGGACATCCTGTATACTTTAATCCATACTATTAAAGTTACTATATAAATTACTAACAAATAGTTAATTGTATACTATAGCTACATTTGCAAGCTAATAGTTGATTGTGAAAATTGATATAGTATATTGACATCAATATTAATATATAATAGTTACAATTGATTTTCATATAAATAACAACTATAGGCAAAGTTGTGAATTAATCAAAGAAACTTCTAAAAGATAGTATAAGTTATCGCATAATATTAGCTGTATAACTAATCACTAGTTTATTTTTACTATATAATGTGTAACAGTGAACCCCGCAATAAATACTTTAAATACAATTATCCAAATTAAAGTAAAAAATTTTTAAATATTTTTAAATTAAAAATGCATATAAATTAATAATCACCAGGTTCGCCGCAAATTCAGCTAAACTAAAAAATCGTATTTCTGTAATACATAAAACGAAGTAATTTATAAAAAAAATCTCAAATAAAATTTTTCATTCAAAATTTGGATGACATGTTGGATAAAACTTCATATCATCACTTAAAATTGAATATTTTTATCAGAAAGCTGCGGAATATTTTTATCAGGGCGGATGGGTATACCCTTTGAAGGAAGGGGGGGGGGTTCAACCCCCTCTAAAGTATGCATTACTTTCAAAAAGTGTTCAGGAAATCATATAAAACTTATACAAAATCTCGAATTCTAAAATATTTGATCACCAAAATACTTTATGCAAATGCATGAGAAATGAAAAATACCACAATATATGTAATTAAATCAAAAACAATTGGAGAAGTAATTACATCAACAAATAGCTCTAATTCTTAGCGCATTCATAGCTCTATGGGAATACTAAAAAACAGTTACATAAGAAGTATTTATTCGTGCTGTGGAAAGCGTAAATATAGTAGCAATCTATTTGATCAACAAAAAATATTGCAAATTCCTACACAAAACATCCAATCGTAATCAACAGAAAACATATCAAAGCTTACATAATTGAGAAATACTCAGAAATATTAAAAAAAAATATTGAAAATCCTTGCGCAAAACATCCAATCATAAACAACAGAATATCATCTCAAAATCATCATTGAAAAATGATCAGAAAGATTAAATAAAATATTTTTAAATATTTTATAGCCACGGAAAACACACTTAACAAGTTTATGGAACTACAAGATCAAAAGCCAATAGAAAATTGATTGGGGATTAACTTTATTGTAGATCTAAAATCAATTGCTGAGCTTCAGTAAAATCATTCAACATGGCTTCAGTAGCGATTCCGACCATTAATCATTCTTAACAATATGGGTCTGGTAAATACTCGAGTGATACTGATATCATCTTCGAACACCGGAAGAAGGAATGAGGAGCAATAATTCCTAGGGATTATCTTTAAAATGATGTCGGAATCATTTCTTTTGTCTATTGCAGCAAGGAATTATTGATCAATTTTAAAAGAGGAATTATAAATTCTGAGTGGCATAACAGTGAATTGTGTGATCAACGGTGAATCAACGATATAACCGTAAATTGCGTGTTCAACGATATGACTATGCGTGATCAACGATAATGTTATAAAAATAAAATGAAATGTTATAAAATAAATATAATGTTATAAAAATAAAGTGAATTGCGTGATCAACGGTAAATCAACGGTGATCAACGATATAACAATGAATTGCGTGATCAACGATATGACTATGCGTGATCAACGATAATATTATAAAATTCTCACACGATATATTTGTTGTAGAAGTTATTTGTATTTGTTTTCAGATTTTCAATTTTTAAAACGATGTGTGTTATTAAAGTTGTATTATTAATGATGAGAACTAAACGTTTTATAGTATGGCTCGCAATTAATGACGCTGTATGAGAGAAATATTAACATATCCCGTGAAATAGCGTAATGAAAAAAATTACATGATATTTAGTCATTTATATGAATACAACTCATTCATAGAAATATAGAAAAATTACTCTTTGTCTTGTCCAGAATCCGAAGATTATGAACGTAATGTCCTTAGTAGTATTTACTAAAGCCATATATTGATATGCTGTTGTTGTAGAAACCCGTTGTTGTTGCAGGAATATATATTTCTATTTTACTATTCTAAGGTATTCCCAAGAGGAAATATCAAACCTTGTTCATCCTTCAAGAATCCGGAGTTGATAAGCGTAACTTTCACTGTAGTATTTGCTAGAATCATATTGCTATGTTATTGTTGTTGTTTTGAATCATGTTGTTATTGCATGAATAATTATTTCTATATAACTGTTTTAATGTACACCCAAGAGGAAAAATTACTCATTTTTTTATCCTTCTAGAATTCGAAAACGATAAGCGTAGAATCCATAGCAGTATATTATAATATAATCATATAGCCATGTTGTTGTTTTTGAACCACTTTGTTGCTGCATGAATAATTATTTCTATATAACTATTTCAATGCATCACCAAGAGGAAATATCACTTCTTATGTATCCTTCGAAAATTCAAAGAAGATGAGCATAACATCCACAAGAGTATTTACTAGAATCATTGCTTTTGTTGTTGTTTATGAACCATGTTGTTGCTTTAGTAAATATTTCCTGTATAACTATTTTATGATAATCCCAAGAAAAAAATGCTTCCTTGCTTATCTTTCCAGAATACGAAGATGATAAGCATAGCATCCACAGTAATATTTGCCAGATCCATATTGTTAGGAACTATTAATAGTCGAAGTCATCAATCAAGACTGTATTGAATGAATTTACTGAACCTCTACGATTTATATTTGATCGACAGTATAATTATTTTCTCATCAAATGTCGATTGACTCTTGATCTTACAGTTTCAAAAACTTGTTTAATGTGTTTTCTGTAGTTGTGATAATTTCTTGATTGCCTAATTTTTAGAATATTGTCTCATGATTGGATTTTTTGTGCACAGCTTTAATAACATTTTTGTAGATCAATCAAATTGCAGCTAATACTACTTGAAATATAATTCTCTACCTTTTACTGCGTGAAGGAACGTTTCTGACATAACTTTTTAGATACCCAAGAGCAATAATTACTCTTTATTTATTCTCCAATGTCAGAAGGTAATATCTGCATCGCTCACTGGAGTATTTATTGGAATCATTGAATGATCAATTGTAGGAGTGCGGCTAAGGATGAGTTGAGTGAATTTCCTGATGCTCAGTGATTGGCGTTTGATCCACTGTAAGATTAATTCTATGTTATTTTCCAATTAAATCATCAGATTTTATAGTTCGAAAACCTGTGATTTCTGCAGTTGATAGTTAAATTAAAAAACGTGAATTTTTTCTTTTTGAAACACCAGTTGTGGGATAGTATTGCTCCCATATTTTTTTTTCTAAGCACACATATGGTATTTGAGATGAAGCGGGTATAGAAAGAGAGCAATTTGTATAATATGCTCACGTGAATTACGATTTACCTTGTCCTGACACATTGGTAAAGCGAGTGATGGGCAAGGTGAGCGTTTTTAGTAAAATAATACAATTTTTCTAATGATTATAAAAGTTTTCATGAGATTATAAAAGTTTTTCATGAGATTATAAAAGTTTCTAACAAGTTAATGAAATACTGCCATATAGGTTTTTGGAACGACTAAAAAGGCTAAGTCCTATAGTGCCACTAATACTTCTTATTAAGCATAATGAACCAATGAAAAATATGTAAATCCGTCAAGCCGCTCTTGGGTTATAAGCAGTCATGACAGACAATCAGGCAGATAGAAACTGGTTTTTTATTCTCACTGTTCCACACTTTTCTCTATAGGGTGACTCAAAACTTTAACTACAATATACCCTGAACTCATTCTCATATGGCTGAAAAAAAATCTACCAAAATCCATCGCGTGGTTCAGGAAATATTTAATTTAGAAGCATATATGAAAGTCTTTTTCCTTTAATATATTATATTTATAAAGTTGAAAACAATGGAGCCTTTAGGGAAATATAATTTTATCCCTCTAATCATCTAAACAAAAGCTTTACTTCATTCTTAAGAATATACATTTGCAGGTATTTTTAGAGACGAATGGAATGCGTGGCTTTGGTCTATGCATATCATATACATATAGCTGAGTGAGATTTTCTGATTAAGGGAAACTACTGAAGGTATAGAAATTTGAATCTTTGCATGCACGTTGGACTTGATCTCTAAATAATGAAAACATCTAAAATTTTATAATTGTGCAGTGTAGCTTTATAAATCACGGAATGATGTGTTCTAATATTCTTTCAGCTCTAACTCAAAAACAGCTAGCAAGACACACGAAATTTATTTTTATACCATCATGCGCAGAAAAAAATACTTTAAATTTTCTTAAATAACTCTATGGGTATACAATGAACCGTCCTTGAGCTATTTAAATATATAGTATCAGCAGACAATGTTTTATTATGTTTTATGACTGAATCTAAACGTTTTGATTCCATTGTTACTTTCCTTATATACATAACGTATAAGGAAAGTATTGTGATGGAGTCGAAAATTCGAATTCGAGTTTTCGACAGGGGAGCACGTTTCAAGCATGTCTGATCACGAATCAAACATTTTTGAAGTGATGTCTGTGTGTGTATGTGTGTGTGAAAGTATGTGTGTGTGTGTGAAAGTATGTGTGTGTGTGTGTGTGTGTGTGTGTGAAAGTATGTATGTGTGCGTGTGTGTGTGTGTGTGAAAGTATGTATGTGTGTGAAAGTATGTATGTGTGCGTGTGTGTGTGTCAGTGAGTCTGTGGAGACGATAACTAACGAACGAATAGACCGATTCGAACGAAATTTGTTACAAAAATCACAATCCATGAACACTGGAAGCCTATTGTTTTTATGCGTAATCGAATGTTCAGAACTTCCCTAAATTTTCGAGTGAAATTTCGAAAATATCGTCAAAAAATAAAAACCGCTAATAAAGTTACGCAAATAGACATTTCTTATGTAATTTTTCATTTGAAAACGATTGACATAAATTTTAGAACGCTGACATGAACCGTTCTCGAGATATTGCACATTTTTCAAAAAAATATCAATAAGTCATATAAAATAAAAAAAAATATTTCCTATAGAGAAACATGTTCACTTTTCATATGTAATACCATGCGATAAATTGGGTGACATCATTCTCGTGGATTTAGCTCGATCCATTCATGAAAAAAGATACTTTGAGTAATACTTTTGTATTTGAACGCCAGTAGTGATTTATCTGCTGTAAGAATAACCTATTTCTCCGTCCATAACGCTTAGCGAGATTTTGGTGACGAATTTGGTGGAATGTCGCCAACTTAGCGACTTTTTGAAATGTTGCTAAATTAAAGAAAAACTCGCCAAATAGATAAAAATGACTCTAAATCAATGAAAATGACGAGTCATTGACAAGAATTCAATATCTTGGAAAGAATATAAATATCTACTGTAAAAATAATCTTTTTTTTTTTACTGTAAAAGTAGTAAATTCATTGCATTATATAAGGAAAGTCATATGCTGCCCACATCAGATTTTTTTTTCTTATATTTCCGAACCAATAAGATATCCTTCGAGTACCGGTGCCGGTCCCTGAATCGGAAATTGACACTGTTCTACCCTGTTCTGTCACAACACCTCCATTACTTGCTCAAACCATGTTCCGCTACCTGTAAAACTCAATGCGCATGACACATTCAGTGTATTTAAAATTCAATTGTGGTATCTTTTCCAGGGCCCAGAACATTCATCAAAAACGTAGAATGTTGTTAAGGGGGTGATTAATGAACTGAGGAAAATGGCGGAACCACGAAGAATTAATTTGCCGGCGCAGGATGATTTATTTTTGATCGGTGTCGAGATTAACTCCGTATCCCTTGATTATCAACTCTTGTCTCGGGTGACTTTTGACACAAAGGAAGCATGTTAACCACTATTCTTCCTTGGCAAAATAGTAGATAAATATTTTAGTAATTGCAATGCATCGAGGGGTCGTATTCCATATTTGTTTGCGATCGAGATATGAGATATATTAGAGTCTCGTTTATCAAGATTCCGAATATCCAGATGTCTGCATTATCCGCACTAAAATTACTGGTTATGTGCTCTTTTTAATTTTCACCCAGATTAATTTTTAATTTTCACTCAGATTGAAAATTTTTAATTTTCACCCCCCCCCCCCCCCCCAAAAAAAAAAAAAATCTGATGTGGGCAACACATGACTTTCCTTATATAATGCAATGAATTTACTACTTTTACAGTAAAATAAATATTTTTTTCTTCTAGTAGATACTTATATTCTTTCCAAGATATTGAATTCTTGTCAATGACTCGTCATTTTCATTGATTTAGAGTCATTTTTATCCATTTGGCGAGTTTTTCTTTAATTTAGCAACATTTCAAAAAGTCGCTAAGTTGGCGACATTCCGCCAAATTCGTCGCCAAAATCTCGCCAAGCGTTATGGACGGAGAAATTAGTTATTCTTATAACAGATAAATGACTATTGGCGTTCAAATACAAAAGTATTACACAAAGTATCTTTTCTCATGAATGGAACGAGCTAGATCCACAAGAATGATGTCATCAAATTTATCGCACGATATTACATATGAAAAGTGAACATGTTTCTCAACAGTTAATATATTTTATTTTATTTATGGGATTTTTTGATAAATTTATTTTAAAAATGTGCAATATATCGAGAACGGTTCACGTTAGCCTTCCAGAGTTTATGTCAATCGTTTTCTATGGAAAAATTACATAAGAAATGTCTATTTGCGTAACTTTATTAAATGTTTTGATTTTTTGATGACTTTTTCAAAATTTCACTCGAAAATTTAGGGGGGGAGGGGGGGTTCTGAACATTCGATTTCGTTTAAAAACAATAGGCTTCCAGTATTCACGGATTGTGAATTTTGTACCAAATTTCACTCGAGTCGCTCCATTCGTTCTTGAGATATCGTCTCCTCAGACTCACTGACACACACGCATTCACACACACACACACACACACACACACACACACACACACACGCGCGCGCGCGCAGAGAGAGAGAGAGAGAGACATCACCTCAAAAATGTTTGATTCATGATCAGGGATGCTTGAAAAGTGCTCTCCCGCCGAAAACTCGAATTCGGATTTTTGACCCCGGCACAATACATTATGTATATAAGGAAAGTAAAAAGATCCCTTACAATAAGGATCATTTTTGTCAGGAGTTGCAATACTCTTCAAATCAAATCAGATTTGTCCTTTCCCTTTATATGGGCATAAAACGCCTTCCCCCCACCCCAAGAGCAGATAAAGAGTAAACAGTACAGAATCAGATATGCTGCGCAAAGAACAGGACTTAATTCGCATTTTGTTATTGAAGAGCAATTATACTACGTTAAATACTCAAATCAATAATGATTGTCGATGATAATGAGTCATGGTTTCAGATCTGATCATTCAAAGAACGTAATTGTGGATGTTTGCCGAAAGGGGTAGTTGTTCCCACATTTCACTTAAGTGAAGGGTAGCTTTATATGCAATATAATATATATAAGTATATATGCAGGGCCGTAACCAGGCAGGACCAGGGGGGGGGGCTAAGTCTCCCCAAGGGGTATACTCAGTCCCTCTCACCCCCCCCCCCCCCGATAAAAATATTAAATTTTTAGTAGTGATATGAAATTCCGTCCAATATATCATTCAAATTGTATAAAAAAAATTTCCATTGATATTTTTTTTTTTATAAATTACTTTGTTTCAAAGATTTTTTTCAATTTAGCCGAATTTGTGGTTATATTGATGATCAATTTATTTACATATTTAATTTAAGAACATTTAAAAATTAAGACAATATTATTTGGACACTTTGGTATTGATACGGGGTTCACTGTTAAGTTAAAATCATCTGATAAGTAGTTAATATTAAGCGGTAACTTGTATGAACTTTCAGAAATTTTCTTCGATTAATTAACAGCTTTGCTATCAGTTAATGCTTGTTAAAATCAATCGTATTTATTATATACACTGACTTCCAAAAGTTAAGCACGCAATGCAAATTTTCATTTTTCGCAAGCGTATTTGAATTTGAGTAGCTGAAAATCGCTGCGGATGTAGGTGGCAGTATGCAAATATCGTATGTTAGAGCCAATCACGATTGACTGTCAGGATATATACTAATTGGGCAGTCGTTGAAGACGCCAGCATTTTGAAGGGTTTGAGGAGGTGCATTTAAATGTTGATGCGAAGTGTTTATAACTTACGTAGGATTATTTTTGATGATATTCGTGTTTCCATGCCTGAAAGAAGACGAATGACAGATAGTGAGCGCTGTCGCGCTGTCGGACGCATTGAAGCAGGACAGCCAATCAAAGATGTCGCTATTTTCTTTGGCGTTAATCATTTAGTAATTTCTCTATTATGGAAACAATTCCAAGCAAGTCAAACAGTTGTCCGGAGATCTGTGCAAGGTCGTCCAAGGGTTACCACCCCCTCTATGATCGGTATATTTCTATAGTAGTTAAGCGGAATCGACGAGCGGTCTCCACAGTTATTACATCCTGATCCATGGTAGTAGCTGCACTTGGTAAGACAATATCTGCCAGTACTGTGCGTCGAAGGTTCCACGTAATGGGACTGTACGCCCGATTACCACATTTTTGTGTTCCACTAACCGGCCAAGCCAGTGGGGCAAGATTAAAGTTGTGTCGTCAGCATATCAATTGGACTGTCTCAGATTGGTGCAACGTCCTGTTTCACCAATCCAGTCCAGTTGCAACGTCCTATTGCACCAACCAAGGCAAATCTAGACTGTCCACGGACGAGTTCAGATTTGCCCTGGAATCAGACGATGAGCGGGTAATGGTCTGGAGCAATCAGGCCAAGAACATCATCGAACATCACGCATGCAGAGGTGGCAGCGTCATGGTGTGGGCTGGAATTTCAAGGGAATATCGCACAGAGCTGCACATTTTTAAAGTCGGCTCTGTAACGGCTGCGCAGTATCGGGATGAAGTCCTAGACCCCCAATGCGAGACTCTACGCTGCAGCAGTTGGTTCTGATTTCCTCCTTATGGACGATAATGCCCGTTCCCATCGAGCTAATATCGTTGACGAATACCTGGAAAATGAGGGCATTTCTCGTATGGAGTGGCCGGCGTATTCTTCCGACCTTAATCTCTTTGAAAACTTTGGGATGCCCTCGGGCGTGCTGTCTCAGCACATTTACCTCCTCCTGACAATCTCAGAGTATTGGAAACTGACCTATTGTAGGAATGGCCATTGCTCGCATCTGTTGATCACCTCATTGAAAGCATGGGAAATCATTGTAAAGTTTGTATGAAGGCCCGAGGTAGTCACATACCATATTAACGTAAGTTTTGTTTGATTTGTTTGCCTTTAAACATCATTTTGTTAATGACCCAAATGTGACGCCATCATATAACTTACGAAAAGTAAATATTTTTTTCATCTTTGTACATAATTCTTGTTTTCCTTAATGCATAAACACATTTGCTACCGTCATGTACAATTTTGTGTTAAAGGCTTTACTTTTCCATTTTTGTTGATTTTATCGTCCGTGCTTAACTTTTGGAAGCCAGTGTGTTAATATAGATACTGATGTATAGTATCTATAGGGATTTTCCTAATCAACTCTTAGCTTACAAATATAAATATGCAATTATTTGTTAATAGTTTGTATGGATTAAAATATATAAATAATATTAACTATTATGATTAATAAATGTCAATGATTAAGTGTGTTTTTGTTCATCCTTTCCTTCAAGACTGTTGAGCCCCCTTGAATTTCTCTCCAACCTCTCTTGAATTTTGACTCTGGTTACGGCTTTGAGTACAGGATAAGTGCATAAAACTGGTACTCCAGGCCTCACTTTTAAACAGAGACACTATTATTTTGAGCTATATTCATCATGGAAATTCGAAATTTTTCTGCTAAACAAACACAAATCAGCTGAAAGCATTCTTATCTTTCAAGTTATTTGAATAAGCTTAATATTTCACTACTAACCCTGATTTCAAAAGTTTTCATTCCTACGACTGTACATACTAAATCAGTGAGAGAAAATAACGTCCATTAGACGTCCGAACATAAGTTGACAGCTTGTGATAAAAAGTCTGGTGAAATTTTGATAAAACTCATTTTAGCATTCTTAAATATGTGATTACACTTTTATACATGATCTGCAATTTCTAAATTTCGCATACACAAATTCGAGTAAAAAATCGTTTATATTAATAGTACACAAATGCATCGATAATCTATACAAATAGTAATGATAATTCAATTCTTTTCATTGAATTGCATTGTTCCATTGACGAATCAAATTTGAAAATGTTTTTAAGATCACATTGCACGTACAGCAGCTCGAATTCAGTTTCTATGAAATTTGATGTTAGCTGCTTGATGAATGAATTGTGGCACATAGCACTTTTCTTGCTGCCCCTTCAGATTGCAAATATCGGTTATTCTGTTCTGAAGAGAACTAAAAAGCTTGGAGCCGGTGCACTTAACCCGGCATCTGCAGTGGCAGTATGATTTCAGTTTCAGAAACGTCACTTTTAGGTGGGTTTAATGAGTATGAACTTAACCACTGGAGCCTCTTGCAGTCTGAGCTCAAAAGGAAATTTAATGTTGGCTGCGTCGCAAGACTGAATATGTCTCAATGGAGATTCGCAGGATTAAGGCACATGCCAAGGTTTATTGCTACTATTGCATCGACAATTCCTTATAGAAGAAGACAAAAAAACTCAAAACCTATCCACTGATACTTGTATTAGCAATGAGACCTTGACCCTACCTTTCAAACTGTTTAAGTTTTTTCGAATTCGCTTCAAACGGAATTGAAACTGGCACACTGTAAATTGTAAAACATTCTGCAACCTATGCTCATTTTTTTTCAGTTACTTTGTTGATAATTTCGGCAAACTATCAGCAAAGCCGCAATTATTCCATGAAAAGTCTAGCTTCATTTCTGAAAATTCAGTTAATTATCGTCTGCCGAAGCGCTATTTTTGTATATATATATATATATATATATATATATATATATGTGCTATCGTAACTATCAAGAACCTTACTCGTCATTACGGACAGTTGATTCCCCTGAAACTTTTAGCGACGTGTTTGCAAATGTTTTACAATACAGTATGAACCAGGCGTAGCAATGTTTATACATTTTAAGCATGGGATTTTCATCAATTATAATGAAGCTTGGCTAAATTTGTTACCTGTATCGATTCTAGAAATTTTTTTCAGGTTAAGACTGATAAGGCTGCGATATCACAGACCCCAAACGGAATCAAACGGAACGAATTTACCCGTCGTGCGCAGCAGCAGATGGCAAAGAGAAAAACCCAACCGCAAGGACTCCAGCAATCCTAGTGAGTTAGTCATCGGCAAGGGATATGCCCCTCGTGTTTTGGACACAGCAACAAAATAGGAAAACTGCCAGCAGAATCATTTATCATAAGCCCCCCCCCCCCTTACGACGCGTGCTCTTGCGTGCCAAACCATCATTTATCAAGTTCCTCTTTAGATCAACCCCCTCCCCCTCAGGATGAAAAGAAAGTTTTAATTTTTAAGAGAGGGAAAAAATGGATACAAATCTGGGCACCCGCCGACTCCACGTTATTTGTTAAAATATAATAAAGTTTTTTTTTTCCGATATTTTTTTGCTTAAAAAAATCTGTTGCGGAACCTAAGCATTGGTTCTATTGATCGCGCTTAATGCGAATAAACGAAGCTACTTTTGTCTATTGGATTTGGAAACAAAAATGTAATTATAAATGCGTCTTTGGGTGTATATGTTTTTTTCCGTGTTTTAGGGCATGGAGGGAACAAATATGTTGTTAGATAAGAATGAGGAAATAGTGGGGTTCTTCTGTTGGTTTGTTTGTTTTCATTGGACGCATTTTCGAAGACGGAAGGAAAGGGGAAGGGGTACATTTTTCCAGCGCTGTTTCCAGCGCTGGAAAAATGTACCCCTTCCCCTTTCCTTGCTGGAGTAATTCTCAGGGTGGGGAATGAAATTTCGTGACTTGCTCGAAAGTTGATTAAATGGTTTTCTATTGTTATTAGAGTAAAATATGTTTAAGTATAAAAAGTTGCTTAAAATATGTAAAAACTGATAAAATATTGAATTTTGTGCGTGATCGTGAAGTTTAACTTTTTAAAAAAAAAAGTTACTTTTTTCATCAAGTGTAAAAGTTAGTAAAGTTTTTCGCTGTTTTGAATTCTGTTATTTTGTTTAAAAAGTTCACTTGAGATACGAAAATATTCTATGAATTTTATTTTATTTATTTATTTATATTTTATTTTATTTCTTAAAAGGTAAATGAATATAATAGAAGAAAAAATCAATAAATCGGAATCTTAAAGAAAATATTTTCGAAAAATAAAAAAAATATTATTAAAGGGTCAGAACATGTAGTGGCCTAACCAAAAAGGAGTGGTTGGGAGTCACAATACACTTGCATAAACCTGAGAAATATGTATTAAACGCAATGATTAAAGTATTAAATTGTTGAACATTTTTGTGTAACATTGCACTAAAAAGTGGCTGAAGTTGTGTCGTCAACTAATTACATGCGACATTGCACCACTGGAAACCAACTCCTTTTCTCAACTCACGGGGGAACTATGCGAATTTCATCCAAGCTGTAACAAAAGAAGAAACTCTACTGGGTTTCCTATGATCTGAAAGTACCTGATACATAAAAAACAAGACCTTAATCGATTTTTGTTCTGAGTTATAGACAAATTTCTTAAAATTTGATCTTTATCTGAATTAATTATCCGACGTGAATTATCGACAGGTCACAAATAAAGATCCCCCCCCCCCCCACACACACACACAGAGAGAGAAATGATTGAAAACCTTTTAAAACAGCTTTGTCCCTTTATCTTTTTTTTTTCAGTTAGGTTTAAACAGTGTTGTATAGAATTATCCTAATATGTAGCTATATTGAGCATTTTGAGGATTGTCAATTAACAAATATTAAAAAAAAAAAAAAAAAAAATCCCGAACATATCGAATCTAGCCAACGCATTAGTGAACACAATTAATAATTTGATGATGAAAAAATGAACGTGATCTTCTAGTTCAATTTTTACAAAAAATGAACAAATATCACCATAAGTTGTTTGAAGCAGAATGATAGCATCTGAATCAAAATAAACGAGCGGCGTAATTTGATGACATTATTACTTTACAGTAATTGAAAATTTCTACATCTGATGACGGCGTATTGATTGTACTCATAGTAAAATCCTTCATTGGTCGAATTCATACTTTTCAAGTGACTATGATCCATACATTTCTTTGGAATATTTGCAATTTGGATAAATATATCCTGATTCTATAGTGATTCTATCATAAATGTATGGTATGGACTTTTTGTAAGATGCAAGGCATTTCTGGTGGTCGAATGGGTAACTTTATGTCCTTCTGATCCATTGAATCTGGGTTTGAAATTTGGGATAGAGAACGGACAGAGAATAAACACTATGTAGAAACACGTTCATATTAGTGCTAAATCCACTTAAAACTGTCGCCCCTGGTAAAAGTATTTCTCGTGCTCATAAAGAGAACAAATGAACATCAAAATAATCCAATCTGATCTAATTCAACAGCTGAAAGAATCAACCAGAGAAAATTTTTTAGTCTTTAAAAGACTAGAAAACTTTCCACTTCTTACCAGGCAGCTGGATTTCTGATTCCTATCAGACAACTGTATACATATTGTTTTACAGCGTAATGCTACTACTGTTGAAGGATATATTAAGTATAGAAAGATTTTCATTAAGAAAGAAAAAAAAAACTATTTTATCATGCTTCTCAATAGTGCGATTCTTACAATACTATTTTCTCAATAGTACAATTTGTTTCGCTTGCAATTTGTCTGCAAAGTTTAGATATTAGTTCATTGTATTTTGTAGACATTAACCAGGATATAATAATTTTGTTAGGCTTGATTGATAAATACATTCTAACCTTTTACCCACACAATGAATTATTTGCTCTCACTTTGGTTCTTTCTTATAAAACTTTCACACCTCCAAAATATATTTGCTCAGATAATTTGTCTCATACATCATTGCATGTTTTATCTTACCCTTTTTTCAAAGAACTTAATATAATCTTTATAGCATTTTGATCCCTTGTACTCAAACTTTCAATAAATCATCTGCAACAAAATAAGACCCACGATGAGTGCTGTAACAAATTAAATAGCAATTGTATCCTCTAAATAATAACAACGTTCACGAAAGGAGAGAGAGAAAAAAAAAAAGAAAAAAGCTCCCAGAGTTGCCCCAATCTTTCATCACAGCAGCTAATGCTTAATTAATGTGAGCTAATGAATGTCTTTAATGTATCTTGCCGCCTCATTAACAGAGCGTAAACTCGATTTGCCAACCTCTAAAAAATTGAGAGTTCCAAAAAATGTTTTACTTGAAGTCAAAAACAGTCGTCCTGCTTTGACAAGAATTCTTATCTGAAAAAGGGACGGGAGAAGTCGAGGGAGCTAGAAAGTCTTCTAACTCTTAATCAGATTAAAACAACAGTTCGATGCACAAAAGAGGGCATGTAGTAGAAAAAAATTATTTCCTCCCTCAAAGAAATATTTCAAAATTCATAAATTCCATTAGTGGCAGAGTAAAGGAGCTCCTTATAGGGTGAAATTTTTTTGTTCGTTCTTTTGTTCCACTGGCTCCCTTGACAAATGAAGGTTCCAGGCAAAAGTGATAAATGAGTCACTAATTTTCGCATCAAAGCTAGGACAAGGTTGTTTTTACGTCAACAGCGCAGAGTCGCCGAAAAAGACGCCAAATGACCGGTTGCGAATGACTTCTGGGGCGATTTGATTGATTTATTATCGGCGGATTTTTATTTTAAAGGTGATCTTTTAACGGGACACTTGGCGAAAAATAAAAGCGGAGCGTGAATTTTAATCGATTAAAAAGCTGGCCGAAAGAGATAAATGGCTATGTAGATCATAGTGTTGCATGCTTCCATAAGACGAGTACGGCAACTAAAATGTTCACTATCTTTTTATCTTCCTTTGGCACAAAATAAGGTCTCTCAATGTTTATAACATTAGCCTGTAGAGATGTACGACAATAAGTGACATAAATTACGAACCTTTTCTATTTAGCTGAAGCGCTACCAGTATTTTGTTAAAAGCAGAATCTAAATGTTACGTTGCTTACAAACTTATAAAATAAAAATAAAATTAAATATTACGGAAATCCACTTAATACTAACATAAAACATAATGAAGTCAATAACTAAGAAACAAACTACATATGTAAACATACGCCGTATGGGAACATTTAGGTTATTATTTTTAAAAATATTTAGTTAAAAATAGGCCTCTAAAAATATTATTTGACAACATTTTGTTTTTTTTATACATTTATGAAAAAATTGGGTGCAAAAGTATTGACAATTTGTATGTACGCCATTCCCGGGGAATCTACTTCCTGTTAGCCATCTTGAACGGAAAAATTGACCATCTTAGAGTATGCTTTTCTTGCTGTTCGGTGTTTCGGTTAGTACAACTGTGTATTTTTTTTAAAGAATACAATGATTATACAATGTTGTGCGATTCAATGCACTAATATACTAAAAGTCAGGCCTCATTTCTCGAAGGTATATAGCTATACTTTTATTGTATCTAATAACGATATCATGGCTGGATCAATTACCACATCACATCGGTGTTTATTCCGTCCAACATGGCAGCGTAGATAACCATAACATCCCACTGTGACGCAAGTGTAAATGATCAATAAGAGTGTTACATTATTAGTACTTATATTATACAACAGTTGTTCCTATGAGAGATGTATTAAGGTAAAGGGGGCATTACCACTTTGTACCGAAGCGTTTTGGTAAATATCCCTAAAATGCCATTGAAAAGAGGATTTTTACCTAAGTTTTACATGAATACTCACCAAAATAATTTCAAAATAAATACCCCCAAACCCTTCTACATTCCAGTTCTTTATATGGCGTTAGTTTCTATTACCATTCTGTTCAATATACGCTACTGGAATCTATCATTAAAATGTGTGTAAACATCATGAGTATCCCGAAAACAAATTGGCACAACATCGATGAAAACACCGACATAATTACATGTCTGATTAGGGATATTTACGAGTTAGCTAATTAGTCAATCCCCCTCTCCCTTTGTAATTTTCAACTTGTTGCCCCTCTGAATTCCTTTGAGAATATAAAGTTCACCTATTGTTCAACTTTCAAAAGCAGAAATTCGGTGAAATGTAACCCATTTTATTCGCATTTACATTATAATTCTCTGATTCCCTTTCAGAAGTACTCAGTGGATGCAATCAATTAGATCCCCCCCCCCCCATAAAGACCCTTCCCGAAATGGGGCAACCCCTAAATAGGAGGAGTTAGGATCAAAGCGTTTTTCGGAGTGGGGAGCAAGCCGCAAATCCTAACCCCTGCCGACCCTTCAAAGAGGTTGTTCCATTCAAGAATTCAGGGGTTGGACTCCCACACACCGCTCACTAATCAAGCGATTTCTAGATAAAATAGATCCCTTCAGCCCACCAATAGGGTTTGCTATTGGGGCTGATTTGTCTGTTCTGACTCCCTTGACCTCGCAGGGGGGCTCTTTGAAAGAAGAGCAGGGAAAATATGGGGAAATTTATTTTTAGAAATGATTCCTGTATTTAGCAGGGGCGCATGTTAAGAAATGATCTTTTATATCAAATGGTGTATTTTATATAAAAGATTATATGATTTTGCGGAGTAAAATTTTACTTGTGCTCCATTGAATATTAAAGGAATAAATGAAAATTCAGTCTATTTTATTTCAAATTTGTACTGCTTCCCGATCATTTTGTATTGCACACTAGTAAAGCAATTACTAACTGAACAAATTGAAATGTGTTAGTAAACTTGATATAACCAATCATTTTAATATTTCTCAAATTTTATTTAGGACAGTCAAAATAGCAGCTATTTCTGTAATGTAGTCAGTTTTTTTGTTGTTGTTGTTATTGTTTGGGATAGTCATATAAAATTATCAGAACTCTATAAGGTATTCAAAAAGTGTGTTCCCGAGTATCATGCCTGGATAAGCCTCTCGATTTCAGACCTTTATGACAACGATATCCGGAGTGCTTTTGAATGATTCTTCCAAAACTAAAATAACACCGCAATGTTTTTAAGCTGCTGTTTATTGCATCCTAGAAATATGTTTACTCGATTTCAAATGAATGATTTCAGTGAAATAATTGACATGGTGTTGTTTTAAATGATGTCCCATGTCTATTATTTATTAAAAATTCCTAAAACCAGCAATTTTCTTGAGAATGTGGCTTTAAAATGGTTTAAATCACATTTTCGTGCGAGGGGAATAAGTATAAAAGAATTACTGTACTTAAAAAAAAAAAATTAGTTTTTAATTTTTCTTTTAATTTTAAATTCAAAAATTTCAAAATAACTGCCATTTTGGTAGCATTACCAATTTTTTTTAACAGTGAGCATTCTTCGAAAATTTTTAATATTCCCTAAGATATACACAAAATGTGGATTTAAAGGCTTGGGGGAGGGGATGCATGTGGAGCCCCCTGGCTCCCGGATCAATATCAATCATTATAAACTATGACTATATCAATCATTTAAAAAAAGCCGCTAATGCAACATGTATTACCTTATTAAGGAGCATTTATTTTTCTGTCTTTATTAGGGAAGATGTCAAATATGTTCATGTTTTACAGGTGAAAAACTTCTCTTACACATAACACCCGATAAAAAATATTAATATATTTGTATTTCAAACTATAATTGTATTCATTTCAATAATACATACATACATTGGAAGGAAACGACTTGGTCTGCTGATAAAAATTCATTTTTACTCAATGTTACTCCCAACATTCTCTGTTCATCTTAGTAACTCCCCTTTGGACATTTCTTTCGCTTTTTCTTCTCTTCTCCTTTTTGCTTCCATCTTCCCTTATCTAAGATAAAGTGAAAGCCATAAATCATTTATTTTGCGGTTAACCGAGTATGCATGTATGAATAAATGTGTAATTAAATTGATGTATATCATCCACAATAATTATATACACTTAGCTGTTTAACCTTTGAGTATTATTACAAATGATGTAGAATACCAAAAAATATAAATATTATCAGACAAAAAGATAAACGTCACTTATCCAAAGACGAGATTTTAATTTTTAATTGGACAAATTCGGTTTGCCTTATTATTATTATTATTATTATTTATTAAAAGTTTTCTTGCAAGCAGTAACAGCTAAAACACTTACATTTTTTTTATTATAAAACATTTAAAAAATAAAAATTTTGGGAATATTAAAATATTCTAAGTGATAAAAATTAATTTGTTCAAAAATAATATTTAGATATTTGTATCATGTAAACATATTGAATTGTATTTTACATTTATAATATTTTCATTTATGTCAAAATATTTAAATAAGTTAAAATTAGCATAAATTTAAAAAAAAATAAATAAATGGATTTGAAAAGAAAAACATTTGAATTAAAAAGGTTTGAAAATTTAAAAATGCTAAAAATTTTAAATTGCCTAAAACGATTTTAAATATTAAAATAACATTAAATAGTATAAAATCTGTACATTTATAAAATATTTACATCTATTTAAACTATTTTATAATAATTAAAATCAATCAAGGAGTAGTTTAAACATAATAAAAACATTCAAATTATTTTTTGATATTATCCACGAGTAATTCAAGTTTCTCAAGAGTGAACATGAAAAAATAATTTTAGAGTTTGAAGAAATAGAAAGTAAATATATTTATGAATAAATTATTATTTTTAATGTTTTATTCAGAAGTATATTTTTCGCAGTATAATAATATTTTATTTCAGTTATCCACATTCACAATAAATGCACAAATGAACAACAATATTTTCACATTTTACTTGGCTAATAGCACATTTCAGATGACATGGAAATGATTCTTCCATGCATTTTAATATTTAAACTTTTTGCAGCATTGCTGTGCTATTATTTCTTCCCACATTTTTGTTGTGCACTAGATTTAGATGTTAGGGGATGTTTGGATGTTGAGGCCCTTATTGAATACTTTATCAAGGGCCGTCAAAAATTGTAGTGTTACAACGTATCTTCTCAAAAAGTGGGTCTACTCTCAGGAAATGAATCACAATATCTGAATAACTAATGCTTTTATTCAAAAGTACAAATACGCGTAAACATGAGCTATATACCGCGAATAACACGAAAAATATCTTACAATATCACTAAGCAATTATTAGGTACAAAAGAAAACAGCAATTAAATCCTCAACTAACTCACACAATATCCGATACTATTTTCGAAACATTGACGTTATCTCTCAATTCAGTTTAGCCTGTATCAAACCAACTGCTCTTCAACTGAGCATTTATATACTCTCCATAAAACTCTCTAGAAAGGACTCATATCTTTAAGAATATTCGATATTTCGAAAAAGTTCTTGTACATTCAAAAGGTCACCAAGTTGGCGATAAATCACCAACTTTTGCTCAAAGGTCACAAAAAATTGTCACTAAAATCAAGCAACCCGTTCCTTAACATAATAGCAATGATTCATAGCAGTATCAACTTACTGTGGTTCGTAATATGGAGCTAATCTGTCGATATGGGTGACTTTTGACTTAGTTGAAGTTGACTTCATTATGACATAAAGGCCTTCCCGCAGTTGTGTTGAATTTTCGGCAAAAATCCTTGTTGTCGCCGAGAGTTTAGCAGTCGCACGTTGTGACCTTCCCAGAAAAACTCTGTATTAGCTTTGACATTAAACCGTTTTATTGGTAGCAATACTGATCCATTCACGAGCCAAACGAAGAAGTCCACCAACGCTGTCTGTATGCCTTGAACATATTAGGTGATAAAGGAGCATCGTATGTTCGTCCAAACATCAAATCACATGGTAGTCGTTGATCCCGGCCAAACAACATTTTCCATGAAGATGGCCGGTCGATTCGTAGACAACAATTTTGTGAAGAGAGAGCAGTAAGAACAAAGGTAGGTGATGGTCCCAATCTTGCTAGTTTCTAAATCCGAATATAGAGAGATTATTAAGTATAGTTTTGTTGAATCTGTCTATATCATGCCAATAAATTGAGGATGAAGAGAAGTAGTTCGAGTTTTGTGTATTACAAGTAATTTGCACAGTCCTGTGAATATGCTAGAATTAAAGTTCGTCCTTTAGTCAGAATGGATGAGCGAGGCAACATCGTAACTACACATCTAGTTCCGGGTTATAACTTACTGGTGGTCGTATACACTTACAGATAGGGTTTGCTTAAGCTTCTGGTTACTTTGTTGTTGTTGTTGTTGAGACCCAGACCGTCCGACCTACCAGAAAGGTGTAAGGTAACTGTATGGACGGCCGGGAAGTGCCACCCAATTTAGACCGGAACCCAGTGGGGGAGGCATCCACAGGGACCGTACCCTCCTTCCCCTACCACCAACCTCTCGGAAGGACTTACGGACCCACATGTTTAACGTGATCGTACTCCGCATGAACACGGCGGCATTTGTGACAGCGTGCAAATCTAGCGCGCAAACCACGGGGATACCGCACCCGAGATGGCCAACAGCACGCGGTGTTCCGAGGTGGTCACCCACCAAGTACTAACCGCGCCCGATGCTGCTTGACTTCGGTGATCTAACGAGAACCGGTGTTTTCAGCACGGTACGGCCGTTGGCCCTCTGGTTACTTTGTGAAATAGTCCATTACTACTAGGATGTATTTTTTATATTCTAAAGTCCGTAGTAGTGTCCCCAAAATGTCGAGTGCAATTCTCGCAAAAGCAATTCCAGCATTTCATAGGGGTCCACTTGTTTTCTTCTTCGGGCGCTTATGAGTGCCGCATTCCGTGAATTCTTTGCACCAGAGCTTATCATCGTACCATGCATTGCATCAGAAGAAGCGTTCACGAACTTTGTTCAGCGTCTTGCAAATGCCAAAATGTCCTCTAGTTGGGATGTCATGTACCTCTTTTAGTGCACTGAACACTCTAGAATGGAGCAACAATTGCCATCTGTTGCTCTTTCCAGCGTCACTCTCCCATTTAAGGTATATTTTTCCGTTCCTCAAATACAGAGAAACCCATAGTGCCCAGTACCTTTGTTTTTTCAGGTGAGAAAGAGGAAATTTCTTGCCAAGTTGGCCTCTCATTTGCCTGTTCTTTTTGGATCAGGATTGGCTGGATATCTATGCCTTCTCTTTGTACTCAAGAACGTTCTTTATTACTCCAAGGTTCAAGTGGTTATTTTGAACTCTGGTTGAGGGTCTGGTCCTTTCAGGGTTCTTATAACTTGCCGGATAGTCACTAAAATATGGCTCCTAAACTTCATTTCTGAACGAGAGCAATGCGTACAGTTTAAATTACAAAGTCTGTTTGAGAGCGCTTCAGCGTTTCGAGACGATCCCTTCGGTGTCGAACCTTCTTTTCATAATCCTGAAGTTGCTGAATACATCTTGCGGCCTGCCTTTCAGGGTTCTTATAACTGGAAAGCCAGCTTAAATCAGAGTGATTAGCCCGCAAAAGGAATTTCCTTCCTTGGAGATGATGATGGAAATTATCTACAGTTTGCCAACAGTTCTTTCCCTGCTGTGCAATAATTTCTTTCAGGCTTCAACATTCGCTTGCTGAAATATGCGATGACACGTTTCCGTCCTCCTATTTCCTGGGAGTCATATCTGTCCCTATTCATTTTTCTAGAATCGATATCCAGCATCGATATCTATAGCTCCGTATGAAGATATTACGGAATGGTACCTGAAATTAGCATTTCCGTAAGCCGCTAGAAGGAGTCTTCACACTCTGCCATCCATTGCTATTTTTAGTCACCTTCCGTTAACCTCTGTAAGGGCCTGGCGATATTAGAGAAGTCCTTCACAAACTGATGGTAATATGTACACAAAAGCCAAGGAAACTGAGTTGATAAACATGCTGAGGTCTTCGCCATTCTTTGGCAGCATTGATTTCGTTCGTACACTCTCCACACAGATGATATGTCCCAAATAAGCGACTTCTTCCAGGAATATTTTGCATTTAGAACGCTGTAACTTTAATTTAGCGCTCTTCAATTTTTCAAATATCCGGGTAAGATTTTGCAGATGTTCCTCAAATAGCCTCCCAATAATTATTATATCGTCCAAATAGACGAAGCAGGATTCACATGAGAGTCTTTTCAGCACGGTCTTCGTTGGACTTTCAAACGTTGCAGGTGCATTACAAAGTCCAAAAGGCTGACTTTAAATTACTAGGGTCCTTATCCGGTGGCAAACGCTGTCTTTTTTCAATCATCGGGGTAGATTTCAAATTGCCAGTAAGAGTAACCACTCTTGAGTTATATAATCGTGATATAGACTTATATAGATATAGTCTAATATATATATATATATAGTCAAATATAGATATAGTAAAATATAGATATAGTCAAGTGTTTCGGCCATCATTCGTATGTGGAACAGCTTTTACTACTTGACCACACAGTTTGCCGGCTTGCCAGTCAAAGCAACTAATGCCTATGTCTGTGACAAATGATATATGATAAGGGGGATCTTATCCTGGACATGAGGGTCTTCATTTTCTTACCCCGCTCTGTGCATATGTTGTCAGTGGAAAAGAAAGCAAGTGCCTTTTATTATTGAACTCTCTGGAGAGATCGAACGTGCTAACTGCGATTGTCATTCTACTCCACCGACTTCACTAAATATCCTTAGAAGTCACTCGGGAAGATATGCACAGCACAATTCAATATATATGTGCAAGTTGTTCACGTCTGGATATTGCTGCTTAAAAATTACAAACAATTTTTTCACTGCAAAATGCAAAAACTTATTGTGATTTGGCAACTCTTCTCAAAGTCCTCCCTGATCCGTGACGTTACGAATGATGAAATTCTACTCATCTGACGTCAACCTGAGTACTTTTTGATTCGTTGCCGGGAACCCTAAAGAACCTTCGATATAGTGTTCTGAAATCGCCAGATCTGTAGTTCGGTTTCTTATGAGCTCTTTACCAGTGCATGCAATCTGTTTGTCAGCTATTCAGTATGTCCAATAGCGTGCTTGGCTCATAAAGCCATGTATGCATTTCCATAATGCATTTTGTTAAGTTTTATTATGTTTAGTTAAATTTATTTGTTTAATAAATTGTTACGTTAGAAACTGCCGCCTGGCGCCTATCCCACGATGCACTTCACACTAAACGAAAGCGTATTCTTTGCGTAGTCTGTAATAAGTATGGTGAGATAGTAACCAGATGGTATTTAAGCTATACCAAATACACTCTCATTAGGGATGAAGAAAGTCATAAAGTGGTGACCCAGAAAGTGAAACCTTTCGCCATAACATGAACTGCTCTTGTTGAGTAAAAGCAACATTTCGGCTCTATGACGTTTCGTGCGGTTAGACGCCATTTCTAAACGATAAAATGCCAAGCCGGTTGTGAAGTGTATATCGACTAGATATCGGATCCGATTTTTTGAATGATGTCAAATAAATGCAACAGGAGAAATTCAGGTAGATGAGAGTTTATCTTGTCCAGATATGTATGTGAACTTTGTAAGAGTGGAATTTTTTAATGTTGTAATGGAAACAGTGGCGGCTTGTAGGGTGACACAGGATAAGCGCTGCTTCACTTAAAGTTATTGGCTGAGTGAGATATTGATATTATTGTTTGGCGAATTTTTCGATTCGTTTGGCTACTTTTAGATAATATTTGACAACACATGTGCCAGCAGCGTGATGTGTTTTGATGATGTTCATTGCGGAGGAGGAGGGGAAATCCCTTCACTGAATATGCTTCACACATTCCTGTAGTCATGAGACGCCATTGATTGGAAATGTTGATGGGTGGAATGATGTTTCCAGGTATGGGATACATGGGTTTACAATACAGGGTGTCCCAAAAAGAGTGAAACGTGCTGTAATTATTTACTTGTTGGAGATAAGTGGGCAATGTAAATTGCAAAAATGTTGAAAGTGAGGTAGGAAATAAGGCTACGTTAATGAAATAGTCCTCCCACTCATTTTCAAAAAGTTACACTTTTTGAATTTTTATTCGACCCCCCTTAGACAAATTTGGTCAATCAGAAATTTTTTATTTTTAATGCAAAAAGATCAGTAAAGAAAACCGCATATCTGCAAGCACGAAAAACATTGAGTTTAACACCCCTTCAGAATAGCACACAACTTTTCAAGGTCACCCTTTCTCTCCCTCCCTGCTCCCGAGAAACCGGTAATTACCACTATTACTTCCCACAATATGCAACTCATACATAAATGTATCCCTTAGCATCCAGAATCCGTATTAAAACGTCCATCTCCACTCCAACACATCCAAATATTCGTAATTCTACACGAAAATATCCGTAATTCTACACGAAAACATTCGTAATTCTACACGAAAACATACTTTACAGGAATTCATAAAATGGACATGAAAAAAAATCATAAAATATCATCAAATTCACCCAGAAACTAATTAAAAAACGTCAAATTACTCATAATTATCATCTACATATGCTATAAAATCATTTATAGCCATGAAAGAGTGAGGAGCTTAGTAGACAAGAAAGACCGGTTCACTAGAAGAGGTGGTATGTGCAGTATGCGGTATGCGGAATGACCGTCATCTAAAAATAGTTTCTGGAAAGAGAAAATAAATATTTTTTATCATTTCCAGACAGTATCCCCTATGTAATATCTTGATAAAATTTAAAAAAAGTTTTTAAAAATTTTAAAAACTCAATTTTTTTATTAATTTTCTCAAAATTCCTAAGTTCCATCCTTACTAGTGCCCCTTTAGACCGCTAGGGAGCGCTGGGGGTTCTGAGCCTCCGGCCCAGAATTCCAAGCGTTGCCACTCCTTAAAATGTTTCTTTGGCCCTTAGAAAATTTTCTACGTATCATACCGAGTAGTTCCCCTTTCCGCCGCTGGGGCGTTGGCGATTCCATACCTCCACAGCAGGTGTTGCCACCCCCAAAAAGTTTCTTCCCCCAGGTGTTGCTATGGCAACCCCAATGTTAAATAAAAATATTTCTAAGTTCTATCCTCAATAGTTCCCCTTTCCCCCTCTAGGGTGCGCTGGGGGTTCCATACCTCCAGTGAAGCAGAACTCCAGATGTTGCCACCGCCTCAAAAGTTTCTATACACCCCACTCAAAAACTCATTACGCCCAAAAACAATATCCTCGTACAAGACTGCAATACCGTTGCCACCGCGAAAAAGTTTCTAAATCCTGAAAACTACTCAAAATTTTCTATTTCCCCCTTTTACCCCCCTTTAGGATTACGAAATCCAAGAAGACGGCCATACCTCATCCCTCACCATATCGCCACTGTTGCAGAACCGGTCTTTCTTGTCTACTAAGCTTCTCACTCTTTTTTGGTTATAAACGGTTATATAGCATATGTAAATGATAATTATGAGTAATTTGAAGGTTTTAACTAGTTTCTGGGTGAATTTGATGATTTTTTAGGATTTTTTCATGTACATTTTATGAATTCCTGTAAAGTATGTTTTCATGTAGAATTACGGGTGTTTTCGTGTAGAATTACGAATATTTGGATGTGTGTTGGGATAGAGATGGACGTTTTATTAAGAATTTTGGATGCTAAGGGATACGTTCAGTGTATGAGTTGTATATTGTGGGCAGTAATGGTGGTAATTTCTCGGGGGCAGGGAGGGGGAGAAAGGGTGACCTTGAAAAGCTGTGTGCTATTCAGAGGGGGTGTTAAACTCAATGTTTTTCGTGCTTGCAGGGGGATGGTGTTGTATTATTTATAGCTTTCTAAGGTGTTGTATTGTACAAGGGTTGAGGGTTCCAAAGCGTTATTCCCTATAAAGGGGGTTTTCGGCTATGCTTAGTTAATTTTAAAGTATGGGTAGGGAATTATTTCATTAAAATCTATTATATTTAAAGATTTGACGTGGTTTTAATATATCTTAATGAGTTTTAATTCTATGTGAATCTATTTAATGTATCGATTACGATTATTAAAAGGCTATAATCGATTACGAATATGAATGATCTGTCTATTTTTATCGAATTTGTGTGTGTGTAATTAAGATAATGTGCACTCGGTTTAGGGGATGACCTTGTAGCAATCTTGATATGACCTTGACGGAGGGATATTTCAAGAACTATGTTTAGAAATGACCTTATTACACCCTTGGCGTAGGGATATTACAGGAACTATTTTTTCTTTATAGATGGGTGTAGGCAGCCTTCAAACAGCAATTTTATCATCCTAGACGAAGATTTTGTCTCGAGGTTGTGCTTTGAGTGCCCTCTACTACGAATATGTCGGCATTAGTTGGTAATGCTGGAGATGTTAAGTCTGCCATTATTGATAATCCTATGCCTGATGCAACATATTTGAACAGGATTGGACATGTAAGTACTTGTTTTAATGTGATTTCATTCTCCCATTTTAGTAAATTTAGTATTTGTATGATGTGTAACAGCTTAATTATTTTATTTAAATAAGATTTTTATGAATTTAATGCAATTTGTTGGGGTTTTAGTATCAATATATATATTCTTTAACTTTGTAATTTTATTATTTTGGATAATTCCTAAGGTGTTAGCATAAGGGATTCACGATTACTTTATTTAAATCTTGAGAAATGTATTACATTGTTAAAGAAAATAGTGAGTTTATACTAAAGTCTTGCATTTTATCTTTCATAGGTGTGTCTTACTTGCAGAAAGAGTTTCACGAAGAAACGAAGTTTAGTGCAGCATATGACGATTCATTCTGATGATGCATTGAATTATCGATGTAAAGTGTCTGAGCGTACATTTATCTGTAAGGAAGACTTAACTAGACATGCGAATACGCATACTCCCGTTCAAGTTTTTGAGTGTACTCAATGTTCCATACAGTTTACCAGACGGGATAACCTGAAGCGTCAACTGATACTTCATCTAAATGATGGCATAAAGTGCAAGAATTGCGAACGTATATTCAGCAAGAAAAGTGATGCTCTGCACCACCAGCGTCTTGAACATGGCTCTAAAAACAGAAAAGCTGCTGCTTTAGCCTCAACTTCTAATAAACGTCGCAAGATATATAGTCGAAAAGGCTTTGCATGTATTCTTTGTGCACACTCTGGAGCCCACTGAAGGTGTAGAGGGGGATCTTATGCTATGTTTTGATAAGATTCGTCATCAGCTATTGAAGATACTAAAATATGAATTTGGTTAATACAGATCCATCAAGTAGTATCTTATTGCGGATGTGCAATTCATTCGTAACATTGCAAGTGGTGAAGAGGTAATAAGCTCATATTTTAGAACAGATGTTGTGACAGAACTTCGTGAGGATTCCCTTCCGAACAATGTTGAAAAGACTTTTTCGCAAATCTTGAAGTTATTCGAAGAGTCTATTAGCCGAGACTCCGGATGGACTTTACAAATGAATTCAAAGATAGATGTTTTCTGTGCAAAGTACAAACCTCTTGTAGCTTCTAGCTATATACTCTTGCCATCAAAACTTTCTGCCAAGAAAGCTTTGTTAAATATTCGAAATGAAGACGAGAAATGGCTGGTGTGGTGCCTACTAGCCCACAAATACTATATATCCCCTGAAAGAGTGTCACATTGCCAAAGTCATGACAATGAAATTAAAGAAGAGGATATTCAATACTCTATCTCAGTTGTGAAGATTCCTCAGATTGAGAAATTAAATAATATACGGATTAATATGTATGGATATGAAGATGAAGAAACTTTTCCTTTGCATATATCCAAGCGAGAGAATAAGGAATGTATGAATTTACTGCTGATTAGTGATGAAGATCAGCAACACTATACACTGATTAGGAATATGTCACGCTTGCTGGGGCATATAACTAAGTATAATGGAGCCCGATATATGTGTTATAGATGCTTACATCGTTACAGCAGATATGATCTTTTACAAGGTCATGCTCAATATTGCAAAGAGCATGCACCTCAGTGCATCAAAATGTCATCGGAAGATCAGAAATATCTTCAATTTACGAATAAACAGTATCAGCATTCTATCCCTTTCATAATTTATGCTCACTTTGAGGCCCTGATCGTTAAAGAGGATACTACTAATCCCAGGAATAGTAGATCTTACACGCATAGGCTGGCGATTCATGAGCCTTGTGTGTATGCTTATGTTATCATAGGAGCTGATGGAAAGTGCCTGAAACAAGCTACGGTGTATCAAGGTGTAGACCCTGTGAATCATTTCCTTAAGAACTTGATAATGGAAAAACAGTATCTTTTAGAAAAATTCCGATATATATTAAACCGCTGCAAATGACTAAGGAGAATGAAATTGACTTTCAAAGAGCTACCCATTGTAATGTCATTGTAAACTGAAAACAGATCGTGTGCGTGATCACAATCACGTGACTAGAGCCTATAGAGGTGCCCTGCATAATGCCTGTAATCTTAACTTTAGGCAAACTATTAATATTCCTGTAATGTTTCATAATTTGAAAAATTGTAATGCTCATCATATTAAGCTGAGTCTTGGAAAATTGCAAGCTCATGAAATCGATGTGATTGCCACTAATATCGAAAATTACATATCTTTTAAGAATTCAAAGAAAGGGGGACCCTGTGCCTGTTTACAATTTATTGACAGCCTGCAATTTATGAATGCTTCCCAGGAAAAATTAATTTCCCATTTGGACTTGAGTGAGTTTCATATTCCCTGATGAACATTTCCCTGATGTAGTGCAGCAGAATGCTCTTCTTAGGAAAGGAGTATATCCCTATAGCTATATGACATCCTTTCAAAAATTTGATGAAGATGTACTACCTCTACCTTCTGTATTTAAGAATGATATTAAGGGCGAAGATATTAAGAGTGGAGTTTATCGACATGCACAAACTGTATGGGATACCTTCAATGTTAGGAATTTGGGGGAGTATCATGACCTGTATGTGAAAACGGATGTTCTACTATTAGCCGATGTCTTTGAAAATTTCCGAAAACTATACCTATCCCATTATACTATATTGATTGTGCGCATCTTATGACCGCTCCTGGACTGGCCTGGCAGGCGTCCTTGAAAATGGCTGAGCAAACCCTAGAACTTCTCGCAGATGAAAATATGCTACTCTTCATCGAACGCGGAATTCGAGGCGGCATATGTATGATTAGCCAGCGTAGATCTGAGGCTAATAATCGTTATTTGAAATATTACGATTCTACTAAGCCCGGTAAGCACATTATCTATCTTGATGCTAATAACCTATATGGTTAGGCTATGTCTCAACCACTGCCCTATGGTGGTTTTGAATGAATATTTAAGGAAAACTTGTATGAATCCTGGATAATGAGCATAAATGATAATACTCAAGAAGGATTTATATTTAAAGTGGATCTGGAGTATCCAAATTCCTTACATGATTATCATAATAAATACCCTCTGGCCCCTGAAAGTGTGAAGATTGAGCAAGAAATGCTCTCCCCATATGCTGAACGGTTGGTTCAGCAATTACATCATGGCCATTTCGTTAGTACTACGAAATTGGTACCCAATCTACATGACAAGAAACATTATATTGTTCACTATTGCAACCTTCAACTATACCTATCACTAGGTTTAAGACTCAAGAAAATGTACAAGGCCTTAAAATGTAATCAGAAGCTTTGATTGGAGAAATACATCCAATTTAATACAGAAAGGAGAAAGTTAGCGAAGACTAATTTTGAGAAGGATTTCTTTGAATTGCTTAATAACGCTGTGTTTAGTAAAACCATGGAAAATCTTCGAAATCGAGTGAATATTGGGTTAGTGAACTCTTCAAGGCGGGCCCTGAAGATGGTAGCATCCCCAGCTTATAGAGCTAACAGGATTTTTTGTGAAGATCTGGTGGGTATTGAGCATGTAAAGAGTTGCATTTTAATGAATCTGTCTATATACGTTGGCTTTGCTGTCCTGGAGCTCTCCAAGCTACTCATGTGCGAGTTCCATTATAAGCTTATTAAAAGCCAATATGGTGAAAAAGCTTTACTTCTCTTCACCGATACTGATGCATTGGCCTATGAAGTCCAAACTACTGATATCTATGAAGATATGAGTCAGCATAAGCAGGTGTTGTTGTTGTTGAGACCCAGACCGTCCGACCTACCAGAATGGTGTAAGGTAACAGCATAAACAGGTGTATGGTTTTTCTGACTACCCCAAGGATCGTGCTCTGTTCAGTGAAGACAATAACAAACGTATTGGATACTTTAAAGATGAACGGAATGCAACCCCCATTCAAGAGTTTATAGGACTTAGACCTAAAATGTACTCCATTCTATCATCTGCTGGAGAAAAGGAAGGAGCTAAAATTGTTTCTATGCATGTGGTTGCACGGAAAATTACACACAGTGATTATGGACAGTGCCTGTTGAGTGTTAGACCTACCATGGAAGAGCAGATTAGAATCGACAGTAGTAATCATAAACTATTCACTGTATGCCAGAACAAGGTGACTTTGTCACCAATTGATGATAAAAGATATTTACATGAGAACGGCATTACAAGTTATGCCTACGCATGCTTTAAAATAAAAAATCTGATGTGGGCAGCACATGACTTTCCCTGCAGACTCAAATTCGTTTTTTTTTCTTTATTTCTTTAATAATTCATTGAGTTTAATTGCACAATATAACACTAAATTTGCATTTTTAATTCAATTTCTGTTTTTATTTGGTAATTGAATATTTTCCTAAAAGTGGCATAACTAAATGCTAAAAATCTCAAATATATCTCGAAAACGGTTGGTCATAAAGCAATAGAGTTGTTCTTATTCATTTCCTCATCAAAAATTACGTATAAAACAAGCATTTAATTGATATATTTGAGCATACGTAGCTTTTTTGAGATATTGGCGATTTTTGAGGGCCATTTCGTTAAAAAAGGCAGGTTGTTCTTTTCCGATTAATATCAAAATCTAATTAGCACCAGAATATCGTACAAGCAACTTATCTGTTAAATTTCGTGAAATTTGGTTCATTAGTATTTTAGCTAGAGTGGATACATGAAAATTTTACAGTCCATTTCGCAAAGAAAGGCGGGTTCTGTTTTTACGAATCGTACCAAAAACTAATCAGCACCAGGGTCATACACAAGTGACTTACCTACCAAATTTTATGTAATTCGGTTCATAAGTTTTTGACTTAGAGTGGATACATACGTTGCACAGACACACAGACAGACACACACACAGACGTCACGCTAAAAATAGTTTTTTCGTATTCTAGAGGTCTCGAAACGTGTAGATCCGTCGAAAACTCGAGTTGCGATTTTTGGCATGATTCCAATACTTTCTCTATACATTACCATGCATTGCAGGGAAAGTAAAAACAAACAAACAAAAAAAAAATAGAGATTGTCGCAGTGCATTTAGGCATCGTGTGGTGGTGGGGACAAACTTAAAAAAAATTACTTTCTTTGTAACTAATATCATAATACAGAATTTATTCATATCTTCGAGGTTGTTGCGATGAGCATGCATCGGGTGGTGGCGGGGACAACTTTTAAAAATATTACCTTTTACTAAAATATCTACATATATTCAATAGACTACTATTGAGGAAATAGGTGCATTCGTCTAATTTTTAAAATACTTATTTTTAAAAAAGTATATTCTCTGGAATTTTTCCGAATTTCAAGAGGAAATACCATCCTTTCTCGATGTATGTATCTCTGAAATTCCCGAGATTCAGCTTGTCTAAAGCACGTTTTTGTTAATTTTTGTTACTAAAAAATACATTTCTGTTAAATTTTGTTACTCAAAAACACATTTTTGTAAAAAAAGCGTTAGAAATTTGCACACCGGTGGAAACACATGTTAATTTCCTTAGACAAATTAACACATGTGTAGTTTTAAAAAGCGAGAAACGTGAATTTGCTAAAATTTATAAGTAAAAAACTTACATTTGTGAAATTTTGTGACTGAAAAACACATTTTTGTGAAATTTAAACGCTTGAAAACACATTTATGTGAAAAAACGCTAAAAACTTGCACACGTGTGAAAACACATCTTAATTCCCATAGAGAAAATAACCCACGTGTAGTTTTTGAAAAGCCCGAAACGTGAATTTGCTAAAATTTATAAGTAAAAAAGTTACATTTGTAAAACACTTTGTTACTTTAAAAACACATTTTTGTGAAATTTAAACACGTCAAAACACATTTTTACTAATTTTTGCTGAAAATTTGCATACGTGCGAAAACACATGTTAATTACCATAGAGAACTTAACACATGTGTGGTTTTTTGAAAAACGTGAATTTGTTAAAATTTATAAGTGAAAACTTACATTTGTGAAAAAACAAATAAAAAATAACAACATCAATACTCTATACGTAACATAATTTTGAACTCTGTCCTCTTCTGTGACATCATCCTTTTATTCATACATATCTTATGAGATCATAACTGTACCGGTTTCTGAGGATCTTCCCATATTAAAGCATAGTAGCACTTGAATACTTCCTCTGTCGATGAACTGATTTTTATGGCTTCGGAGGGTTTATATGTTAAAGTATAGCACTTTACTTCCTTCCAAATGGCGCTGAACTCTACGTACCCTTCTAGTTTGCCAGTTTGACTAGTCAAAGGAACTAATGCGCATGTCTGTTGCAAGTGATATGGTGTTCTGCAATTTCCACGATCAGAGCTGCAATTCACTTTCTTGCGAGCTCGTTACTAGTGCATACAAGCTGCTGGTTGGCTATTCTGTAAATACAATAGCATGCTGGGCCTACAAAGTCATGCATGAATTTCCTTAATGTAATTTGTTACGTTCTTATTATTTTTAATTAAAATTATTTATTTAATAAATCGTTAAGTTAGACGCTGTCCACTTCTGCCTAGAACCCATATCCCACTATACATTTCGTACTACGAAAACACATTGTTTTCGTAGGCTATAAATAGTATGAAGAGCTAGTAGCTCTATGGTATTTAAGCTATTCCAAATACGCTGCCATAGAGGGTGGATTTCAACTTTGCATAATGACAGTATGCAAAAATCCGTATTGTTGACTGAAGATTTTCGTTCCACAGAAATTATTATCTTTTCAAACTTCTTCGCAGTTTCATACACATCACTGAATTTTTGACGAGCATCTTCTTGTACTGTGTTTATATCCACTTTCACATCTTCTTTGATCAGTTACCTTACACCTTTCTGGTAGGTCGGACGGTCTGGGTTTCAACAACATCAACAACAACAACATCTTCTTTGATATCTTCTTATCCGGCTTTTATTTTGCTTTGCATAGCTTTGAATTTGATTTCTTCTTTCATTTCGGCTTGAACGGATTTAATTTCTTTTTTTCATCTTGAATTTAATTTCGGTCTTCATCTCAGCGTGCTCCGCTGTCATTTCTACTTTAATATCTTCTTTCACACTTTAATCTCTTGTCTCATCTCTTCTTTCACCGCTTCTTGTTCGACTTTAATCGTTTCTTGTCCGGCTTTCATCCCATCTTGTGAAGCTTTCATTTCTTTCATCCCTTGTTTTATCTCGTAGTTCATCGCTTCTTATACTGGCTTTCATTTCGTTGCCACTTGTTCTGCTTTTATTAAATCCATCATCTCGCTAACCTAACTGTTCCACCACCGTTTATCTATTTGTGGTGGCCATAACCGCTTGTATGTGTATGACGTATCTTCTCAAATATCAGATGTACTGCCATCATACAAAAATGAGTCCACATTTCTGGATAACTAACACTTTTATTTAAAAGCATTAATATAAATAAACAAGAACAATATACAGCGAATAGCTCGATAACGAACTTATACGATCACTAAACAACTGCTAGGTATAAAATAGTAATTAAATTCTCAAATAATTCACAAGATAGCAGATTCTGCTTTCAAAACACTGACGTATTTCACAATTCAAGATGCCGATCCGGTGGTCGAGCGGTCAGGGGCATGCGTTTCCGTCTGATCACAGGATTGCCGGGTTGCGAGTTCGAATCCCACCAGCGGGCATGGATGTTGTCATGTCGAGGCCAAGTCAGACTTCCGCCCTTCGGGGAACCTCTATAAAAGTGAAGCTGCAAATCTCCTCCCCTTCGCCATGGGATACCCTGGGGGGGGGGGGGGGGGTCTTGTGGGCGTGATGCGTAGGCACTCCTTCACCACGGGGGAATTAGTAACGAACGAACAATTCAAGATAACTCATACTACGTCAACTTTGTCCATATGAACGATGACTCCTTTACATACTCTCCATGGAAATCTCTAGGAAGAAGGTAGGCGTATCTTTGAAAGTAATGTAGAAATCGAGAAAGTTCCAATACCTTCGTCAAATCTGGCACCAAGGTCACGAAAAGTATCACCAGTTGTCACCCACACCTTCACATAATAGCAAGAGTTGCCTGTAAATACGTTTTCTCCTTGTTAAGCACTGACAAGAAACATTTTGCACATTCATATCAATATCAGAGCCTGCTTACGAAAGGACTCTTATTTGCTTCTGAAACCAGTTGATAATTTGTTTCGTGTTGTTACTGACGAAATACTTATTTTTTCAAAAGGAATTGTACTACTTTATATTTAAATTTGAGTTGTGCCTGTTCGTAGCCGGCGCCAATTAGCATCTATGGTCAGAATATCTGGTTGAAATCGGAATGTTACGAAAACTGTAAACATTTCGGACGCTTAAATATGTCCAAACGTAATAGATAAAAATGAATATAATTTATATTTGTTTTGTTGAAAATACGGTACTAATTAATGAACATATAAATATAAATATTTTCAGTATTTTAATAATTTGAACTTTTTTTTTATTTATTAAAAAATAAAGCTTTTATCCGAGGGAATTTTTGCTTCACATTGCTTAATTTTATTCGAAATACCACCTAAATTGTAAAAAGTAGATATAAGTAATAAGTGATAAAAATATTCAGTAGGCCATAATTTGCATTTACAATGCTCAAACAGTTTCCGAGGAATTATCTTGTCAGGTTGAAATAAAAATTGGGCATTTTTTGTTTTTAAAATTTGCAATGCTACCATCTCAAAAATTAATAGTGTTCTAGATACAGACAATCTGATAGTAATTTGAAGACCCTTGAAAGCCCTACAAGAATATGTAATTGGATTTCAGATGGTGGGGTGGCAATCAAGCATAATCCCAAAGATGAAGACGTCAAAGATAACTTTGCAGAGACTTGAATTACATGGAGTCGAGAATAAGTCGCCAAGCGTAACTCAAATTCATAACAGGGTCAAAATTACAAACGGACTCACGGTAAATATAAATAAAAAGGGATTCAAAACGGAGAATATCACGAGGGTTATTACAACGCATCAAAAGGAAAGTCTTTTCAAAAAGAGGCTAAAAATTATCTTTAACAACAAATTGAACAAGAGCCGTAGAAAGTTTACTATCCCTGACATCCCGAGCATGTTCTGCTAAACGGATGCCAACGGTGCGTTTAGTACTTCCAATATAAAATTTAAAATTACCATCGGTGGACAACAGGGGAACAAGATACACCCCAGCAAAACTTTTAAAGTCATCCTTATCACCCAGTTTATCAGACCGAATACGGTTAAATAAAGAAGAAATATTAGAATGTGCAGGTCTAAAACCAAACTCAGAACAAAAATGGATAAAGGGACGGAAAATCCGAGGATTGTATGGAAAACTAGACCTATAAGGCAAATGATCTTTTAAGACAATAAGTTTAGTATCAAAACGGGTATATTTACGGCGAACTTGGAAGAAAACCTTATAAATAAACTCAAAGGAGTGGGCAGCCTCACGGCCAAGGCCAAAAATAAATTCAATTTCATCACTTAAAGCAGAGATAGATGAACAAACATTAAAAGCGCGATTAAAATAAGCATAAAAAGAAGCTATTTTAGAGGAAAGAGGATGGTAAGAATTAGCAGGAATACAAGAATTAGTAAAAAAAGTTTATGGAAAACCGAGGTTTGAAAACCAGTAGCGGAACGGGTGACCAGAACATCAAGAAAAGGCAAAGAACCATTAGTTTCATGTTCGACAGTAAAATTGATAGAAGGATAAAAATCATTAACTTTAGACAAAAGAAAAGAAAGGTCTTCTAATTCACTATCCCAAACAATAAACACATCATCCACAAAACGGCACCAAAGAGAGGGGGGGGGGAGGGGGGGTTGGATAAAAAAGACAAAATCTCATTCTCGAGTTCGTTCAAAACCGCCAAAATACCACATAAAGGGCTACCCATAGGGGCACCACATGTTTGTAGATAAATAGCATCATGGAAACCAAAATAATTTGTCCCCGCAACAATATTCAAAGCATGAAATTTTCAGTTGAACTGATAGAAAATTTATGGTTATTAAAAAAAGGTTTTAAGAAGAAGGCAAGGGATTTTTCTAAAAAATAAGTAGGTCCGCAACATTTGGAAACAATAGGACGCATAGGATGATTAGGTTTATGAAGTTTAATTTGACCAAAGATCTTAGGGAGTTGATGAGAAGTACGGAAAATAGCAGATTTAACATTGGGGGGTGGGGGAAGATCGTTACATTTTTTAAGTTTTGCGATTCTAGCATTAATCTTATAGATCGGGAATTTTTTAACCTGAATGCATTGCATCTCGTCAATACACTTCCGCATTGAATTTACATAATCAATTTTATTGGTAAGAACAAGTTGCTTAGTCTTGTCAGCACATAAAATGACAAGTTCCAGATTAGATCTAAGTTTTTGAATTTCCGCGAGTTCAGTATTCAAAGTAATATTAGAACTAGAATGTTTATTTTTATTCATAAGCTTATTCTCATTTTGAAACGCAAGAATAGACCGATACATGACAAAACGACCGCGATTATTTTGAAAAGGTGGTTATAGTTTCGATATTTTAATATTTTGAACTATTTTGCAAAGGTGGTTATAATTTCGATATTTTAATATTTTAAACTATTTTGAAAAGAGAGTTCTAATTTCGATATTTTAAGATTTTAACGGCATTGGAAAGGTCCGAAAAGGAAAAGCTACCCACAAGATTTCAGACTATAATCAACTTAAAAGTTGCATCAGATGTTGTAAAATCTATTACGGCAGTCAAATTTGTATCATTTGATATTTGTTCGCATCTTCGACAGATTAATTTATTTCAACTGTATATTTCACTTTAGTTACCATATAGGCCATTACTGTCTGCTGTAAACGACACAAAGGAGTAGACTGAAAACAACGAATACACTTATTTAATTTTATTAAAGTTTTATTTATGAGACGCTATTCCTTCAAAGTCATTTTGACTGACAGAATCCATCGCCTTTTTTTTTAGAATTGTCATAACCGAACTGGGTTCAATTCTATCTTATTTTTAGTGAAAAGAAAATAACTAAAGGAAATTAACTGGGGTGTGACTTAACTCGACTTTCTCATACCAAATTAAATTTTTTTTTTAAATTCAAATTTAACATAAAAAAATGTGAAAAATCGGCATCATGAATACAAATGATCACAACTATTGCGTGTTACTCTTCACTGTAAAGGGCTTGAAAGAATCTTTAGATTGATGCCATACTTGACAATGTACCCCCTGGGTAATAACTTGCCTCCTAACGGGGAGGAGGACTAATGACGTCACGAGCAGAAACATCTGTATCACGGCTATTTTTCACAATGAATGAAACTATTAAGTCTCGTGATTATTGAGCCATAAATGAACCCTTTTATGCATAATTTATGTCAAAGTTTGTCCTATGATACCATATTAAGAAAGTATAAAATTTCAAAGAAATTCAGAAGTTTTCGCTCGAATTTAAAATAAATTATATCTAGTTCGAGACTTTTTGATAAAAAAGCCGGATATAAAGTTTCGGGATAATCCACTAATATTCGTGGCCGCTATCGTGTATACAAAAAATCGTACATACAGATGTCGTACGTACAAACATAAGAGAGGCAGATAGACAGACAGATGAACATCACTCCAAAAATAGTCGAAACTTGTCCAATAGGTCTTAAAAACATATATTGGCACCAAAATCTCGAAATCGAAAATTTTCGTGAAAACAATACTTTCTCAATACTACGTATGAGAAAGAAAAAATGCCTCGGAGGGAATAATAATTTATTCACCAATAATTTAAAGGTTTCCCTCTCAATTAATTACAATTTAGGGATAATACTGCCCTTTCCTTATTGATGTTTTAGTTTAACTACAAATTATATTCTTGTTTTATTCCATAAACATCTTTCAGTGAGTTGTCTCTTCAGTAGTTCGGCATCAACTGAAAGGGCACTTTCTTTGGACGTTTTTACTCTGCAATTTCTTCTCCATCCTTCCTTTCGTGTCCGAAAGAAAGGGGTGGTCATAAATCACTTGCTTGCTGGCCACGTCATCATTATTTCGTCTTGGTGTCCCTTTCGTCGATATTGCATTTTGTGTGCTTGGCATTGACATTAGGTATCTAGATATCGCGGATAAACGTACTATGTTAATGCATAGTTTTATACTAATCAAATCAGTGCAAAACCGTCTGTTTTGTTTTCATTACTATGTAATTCTAATCTAAATCTGGTGGAAATTTATATTTATGAACTGAGCAAAAAATGATTGTGTAAAATGTTATACTATATATTTAGGAGCCGTATTACGTTCAAACATATTACTTTCCTTATATACATAATGTATAAGGAAAGTAATGTGACTAGCTCGAAAATTCGAATTCCGAGTTTTCGACGGGAGAGCTCGTTTCAGGCATACCTGATCACGAAACAAGCATTTTTGAAGTGATGTCTGTGTGTGTGTGTGTGTGTGTGTGTGTGTGTGTGTGTGTGTGTGTGTGTCAGTGAGACTGTGGAGACGATAACTGACGAAAGAATGGATCGAATCGAACGAAATTTGATACAAAAATCACAATCCGTAAACACTGGAAACTTATTGCTTTTTATACGCAATCGAATGTTCAGAACCCCCCTAAATTTTCGAGTAAAATTTTGAAAAAATCGTCAAAAAATCAAAACCGCTAATAAAGTTACGCAAATAGACATTTCTTATGTAATTTTTCATTCGAAAACGATTGGCATAAATTTTAGAACGCTAACATGAACCGTTCTCGAGATATTGCACATTTTTAAAAAAAAAATTATCAAAAAGTCAGATAAAATAAAAAAAAATATTTCCTATTGAGAAATATGTTCACTTTTCATATGTAATACCATGCGATAAATTGGGTGACATCATTCTCGTGGATCTAGCTCGTTCCATTCATGAAAAATGATACTTTGAGTAATACTTTTGTATTTGAATGCCAATAGTCATTTATCTGCTGTAAGAATAACTTATTTCTTCGTCCATAACGCTTGGCGAGATTTTGGCGACGAATTTGCTGGAATGTCGCCAACTTGGCGACTTTGTTAAATGTTGCTAAATTAACGAAAAACTCGACAAATGGATAAAAATGACGCTAAATCAATGACGACTCATTGACGAAAATTCAATATCTTGGAAAGAATATAAATAACTACTATAAAAGCAATCTATTTTTTTTTACTATAAAAGTAGTAAATTCATTGCATTATATAAGGAAAGTCATGTGCTGCCCACATCAGATTTTTTTATTGTGCAGTAATAGCAGAATATTAAAATTCATCAATTGAAACAATTTGATTTTACAAAATTTTATGTGACTTAGATAAAGTATAAGACTTAACATAATTGTCATGCCGCTTTGAGAGCTAAGTTGTCAGGTTATATACACTAAATTTAACTCTATCTTTGGATTGTCCATAACTCAGAATTCCAAATATACTATATTAGCCTTATTACGTTCAAACATATTTTTATTGAGCAGTAGTAGCAGAATATTAAAATCCATCAATTGAAACAATTTTTATTGTAAAATATTTATTCTTCTAGTTTGTTCTCCTAGTTTTACTGAAAGCTGCCGTATTGTAACAGCTGCTAATTAATATAAGGATTTTTATGTTTCTTAAATTCTATTCTAAATATTAGATACATAAATGAATTTGAAAATTATTTCAATATGATACAGGATTTTGCATTATAAGGTGTACAAATACTTTCTTGGAGAGAGTATCTTAAAAGAAAAACATGCTTAAGATCAGTGAAATATTTTAAGGGAATTCCAGATGCGAAAATATATCCCCTAAATTTATGTACAGCTACTATAAATTAGTGCCGCTAGAATACACAAAAATGTTATTTTATAAATACAAATTGAAATAAAGCTATATTTTTTGTGCTTTTTGATTTCTTTAGTTGTATATGGTTATTATTATTATTACTATTAATATTAATATTATTATCATTATTATTATTATTTTATGGTGGGATCAAATTCAGTCATTAGAAAATGCTTTTCAATGTTTCATTTGAAATATTATTTCATTTATTATTTTGCTTTTCAACGAATATTAAGTTTATTGGATCACACAAGAACTAACAAAGGAAAGCGAAGTATTCCGTAATACAAATAACGAATTAAGTAAACATGGGCAACGAACAATGGTTGAGATATAAACATAAGAATCTGATGTGAGCAGCACATGACTTTCCTTATGTAATGCAATGAATTTACTACTTTTACAGTAAAAAAAAAATAGATTATTTTTATAGTAGATATTTATTTTCTTTCCAAGATATTGAATTTTCGTCAATGAGTCGTCATTTTCATTGATTTGGCGTCATTTTTATCCATTTTTGAGTTTTCGTTAATTTAGCAACATTTAAAAAAAGTCGCCAAGTGGGCGAGATTCCACCAAATTCGTCGCCAAAATCTCGCCAAGCGTTATGGACGAAGAAATAAATTATTCTTACAGCAGATAAATGACTATTGGCGTTCAAATACAAAAGTATTACTCAAAGTATCTTTTTTCATGAATGGAACGAGCTAGATCCACGAGAATTATGTCACCAAATTTATCGCATGGTATTACATATGAAAAGTGAACATGTTTTTCAATAGGAAATATTTTGTTTTATTTTATATGACTTTTTGAAATTTTTTTGAAAAATGTGCAATAACTCGAGAATGGTTCGTGTTAGCGTTCTAAAATTTATGTCAACCGTTTTGTAATGAAAAATTACATAAGAAATGATTATTTGCGTCATTTTATTAGAAGTTTTGCTTTTTTGACGATTATTTCAAAAATTCACTAGAAAATTTAGGGGAGTTCTGAACATTCGATTACGTATAAAAACAATAGGCTTCCAGTGTTTACGGATTGTAATTTTTGTACCAAATTTCGTTCGAATCGGTCCATTCGTTCGTCAGTTATTGTCTCCACAGACTCACTGACACACACACATACTTTCACACACACACACAGACATCACGTCAAAAATCAGGGATGCTTGAAAGTACTCTCCCGTCGAAAACTCGAACTTTCAACGCCGTCACAATATTATACATTACACACCTTATATATTATTGTATATAAGGAAAGTAAAAATCTGATGTGGGCAACACATGAGTTTCCTTATATAATGCAATGAATTTACAACTTTTACAGTTAAAAAAATCTGATGTGGGCAACACATGACTTTCCTTATATAACGTAATGAATTTACCACTTTTACAGTAAAATAAATAGGTTTTTCTTATAGTAGATACTAATATTCTTTCCAAGATATTGAATTTTCGACAATTAGTCGTCATTTCATTGATTTAGCGTCATTTTTATCCATTTGGCGAGATTTTCGTTAATTTGGCAACATTTCAAAAAGTCGCCAAATTGGCGACATTCCGCCAAAATTCGTCGCCAAAATCTCGCCAAGCATAATGGACAAAGAAATAAGTTATTCTTACAGCAGATAAATGAATATTGGCGTTCAAATACAAAAGTATTACTCAAAGTATCTTTTTTCATGAATGGAACGAGCTAGATCCACGAGAATGATGTCATCCAATATATCGCATGGTATTACTGAAAAGTGAACATGTCTCTCAAGAGGAAATATTTTTTTTTATTTTATATGACTTTCTGATAATTTTTTTGAAAAATGTGCAATATCTCGAGAACGGTTCATGTTAGCGTTCTAAAATTTATGTCAATCGTTTTCTAATGAAAAATTACATAAGAAATGTCTATATGCGTAACTTTATTAGTGGTTTTGATTTTTTGACTATTTTTTCCGAATTTCATTTGAAAATTTAGGGGTGTTCTTAACATTCGATTGTGTATAAAAACAATAGGCTTCCAGTGTTTACGGATTGTGATTTTTGTACCAAATTTGGATCGAATCGGTCCATTCGTTTGTCAGTTATCGTCTTCACAGACTCTCTCTCTCTCACACACACACACACACACACAGACATCACTACAAAAATGTTTGATTTGTGATCAGGGATGCTTGAAACGTGCTCTCCCGTCGAAAACTCGATTTCGAATTTTCGACCCCGTCACAATACTTTCCTTATACATTATGTATATAAGAAAAGTAATAGGATTTTCTTATAGTAGATACAAATATTCTTTCCAAGATATTGAATTTTCGACAATTAGTCGTCATTTTCATTGATTTAGCATCAGTTTTATCCATTTGGCGAGATTTTCATTAATTTGGCAACATTTCAAAAAAGTCGCTAAGTTGGCGAAATTCCGCCAAATTCGTCGCCAAAATCTCGCCAAGAGTTATGGACTAAGAAAAAAGTTATACTTGCAGCAGATAAATGACTATTGGCGTTCTAATACAAAAGTATTATTCAAAGTATATTTTTTCATGAATGGAACGAGCTAGATCCACGAGAATGATGTCACTCAATTTATCGCATGGTATTACATATGAAAAGTGAACATGTTTCTCAATAGGATTTTTTTTTTTTTATGTGACTTTTTCATAATTTTTTTGAAAAATGTACAATATCTCGAGAACGGTTCATGTTAGCGTTCTAAAATTTATGCCAATCGTTTTCTAATGAAAAATTACATAAGAAATGTTTATTTACGTAACTTTATTAGCGGTTTTGATTTTTTAACGATTTTTTCAAAATTTCATTCGATAATTTAGGGGGGTTGTGAACATTCAATCACGTATAAAAGCAATAGGCTTCCAGTGTTTACGGATTGTGATTTTTGTACCAAATTTGGTTCGAATCGGTCCATTCGTTCGTCAGTTATCGTCTCCACAGTCTCACTGACACACACACATACTTTCACACACACACACACACACACACACACACACTTTCACACACACACATACACACAGACATCACTTCAAAAGTGTTTGATTCGTGATCAGGGATGCTTGAAACGTGCTCTCCCGTCGAAAATTCGATTTCGAATTTTCGACCCCGTCACAATACTTTCCTTATACATTATGAATATAAGGAAAGTAAAAATGTTACTCTTATACTAGATACTTATATTCTTTTCAAGATATTGAATTTTCTTTAATTAGTCGTCATTTTCATTGATTTAGCATCATTTTCATTGATTTAGCATCATTTTTATTAATTTGACGAGAGTTTTGTTAATTTGGTAGCAATTAAAAATGTCGCCAAGTTGGCGACATTCCGTCCAATTCGTCGCCAAAATCTCGCCAAGCGTTATGGACGGAGAAATAAGTTATTCTTACAGCAGATAAATGACTATTGGCGTTCAAATACAAAAGTATTACTCAAAATATATTTTTCATGAATGGAACGAGCTAGATCCACGAGAATGATGTCACCCAATTTATCGCATGGTATTACATATGAAAAGTGAACATGTTTCTCAATAGCAAATATTTTTTATTATTTTATATAACTTTTTGATAATTTTTTTGAAAAATGTACAATATCTCGAGAACGGTTCATGTTAGCGTTCTAAAATTTATTTAAATCGTTTTCTAAAGAAAAATTATATAAGAAATGTCTATTTTCGTAACTTTATTAACGGTTTTGATTTTTTAACGACTTTTTCAAAATTTCACTCGAAAATTTAGAGAGGTTCTGAACATTCGATTGCGTATAAAAACAACAGGCTTCCAGTGTTTACGCATTGTGATTTTTGTACCAAATTTCGTTCGAATCGGTCCATTCGCTCGTCAGTTATCGTCTCCACAGACTCACTGACACACACACACACAGACATCACTTCAAGAATGTTCGATTCGTGATCAGGGATGCTTAAAACGTACTCTCCCGTCGAAAACTCGAATTTGAATTTTCGACCCCGTCACAATACTTTCCTTATACATTATTGTATGTAAGGAAAGTATAAATTATGAGAATCTTATGAATAAACAAACAGAACAGAATTAAATTAACATAGTCAACTAGTAAAAGTTATCTTGCAAACATGAATTATTTTAGAATACACTGATTGTCTAATAGGTCTACTTTGATTAATCTATACCTACCATTACTCACCCTATTCAATCGCCAATCCCCAGTTTGAGATTATAGCTACGCCTATGGACACACATATTACAGTAGTGTCAGTAGCATAGACGTAGCCAGGGTATCAGAAATGTAGAGTCAGACCAGTGCTGTATTTACTCTTCAAGTATGAACCCTGGCGAACTCGTATATTACTTTTCTTATATACATAATGTATATAAGGAAAGTATTGTGACGGGGTCGAAAATTCGAATTCGAGTTTTCGACGGGAGAACACGTTTCAAGCATCCCTGATCACGAATCAAACATTTTTGAAGTGATGTCTGTGTGTGTGTGTGTGTGTGTGAAAGTATGTGTGTGTGTGTGTGTGTGAAAGTATGTGTGTGTGTGTGTGTGTCAGTGAGCCTGTGGAGACGATAACTGACGAACGAATGGACCGATTCGAATCAAATTTGGTACAAAAATCACAATCCATAAAGACTGGAAGCCTATTGTTTTTATACGCAATCGAATGTTCAGAACCCCCCTAAATTTTCGAATGAAATTTTAAAAAAATCGTTAAAAAATCAAAACCACTAATAAAGTTACGCAAATAGACATTTCTTATGTAATTTTTCACTAGAAAACGATTGACATAAATTTTAAAACGCTAACGTGAACCGTTCTCGAGATACTGCACATTTTTCAAAAAAATTATCAAAAAGTCATATAAAATAGAAAAAATGTATTTCCTATTGAGAAACATGTTCACTTTTCATATGTAATGCCATGCGATAAATTTGGTGACATCATTCTCGTGTAACTAGCTCGTTCCATTCATGAAAAAAGATACTTTGAGTAATACTTTTGTATTTGAACGCCAATTGTCATTTATCTGCTATATGAATAACTTATTTCTCCGTCCATAACGCTTGGCGATATTTGGGCGACGAATTTGGCGGAATGTCGCCAACTTGGTGACATTTTTAATTGTTGCCAAATTAGCAAAAATTTCGCCAAATGGATAAAAATAACGCCAAATCAATGAAAATTAAGACTCATTGAAGAAAATTCAATATCTTGGAAAAAATATAAGTATCTACTATAAGAATAACATTTTTTTTAAACTGTAAAAGTAGTATATTCATTGCATTATATAAGGAAAGTCATGTGTTGCTTACATCAGATTTTTTCCCCCCAGCAATATGGAGTGAGAGTATGGATTGCACCCTTGCTTTCAGTAGGACACAAGGTGTGAGTTTGAGCTGCATATATATTATGCATTATACAAGATGGAATACATAACTGCATATTCGCAATACATAAATTTATAATACATAAAAAATCAATGTGTAATTAATTGCGACAATTGTTTATATATATAACAATCTTCTTACTTAAAGGAAGATGTCTGGTGTGTGTCTATCTAATCTGTACCGGTCTGTACCAGTAAATCTAAATCTAAGCGTCGTACGATCATAAAATTTGATACACATGTACTTAAGGACCCGAATAGGTACAGCTTGGCGTTATTTTCTTTTAAGTTAGAGTAACTTTATTTAGTTTTTTTTTATGTTTTAGCCCGATTTACAACGATTTTAAGCGATATTTACAAATATTGGTTCCTTAGCGACCAAAAATATTATCACAGATTTTCCATCCTTGCACCATCGAACAGATCAAAAAAGTGTCTTTTAAACAAATTTCAAATAGAATCCATATGATTAACGGACGAATTTTAGTGAATTTTTAAAAAGTGTGTACTTTTCATAGTGTGTACTCTTCGATTTATTTGTTACTATATAAAAAATTGACATGCCATCCGGCGTTTATTATTTAACAGCAACTACTGTAAATATCCCACACTGTTCCAAAAAAAAAGTACTTTTGTGAGTTCATCCTTTCATTAATTATACATGTTTTAAAAAAGAGAATTGTTACATCTTTGATCAATTCCCGTAGAGGCGTTTCTACCTACTTCCTTATTAGGTGCATTGGCGTATGCGCATAAGGACTGGATTATTGACATTCGGCAGGAAACCTCCAAAGATCTAGATGTTTTGAATCTTTTTTATTTCTTCTACTTTGCGGAGAGCGTGCTTTTTTATGCTTTGTGTATAGCGTGCTTGGAGATTTGAAGAAAATTGCGTATTGTTGAGTAGTGTAGGTATTATTTAAGTAACGGGCGTTTATTTACGACCCAGATAATTCTTTGTAGTCGCTTAAGAATTAGTTTGTACACACTTTGCTAAATCCTCTGGATGAGTCTTACGGCCTGGGGTTTCCACACATTGCTAAAGAACTAATTAATAAAAAAAAAAAAAAAAAAACTAACCAGTCAATCAATTGCATTCAATCAAATGCAATCATCAACCAATTGCATTTAAAAACATATTCATCTGGAACATTTTCAGCGCATTAGTCTCTATTAATTTCAAAAGTTTTCTTATTTCATTGTCATTTACATTATTAAATATTCGTAAAATAACGTTGTTCTCATATTGACATATTATTCCAGCTGCAAGATCTTTTTGATATTCTTATTTTATTCCCTAAACATCTTTGGATAAGTTGTCTCTCCAGTATAGCTGGGCATCGGCTGAAAAGACTCTTGCTCTCGACGTTTTTACTCTGCAATTTATTTATCCCCCTCTTCTTGTCCAAAAGAAAGAAGTGGCCATAAATCACATGTTTGGCGGACGTCATCAGAATTTCTTCGTGGTGCCCCTTTTTGGTCGATATCGCTTTCTGTGTGCTGACATTGACATCCATGTGCAGATATATTCTTTTGTCATGTCGAATGCAGATATATTCTAGATAGTGTCGAGTTTTTAAAATAAAAGAAACTAAAATATGCAGATTTTATCCAGTTTTGGTAGATTATGGCGAAATCGCAGCATCTTTTTTACGGAAAATTAATAAATTATAAATATCCCGATAACATAGATTTTAACCAATTCGCTTACCAATTTAAATGAAAATTATTGCAAAATTTAGTCATATATTTATTGAATTTTCAGATGCAGAAAACTGGAATAAAATAAATTAAATTTCTTTTTTTTTTATTTTAAGATACGTTTTAAAAAATCCACAATATTTTGGAACATATACTCAGAATTATATTTTAGTCAACTCAAAACCCCTCAACAAAATGTCATGTCGAGCAATTCAAATGAGATCTATATAGAAAAATATAAAGTCCTCACGAGTTACTGGCTGACTCAAACTGTACAAAGATGTTCCTTAAGTGCCATAGGTAAATACCAAGGAGCTACACTTCAGTAATCCACCTCAAAAAAAGTGAGAAGGATGTGATGACCGAGTGGAAGGATCACTATCACCAAAACCGCTTGAGCTAGAAAACTGATTTTTTGCAGGGATATTACTCGCTGATCACAGGCAAACATTAAGGATAATCCATACATTAAAAGGTATGAGAAAAAATAAAGTGGCCGAGTTGTACAATCAGCATCGCTCCAACGATTCACTCTATCCCGGGGTTTGTTATTTTAGCAAATCTTAAGTTACTAGAGCTCCTATAGCACAAGCTGGCCAATTTCAGCCATGTGGAATCAAAGTGAGAAACATATTGATGACAAGGAGTGAGAGCTAGCACCACTGACCTCCGAAATATCCTTACTGACCTCAGTGATTTGCCCTTTTGTGGCAAACTAGTCGTCGATAACAGCAAAAAACGATATTTTTGCATTCATATCTTCTGCAATTTATCCATTTTCTTTTTCTTTTTTGTTCTTCTGGGAATATAAACATGCGTATCCTTTTTCGAAAATTACCACAGCCATTTACGGGCAAACGTACTCCCATTGTATTGCGAATTTATACCACAATGCACGATTTCAAGTCACTGCGTAAACCAATGTGCAAGTAAGATTCAAAATGGTGGATGCTCGAGCTCTTTATACGGGTGCTTTATAAAGCTGCAATGACGAACGTTCAACTAATCAGTCAGAGAAACTATTGGCTCATTCTAAAAAGTTCTAAACAGTTTAAAAGTCAGTAAAGTTTTAGAGGTATTATCGTCGAACGGACAATGCATATCAATAATGGATGCTAATTTTTATTCGAAACTTTTATCCGACCCCGTTCAACAACGAATCCAGCCTGGTAAAAATCATTTATACCACACAGTTCAAAAATACGGTTAAATATTAGAATAGACATCGTCGGATAAAACAGGCAGACAGAACCAAACTAACCTTAACTCAAAAATAAGAAATTTAGTCACTTCGCTTCTTTTATTCATTTATTGAACTGAATTATAATTCAGGCTTTACAATTACAGAGCTGAAATATTTTATTACATTGATTTATTATTTCCGCTACAAAACCTTTTTTCATACTCTCATTTTTATTATATAAACATCTTTCGATAAGTTGTCTGTCCTGCAACTCGGCATCAACTGGAAGGACTCTTTCTTTGGACGTTTTTACTCTGCAATTTCTTCTTCAACCTCCCCTTCGTGTCCGAGGAGGTGGCCATAAATCACTTTTCTGCCGGCTACGTCATCATTACTTCGTCCTGGTATACTCTTTTGGTCGATATCGCTCTGTGTGTGTTGACATTGACATGATGTATACGGTTTAATTCTAGAGTCAAACTAAGTTCTCCAGTAATCAACATGGTGAAATTTTGAGTTTTCTTTTAACTTTCACTACACTTAATGAAATATGCGAAAGAAAAGTACTACCATACGGCCAAATATCTGACTTTCAGATTTTGATGGATTTGGTAATTTTGAGTGTTTATGAATATGAATCAAATGTTTTCAGTAATCTCTATATATGTTTGCTCTAAGCGTATACACAGACGTCTGTATTCATAACTAGAACCTTGTAAAGGATAGGTAATCGAAAATGGGTAGTAAAAAGGAGGGAGGAGTACGATCATATGAGGAGTTTACAGTACAAGATTTCATTTTCCGACATGCACTTCATAGGGAACTAATTTAATTTTTCAGTCTATGGAGTGGGGTATTTGTACGAAATGTTTGTACTGTTTATAAATATGTGTAACTGTCTATGGTTTTACGCAGGATACTTTTGATCAAGTAGAATAATTGAATACAATTCTGCACGATTATTTCATTCGATACACGAATAACTGTTGATTTTCAGGATTGAGCGAGTATGTGACTCAGAGGAAAAATATTATAAAAATAATTATGTTTTAATATATTGCAGAAATAATATTTTTATATGTAATTTTTATTTCAAAGGGAATGGCACCGCTTGAAAGGCGCTGACAAACGCATATTCACATTGCATAATGTAATTATTAAAAATTAATTGTATTCATTAATGTGTTCGGAAATGAAAATGTTTGCGTATATTTACCAACGAGTATAATCTATATAATTATTGATTAATGTGCTTGTGGCTTTCCAGACTCTCAAATCCCCCCCCCCCGTGACCCAGAAGACTGAATCTTTGTATACTTATATTATACCCACCACGAAACAAAACGTAACGGATCCGGATTTTCGATTTGCTCGTTGAGGGGTAAAAAAAATTAGGAATTCGGTAAGTCTTTCAGGTCCTCCAGAAACTTCTCGGTGACATAGAATACCGAATCTTTGCACACCTTTAGTATCGTTCAAGAGACAGAACTTGGTTTTCTGATTTATCCCTCCTCGAGGAATAGAAAAAAAAATGAGGGAGGGGGCGGGTCGAATTTTTTTTTTTTCAGAGGGACTACTGGAGACTCCAAAAAATTGTCGACAGGTAAAAACTAAATTTTTGCATATTTATAGACAAGAGACATCGGAGACAGATTTCTCTCCAAGGAACGACTAAAACTTTATGTAACTAAAATGGAGAAGGATCTAAAAGTATTTCTACTAGATCCTAAAAAAAAAACCTGTGATTAAACAGATGAAAAGTTGCACATTTATAGGATCGACTATGGTACAGAACCACTGAGCCATTTTCGATTAAGACGAATATTTTTTATCCTAAGTGCTATACATTTAAAAAAAAAAATGAAACTGATTAAAAAAGATTGCAACTTAATTTTTAAGAGTGTTAATTTTCCTGCTTTTAACAAGCTTAAATACTAGAATAAGAATATTATGACGTGGTCATAAAAATGGGATGTGAGCTAAAAATAACTTTTCAAAGCTCGCTTTCACCTCAAATAATTTAAAAGTAAAAGAACAATTTGGCGATTGCACTAGAAATTAACGTTTCACCTATGCACATATTTGAACATTTTACACAAAACGCAAATTTGTTTTTTGTTTTTTTTATTCGGGAAAATGCATTTTAAATACGATAAGCATTTAAAAAATTAACGATTTAAAAAAAAGTGTAAAATGAGGGTACGCTACTGTTTATGTGTAATTTATGTCACAATATTTTTCTTACACTTTCCAATCATAAATTTATACTGAAATCGTATAAATGCATTTTTACGCCATAATCGTATGCTATTTCGCAAATAAACATAGTGCTGAATTATTGACACTTTACCATAAAAGAAGCTGCTTATTGGATTCTTAAAAAATCTACTAGATAAGTATGCCTTTCGTTTTTAATTTTTAAATAAATATTTAAATCACCCTGTAAAAATATTTAATACATTCAATCAGAAAGATTTACGTTTCCTGAAAAAATTCGACTGCTTTATCATAACTTTAGTTTTTCAGTAAAGAAATGACAAATAACACTTTTACCGTGTATTTGATAAAATAATATTTTGTAAATTCGCTTACTAGATCACATATATCTAAAATGACATCTATCAAAAACGTTATGAGACATACATATATAATGCAATTTTCTTTACATCCGACTTTTACTTCAAATGAAACCGACAAATGATCTATATGTTCAAAATATTAACGGCCCTAAAAATTACCCTGGCGTCCACTTATTTTCCATTCAAAGAATTATGTATTACTTTATATTGATGGAACTTATCCGCCAGGAAAATCTTCAAACATATATAAAGTGCAATGACAGCATGAATCCTTGTCTACCGTTATGCGTCTGAATCGAAAACCGGTCCTGCGAGTTTTCTTGAAAATGTCAAACTGGCTGAGAGTAGACAGGTGAGTGTGACATCATCCCTCCCTCCTTAAAAAAAATCTTTGTTTGGAAAAACTGTCATGATGCACCTTGAATTCTAGCTGTATAAAAAGTAATGTATATATATATTTTTTTCCTTTTCAGATCACGCGTCAGTTAAGAATTGTATTAAATGGTTATTTATTTTTCCGTAATATAACATATGTTAGCTAATGACCAAGCAAACACTTATTGAAAGTTTGTTGTCAATGAATAAGTATGGCAGTGACAGAGTATTAATATCTGTTATTGAATACATTTATACCGTTCAGAAATAGAGTATAGCAAATCGTTGGTTAGCGAATAAGTATAGCAGTGACAGAGTATAGCAGTGACAGAGTATTAATATCTGTTATTGAATACATTTATACCGTTTAGAAATAGAGTATAGCAAATCGGTGGTTAGCGAATAAGTATAGCAGTGACAGTGTATAACAATGACAGAGTATTAATATCTGTTATTGAATACATTTATATGGTTCTGAAATAGAGTGTAATAATCAGAAATAGAGTGAGAAATAAATAACAGTAATGCGAAAAGACGATATTCAACAGTAAGAGCTACAAAATAATGGAGCAGATGATAATAGAAGACATGGAGGCTAAATTATAAGGGTATGTAAATACATGGTAATGCTTATTCAAGAGAAAGTGGATGTCTGGCTAATATAAGATGCTAAGGAGAGAATTTAAGTATATTCAACCATTCCAAACTTTTTAATTATACCATTTACGAAAATGCTGGATATTTATATAATTTGTTGGTAATTTTTAGCTTATTAATATGCATAGCATGAAATTTTTTATCTGATAATTTATAAATTCAAAAAAGTTGATTAAGAATAATATTTCGAAACAATTGAATCGAGTTACAGGAATTAAATAGTAATATTTTATTAATGTTAAAGTTAAAATAGTCTTTTTTATCATGTACATTAGTAACTATCCTATTAGTAGGTTCAATAATAAGATTTAAATCCAAAAAAATAATGTTATTACTAATAGTGGTTTCATTAGGAATTAGTTCCAAATTATCCGGATAGAAATTTATATCTATGACACAGTTATCTGTAAAGACCAAACAAATCAAATCATCTCTCAACATATCTGTAAATTTTATAATCTGTTGAAGTATAAGATTTTTCATGATGATAAAGGTATAAATTAGCTAATATACTACCACTACAGCCACCTTGTGGAACTCCTGAGACATGTAAGTATAATTTATGACCTTGAAATATATAATTGAAAAGAACAAAGAGAAGAAGTTTAGGAAAATTGGTAAATATAGTTTGAGTAGAATGATTAGTGATATAAGCATTATATAGAGCTAAAATTACTACATAAAGATCTGAGATCCTAATATTATTAAAAAGATCTTTAAAATCAAAAGTTTGAAACCCACTTAGTTTATCTAGTGATGTTAATTTATTCTTTAATTCTTTACTATTATTTAGAATAAGATAGTTATTGCTAGAAAAACGTAAACTATCATTTATTACATTTAAATAATTTAGTAGTAATTTACTCGCAGTAGTGGAGTAAGTATTATGACGACTAGTTACTGTTCTAAATTTAGTGGGATTTTTATGAAATTTAGGAATAAGCACTATATATGGAAATTTAAGAAATTTATAATTAATATTTAAATCACTATACATATTGATAATTTTCCGTTTGATACTATTAATGGAGTGGGAATCAAGTTTAAATAGACTATTGTTCTTTAAATAATCTAACAGAAATTGTATATAAAATTTTTTACCGATATTAGCATAATTATTTGAGGCTTTATCAACATAAGTAATAGCAAAGTATCTTTGGAAGTCGTTGATGGAATGTTTTAAAGTCTCCTGTAACTATATGGCCCAAGTGCGGATTTATATATTCAGCAAATTCGTCTTCCTTGCAAATACAATCATTATCTACATTTGGTATGGAATCTTTATCTATAGAAAGAGATTGTGAAATTTCATTATAATTAAAGATAGATCTACCAATCGGCTTGTTGTATTTAAAAGTCTTAGTAACATTCAAATCCTCAATAGGCAATAAGTGTTTGAATTTGTTAAATATAGACCCAAAATTTATAGAATTATAAATTGGATGTTTAAAAGATATCACGATATCACACAATAAGAATTAGTAGACGTATTATTATGAAATTGATTAAGTTTTACTTTTAAATACTTCGATCTAGTAATGAGCAAATCACAGAAAATATGATTAAAATGTTCATTAGTTAGATTTCATTTTAAGAAAATGGCATAAACATTATTTAAATGTTTTTTCTTAACCGCAAATACCCAAGATTTTATTAATTTCCATTGATAAGTGCTGTTAAATTGCTGATATAAACATTCAATCTCTGCTTTATAATCACGAAGTACGGAGTCTCCCTTGCCTCGTTTAAGTTTATTCATTATTAAAAACTAATGTGCATGTCACTAAAATCACAGTCACCTTTCCAGAATGCACTAAGAAACAAATGTGATTTTGAGGGTAGATAAACCCCTTTTTATTCAGAAGATGCAGAAATCTAACTGGGCAATGCAAAGATGGGGTAGGGAAGCTACAAATGTCCATTCTTCAAGTGTGTTGTTGTTGTGTGTGTAAACAAAGTGATAACAAAAAGGTTCTGATACATAATTGAGGGTTGTGGAATGGGGGGAGGGACGACCCCTTAGGAACAATAAGAAAGAAATATGGGCAGATAAGAGCTTTCAGGAAGTGATAACAGCAAAAATGGATCTTTTGAGATTATCTAAGTTTCTATTATTTAAATGGGGTTTCGAAAAAGGTTGATTAGAAATAGAATATTGATTATCTACAGAGTTACTTTTTGCAATATTACCATTTAGATATAATTGATTTAATCCATATGGAAAAAGAGTACAATTTAATTTAATATGTAGAAGTTTTCGAAAAAAATTCTATCAGCTGTATTAGTTTTTATATTCAAAATATGTATAGTAAAATTTTCAAAACCATGTCTATCAAAATGTCTATATTCTATTTTATTAGATGTTGGAAGAAAATTATTATTGAGGATGTATTTTTTGATATGATCTCTGTGAACATTCATTCGTAAATGAATGGGGCTACTAGTTTGTCCTATATAAGATAAATTACAAATGTTGCACGATAGTCGATAAATGCAATTAAAAATTTTACAGTAAGACAAATGGCTATTTTGGTTCGTGATTTGAGTTTCAGAAACAGAAGGACAAGTTTTGTAATTTTTATTCTTAAATTTATTGAAATTATAATTTTTAGCATTATTATATTCAAAACTATACATGGCACAATGTTGGTAAATTGATATCGATCTAGACAATTCCCAACATGAATCGAAAATACCGGGCAATATCTATCAAATTATATAATAATAAGTATAAATATATTTGCCAATCACTAAATAGTATAAGTTGTGCAATTCATAATACTATAAGAATAATTATTAGTATGACAATATATCATAGAAAACATAATATAACAGAAGTAAAATAATTGCTTATAGATAAATAAATATAAACAAATATGTCCATGTAAAACCTAATCCTAATGTTAATAAGGAGGATATTACAAAATTAAGAGAAAAGATTTAACTTTATAGTTACTATCAATTCTGAATTTGATTAAATAAAACACTAAAGTATTAAATAATACATATAGTGTAAAAATTGGATTCACTTATAATCCATTCCAAATATATAATAATAAAATAAAATTATTGTACTGAAAAGTACAGTTTAAAAGAGCTTAAATAATTCACCAATACAGTATATTAAACATAAATATTTAATCACCCATACCAAAAAATCGAAATTAACAATTTGTAAGAAGGAATAACGATTGATGGCAGCACTAAACTTATTACAACTAGATGAGTATATTAATAGCTTAAAATAAGAATATAATAGCAATTTACTATTTATAACAAAATAATTTAACTAAATGAATAAACAGTAAGAAAGAGGTCCATTTATAATACATATAATCCAACAATAAATGTATTAACATGAACTATAAAACGAAAAATATATATACATAACCGAAAAAAATATAGGAGATTGCGAGCAACAGAATTCTTCTATTAACATTGGACGAAAGTAGAATTAAAGATTAACATCATATTCTATTAATAAATTTAGCTCAAAAATTTGAATAGATTGCAAATAAAAGTTTCATAAATACTGAAGCATGCTAAAAGAATTAAGGATAATTTGCAAATATGAATAATTAAAAATACTAAAGATATTAAGTAATTAAGAATGTCGATACAAAATACATTTGATTTATTGTTCAAATGCAGCTTAAAAATAAAATGATTTCAATAATAATAATAGTTTGAAAATCCAATGATAGAATAGAGAGAAGTTGCAACTCAAAAAACCCCAACATTAAAAAAATGACCAACAAATAAAAAAGTATCAAACAGAGAATCATCAATTAAATGGAAAATAAAATACAAACCTCTAGTCATCAAGCTGAAGACAAACAACAAACATCAATGGAAAGGAATCGATAATAAAGAATCAAATAAAATCCAAGCATTAAAGCCTTACAAGTGGATAAGCCCTAAGCCTAAACAAATGAATTGTTCATTTCGATAAAACTCTTCGTCAAGTCCAAGTATTTTATTAAAATAAACACAAAATGCATGTTTCTGATATCAGTGATAGATCACATCTATAAACACTGTTAACATGAACTACATGTACAGAGATTGAAAATTTTTAGAAAACAAGAATACCTGAAAAAATACTGCATATTTCTGGTCCATTGAAGCCTTGAATAAAGAAACCAATGTTGTTAATCGCTTAAAATAAAAAGTTGGAGAACTGCTGTTGCCAAACGTGAGAAATAAATAACAGTAATGCGAAAAGACGATCAGAAATGTGTTAGCGAAAATAATAAACAAAATAAATTAAAATTAAAATTAAAAAAATCTGATGTGGGCAGCACATGACTTTCCCTGCAGACTTATATACACATTCTCTTATTTTAATTAAATTTAATTCACTATTAATTCAATTTTTGTTCTCATTTGGTAACTGGACTCATTTTCAAAGGTGGCGTAGAGAAAAAAAAAAAAAATATCTCGAGAACGGCTAGTCCTAGTGTAATGGGATTGGTCTTATTCTTTTCTTCGTTAAAAATTACGTATAAAACAAGCATTTAATGGATATATTTCATCATATGTAGTTTTTTTTTTAGATTTTGTCGATTTTTGCGGGCCATTTTGCAAAAAAAGGCAGGTTATTTTTTTCTGAATCTTACCAAAATCTAATCAGCACCAGGGTGTTCTACAAGTGACTTACCTACCAAATTTTGTTTAATTCGGTCCTTTAGTTTTTCAGCTAGAGTGAATACAAACTTTTGCGAGCCATTTCGCAAAAAAAAAAGGGTTCTTTTATCCCGAATCATACCCAAAACTAATCAGCACCAGATTCGCCCACAAGTGATATACCTACCAAATTCTATGAAATTCGGCCAATTAGTTTTTTAGTTAGAGTGGATACAAAATCTGCACAGACAGACAGACACACAGACAGACATACAGACAGACAGACACACAGACACACACACAGACGTCACGCTAAAAATAGTTTTTTCGTATTATAGAGGTCTCGAAACGTGTAGATCCGTCGAAAACTCAAGTTGCGATTTTCGACATGATTCCAATACTTTTCCTATACATTACCATGTATTGCAGGGACAGTAAAAGAGAATAAACTCTTTAATAAGCGTAAATGCAGTTTTACAACAGGTTTTACCTTTTTTAAAAATGTTTTTTACAAATAATAGAAAATCAATAAGTAGAGGGTTGAATTCAAAAGTAATTAATAATTGGAGAAGTACTATTAAATTATGAAGTTGAAGCCAGAATATAGAATACAGAATATAAACATTCATCATGATATTGCTCAAAGCAGATCATAACATGATGGATTTATAAATAAACAAGGAAGATCAATCATGCAAAAAGCATTGATTATGAAACACTTTCCAACTGAAATGATATTTTATTTAAACATCTCTAAAATGCGATACATTCAGCACTAATATATTTTAAATTATCACAGTACTACAATAATTTATTATATTTGAAAACTTAAAACTTCATCGAAAAAAATGAACTTTATTCAAATGGCGTCATTGAAATATAAATCGCCTGGCTCTCTATGTAAAAGCAGTAAATATTTCATTCATACATTTTTTCTATTCCTTTCATTCGTCACAATACGACAATAATTTATTTTACTTAAAAACTTAAAACCATGGAAGCAAAAGTACTTTAACTCTATGCTTAAAACTTTATCATTAAAGTTTGCTATGAAATCGTCTGCTGCTTTATGTAAAATCAATGAATGTTTCATTCATATCGGCTATATTGCAAACTCCATGAGCTAAATAATTTTGCGTTAAAGAAATGCAGCATTTCTTATACAACACATTCTACATCTTTTGGTATTTACATTTTCCATAAATAAAAATTAGGCTTCTTTGTAGGAATAATCAAAGTTTGATGATCATTTTAAACTCAAATATATTGTAATTGCGTTGTTTCAGAATATAGATACTAATATAAATTCAGAATATAGTTACTAATTTATATGATAAAAAAGATTATTTTAATTTCAACATCAATAAAATATTACCATTTAATTCTTGCAACTCGATACAATTGTTTAGAAATACTATCCTTAATCAACTTTTTTGAAATTATAAATTATCAGATTAAAAATGTCATGCTATGCATTTAAATAATCTAAAAATTACCAGCAAATTATATAAATATCCAGCATATTTAGTATATGGTATTGTCAAAAAGTTTGGATTAGCTGAATATTCATAAATTCTCTTCTTTGTATCTTATATTGGCTAGACATCAACATTCTCTTGATTTAACATTACATTATATTTACATCCCCTTAAATATCAGCCTCACTGTTTTCGATTATACGCCCCATTATTTTGTAGCTCGTACTGTAGAATATCACCTTTTATTGCCTTTTCGTATTACTGTTATTTGTGTCACACGATTGGCAACAGTGGATCTCTAATTTTAAACTTTGCGATTGACAACACTGGTCTCTTCATTCTGGGCTCCAATGGTTAGCACATTTGCAGTGTCTTTTTATTACAGGTAATCTTGTTTACTTTATAATTTTTCTATCTTTATGTTTGTTATCCAAGTTATTAGAGTTTACAGTTATTACCTATCTCTAATATCAGAAACACACATTTTGTGTTCATTTTGATTAAATACTTGGATCTGACGAAGAGTTTTTTCAAAATGAACAATTCATTTATTTAGACCTAGTGCTTATCCACGGTTATAGCTTTATTGCTTGTATTTTATTTGTTTTTCAATTATCGATACCATTCCATTGATATTTGTTGATTATCTTTAGCTTGATGACTAGAAATTTGCATTTTTTTTTCATTCGATTGATGATTCGCTATTTAATGCTTTTTTTATTATGTAGGCATTTTTTAAGTTAGGATTTTTGAGTTGCAACTTTTCTCTATTCTATCATTGGATTTTCAAACTATTATTATTATTATTATTATTATTATTATTATTATTATATGTGTGTGTGTGTGTGTGTGTAGTGAGAAGCTGTAACTCAAAAAACCTAACATTCTAACAAGCCTACCAAATAAATGTATAAATCAGTAAATATTCAATCATATGGATAAAAATACAAAATTCGAATCATCAAGTTAAAGAAAATCTACAAAAATCGATGTTATGGAATCGATAATAAAGGAAAACAAATGAAATCCAAGCATTAATGCAATAAACTTGGACAAGGGCTAATCCTAAATAACTGAATTATTCACTTCGCAAAACTCTTCCTCTCTTTTCCAAACTTTATTTTGCATTGTCATTCCTATTTACTCAATCTTTATTTTTTACTTATGCATATTTGCAACGTATCCTTATTTTTTTATTATTCTACGGTATTTATGAAAATTATATATATATATATATATATGTATATATATATATATATATATATGTATATATATATATATATATATATAATTTACAAATGTAAAGTATTCTGAGATAGCTACATGAAAAAAATTTCTTATACGTAAAATATGCAAACATGGCGCTAAGCTGCCCTTGTACACATTTACAAATATATTTTCCAAAAAGAATACCTAAGTACAGAAAAGCAAAAGATGAATGTGAAAAACGAAAAGTATCACAAGTGGCCGGGGGGAGTTGTGACCCCCACTCTCCGGTTAAGCAATGCTTTATGCCATGGCGACACTCCCGGAAGCCGATACTTATACATGGAATGGCCTTAATACCATCAATTACCGAACAGCAAAAACCCACAGCAAAAATTCAAAAACACTATTTGGATGACACACGAAAAAACAATTCAATTCACTCGATGTGCCTACAAATGAACGTGCCGATATAACCCGTCTCAACAAATTCCAAAAATCTTACCAAAACTGTCCGATGTATATAAAACTCCAACTTGTAGTCCACTTCACAAATAACCACACTCAATACTCGCGAGTCGTCGCTATTCAATGACAATGTTTCAACTGTTTAAATATTTGCCCTTACATTCAGTTACAGTTAACCCAGTGAATTCTGAAAGTATTTTAATTACAAAACCCATGGGGTAACCGTGTTTTACAGCTTCATTTATAAACTCTGTATCGTGATGCTTTTGATCATACTCTCTGCTATTCAAACGTTTATTTCTAGTTAATTGGTTAATGATAATATTACGAAAAACATTTTTATGTAAATTACTTGACCAAGGTGTAATGAAGTTTATTTTAAATTTAAAATCTTTTCTTTTATCAAAAATTCTGAAATAAGTTTTATTATTGGCTTTAACTAGCTTTAAACTCCTAGCAATTCAGATGAAAGTTTAAATTATTTGGACTTATGTATAGTTAAAGACAATAATAAAACTTATTTCAGAATTTTTGATAAAAGAAAAGATTTTAAATTTAAAATAAACTTCATTACACCTTGGTCAAGTAATTTACATAAAAATGTTTTTCGTAATATTATCATTAACCAATTAACTAGAAATAAACGTTTGAATAGTAGAGAGTATGATCAAAAGCATCACGATGCAGAGTTTATAAATGAAGCTGTAAAACACGGTTACCCCATGGGTTTTGTAATTAAAATACTTTCAGAATTCACTGGGTTAACTGTAACTGAATGTAAGGGCAAATATTTAAACAGTTGAAACATTGTCATTGAATAGCGACGACTCGCGAGGTATTTGGTATCGTATGGTTATTTGTGAAGTGGACTACAAGTTGGAGTTTTATATTCATCGGACAGATTTGGTAAGATTTTTGGAATTTGTTGAGACGGGTTATATCGGCACGTTCATTTGTAGGCACATCGAGTGAATTGAATAGTTTTTTCGTGTGTCATCCAAATAGTGTTTTTGAATTTTTGCTGTGGGTTTTTGCTGTTCGGTAATTGATGGTATTAAGGCCATTCCATGTATAAGTATCGGCTTCCGGGAGTGTCGCCATGGCATAAAGCATTGCTTAGTGCATGCTAAAGCATTGCTCCGGAGAGTGGGGGTCACAACTCCCCCCGGCCACTTGTGATACTCTTCGTTTTTCACATTCATCTTTTGCTTTTCTGTACTTAGGTATTCTTTTTGGAAAATATATATATATATATATATATACAGGTGAACCTCGGTATCTCTAAATATTTTCATCTCCCTTCACGCACGGTATAAAACTAATCTAAAAAAAACTCTTTAACTCGAAATTTTTTTAATCAAACTCCCGATATCTCGAATTTTTTCATCTTACCATTTGGATCATCTTACCATTTTCATCTTTTCATTTGGAAAAATACGATCCAAAAAATGTGTTTAATGCAGATTAAACAGGACTATTTTTTAAGTGTCTGCCTGATAAAACTATTGCCAAGGTGAAGCATTTCATCGTCCGAAAAGAAGCCAAAAAGATTAACTATGCTATTTTGCACTAATATGGATGGTTCAGAAAGGCTCAAACCTCTTATGATAGGTAAATCTGCTAAACCCCGATGTTTTTCAGGAATGAAATATGTTCCAATGACTTATTTTGCGAACAATAAGGCTTGGATGACTGCCGAAATTTTCACTAATTGGTTGAAGGAACTAGACAGAAAAATGTCCCGTGAAAATCGCGATATTGTTTTCTTCTTGGACAAATGTACAGAGCATAATAGCGTGGCGAAATTAAAATCCGTTAAAGTTTATTCCATGCCACTAAACACAACGTAAAAGTTACAGACTTTGGACCAAGGTATTATTCAGAGCTTTAAAGTGAACCATCGCCACAAAATTAAGCTCATTTGGATCCGCCTAGCTCATTTGGAAAATTTGATAGATATTGAAGGATTCAGTACCTGTAACCAAACTCTCATATGACCCAATTCTCTGTCTGTAAGATAAAGTAAGTGATTTTTTTAAAAATGTGTAAAGTATAGGACTAGTATGTATATATTCTTTTATAAATTCCTTAAAAATTTTCAAATTTTCGATATCTTTAATTTTTGATATCTCGAATTTTTTTTCTTCTCCCTTCAAATTCGACATATCGAGGTTCGACTGTATATATATATATATATTAGAAATATGTAATAATAAAAAAATTATGTAAAAATAAAAAAAAATAAAATAAATTCAAGTAATATTAACAGCACCATAGAAGCAAATTCACGACCATAATGCCGATAAGAGAAGAGAACAGCACCAGCCAAACAGCACCCCCAACCCCACCAGCAAAATTCGATGATTAGTCAGAGTTAAATTCCTCCTCAGGTCCGAGTATTTAACACTAACTAACTCAAACACATGCCTGTTTCAGATAGAGCAATAGTACATTACTATAAATACTCCAACGCAGACTATAGGCATCATAAAATGAAGATAGGAAACATTAAGAAAATTTGTATTACCATGCGGTATGAACCCTTCTTTTTCCACAACGTGTATACACGATCAACCTCAACAGCTTGATTATCTAGAAGCACCGGAATGAACAAGTCGAAATTCTACCAGGGAGGCAGTACGAACGTTCACAGTAATACTCCCAGATCCGTCCAGTGAGTCTAAGCTGGAGACCGGACAAGCAATCCTGAATATGAACATGAATCAAAGATGAAAATTCTTAATAAACAAGTAATTCATAGGAAAACTGGATAAACGAGAATGCCGCTATACACCATTATAAGGGCACTCAAATCGTAGTTTCAATACTGGCAAAAGTCACATGATCTCTCCATATAATATGAGTGTAATCATTATTTCAAATTTTATTTAAAAATCTACCCAACATATTTTGCTGAAATTTTTGTTATGCATTTTATGTGATAATTTGAATATTTCCTAAATATTTTTTGAAGCAATTTGTGAATTTTAACTCAGCTTAAAAATATTTGAAAAATTGGGTCCCATAAGGTTCAACGTATTTCATTTTTTCGACCCAGGCTAAATCCGAAACCAGGTGATATTTATTATTCGTTTTCATTCCCAGACCGTCTCAACAACATACTAAAATGCTATTTCGATAAAATCATTTTTACGGCAGTTATCGTGCGAATGGGCAGACAGACAAACAAGACAGTATAACCAAAGTCATAAGCACTTTTCAACTATGCTGGAAAGTGAAAAAAAATGGGGTTCTCTAGTTCAATTAAGCTATAAAGAAATCGTAATCGCACCTAAGTTCATTTAAATTCTGCAATTAGTTCGAAATATATCGTAACCATACAGAGAGGAAAAGAGAGATAGCAACATACAGACACACAGGCACATAGGCATCATTCATAAAACTGCGTTCAATTCGTACCGAAATTCAATTTAATCCGTAAAATCGCCAAACCGTGGAAATTTTCAAAAAATCTGATAATCAAATTTTAGAGTCCATTACAATACTTTCTTTTTACATATATTATGTGTTGCAGGTAAAATAAAAATCCAAACATCATATAACACCATCTCACATCAGCTATATGTGTCTGTTATAGGAATATGTTAAAGCTTTATGCAATCAGCTGCATAAACAGATGCAAATCTGAAGTCGTAAAATTGCAGCCAAAGAGATTATTTTAAAGATAATTGGATTATCGAATTTGTTTTATGCTGCCATGTGTAATATGAGTATGAAGTAACAATGCTGTATCATTATAAAATGCTCTCTTTCGAACAGAGGAATAAAAACTTTAAATTAGGGATTCCCCTTCCAGTGGAGCAAATTATAGTTAAATACAGAGCTTATAGTTAAATAATCCCAGGAGCAAATTATAGTTAAGTACAGAAAAATATTTTTTCTAGATAATCATTTTTTTTTTATTTTGCCTTTGTAGACGCAACATTATTTATTATATACAATATACAGATACTGCGCGAATTTCCAACTCAGTTATCTTTATAAATGTAATAAAAAAAAATGTAAAATTTATTTTTAGGTATTTTTACCAATGTTAAAACTGTCAAAAATGTTTTTCTTTAAATCATTTCTGTGTTAAAATCTTGTATTCAGAATACAATAAATAGTCTGAGGCGTAAATTTTCATACACACTTTATTGTATATAAACAGGGAATGAATAATGGCAAACTTGAAGAATTGGTAACAAAAGCAACATTTATGCATATATGCATACATTTTCCCCACTAAATACGCGTAAAATATTAGGGTTTCAATGAATTCACAAAATTATTGAATGTTAAAAAAGTGTCTTGAACCCATAAAGTCCACGCCGTTGCATGAGCTACAAGTTCGATATAGCCAGTCAATTTGTACGCTCTGGTTTTTATATCCTTAGGTGCATACTTTGAAACATTGTGTATGGGTGAGAATATGCATGCATGCTCATAATAGTTGGGAACTGACTTAAAATTATGGGTCCCGTTCAAAGAAACCTTTGTGTGCATGAAAATAAATGTAAAGCGCGAAAATTATCTAATCTCTGTCATTCAATGCGAAAACTGCTAACCATTAACCAATTTTTTTTTTTTTAATTTACTAGATCGTTGTATAGTATAGAGGGACGGTATATCATATTATTTAACGTTGCGTAGTTTGAGTTGCGCAGTTTGAATCCAATTTTTCCCTACAGATCGTTAAAAACAGATCTAATAACACATGCATAAAAGTTACAGGTATAAGAAATTTATAAAGTAGCCATAATAAGGTGTGCAGACTACTTTTGAAAGAACGTTTGATTAAACATTTTTATTCACTTTTGCATACATATTTAGCACAATCATACGAAATTTTGAAAAAAAAAAAAAAATGGAAGTGACATCTCCAGAATCAAAAGTAGAAATTCTTAGTGAACCCCAACTCCACTCTGGAATTTGACGCTGAATTCACACCTGTTCTAAGTTTTATTTATAGAGATCCCGAAAAATGAGTGTTAAATTTTTAATAGGAAGCAAGATCTAAAAAACCGGAAGTGAAAATCCTTAATGAGTCTTTTCACCCTTTTCGGAATTTCGATGTTAAACTAATATCAGTCATTGTTTAAGCTCTATTTATATCCATCCTGAGAAATAGGTGATTCAAGGATAATTTTTGAACCGGCAGTGGAAAAGAAATCGGATGTGAAAATTCTTAAAAATCCACCCCAGCTACTTCAGAATTTTATGCTGAATCTATATTAGTACTCATCTAAGCTCTATCCATATTAGTTATCATCTAATATCTATCTATATTAGTTACCATCTAAACTCTATCGATAGCCAATCTTGAGAAATAGATGTTTCAAGTAATGCGACAATTTTTGAACCGGAAATGAAAAACGAACCGAAACTAGAAATCCTTATTTACTCCCCCCCCCCCCCACACACACACCATCTTTGGAATGCTATATCAATATCAGCATTTGGTGTTAAATCAATATCAGTCATCATCTAATGTTTATCTATAGCAGATCTTATCAAATAGGTGCTTCAAGAACTTTTTAGCAAAGACAGTATGATGGCAAAAATTTTGCAACCAACAATACCTGCATAAAATCAACTGACTCTTCAAGTGCAATAAAATAATATTTAGAATGAATATATATTACAGACTTGAAATTGCGCTTCCGCGTGTATTGAACATGGGAGGGAAAGGGCTTTTACACCTGCTTTGCTAGTGTATGTTATGCCCACAGTTGCGTGATTTCAATATAGAGCTCGCACTTGACAGTTTCCTAAACTCACAACTCTTACCCATTGTCATCGGTAATACCGAGAAATTCAATACGGACAGCCTGTATTTATAAATGACAGGAAACAGAGATAGAAGGGAGAATGACAGTTATAGTAATGCATTTGACAACCTGTTATGCATGATGTTATATTCTTTTTGCATTGATTTACGAATTTGTACGATTTGAGCAATTATTATTTGTCTCCAATAACTCTTCTTTTATAATATATTTATTGTACTATAAAGTGGAATTTTTACTTTCCCTGTGCAATACATGGTGATGTATAGGGAAAGTATTGGAATCATGCCGAAAATCGCAACTCGAGTTTTCGACGGATCTACACGTTTCGAGACCTCTAGAAAACTATTTTTAGCGTGACGTCTGTGAGTGTGTCTGTCTGTCTGTCTGTCTGTCTGTGCAGATTTTGTATCCCTTCTAACTAAAAAACTAATTGTCCGAATTTCATAAAATTTGGTTGGTAAGTCACTTGTGGGCGAATCTGGTGCTGATTAGTTTTGGGTATAATTCGGGATAAAAAAAACTCCCCTTTTTTTGCGAAATGGCCCGCAAAAGTTTGTATCCACTCTAGCTGAAAATCTATTGGATCGAATTTCACAAAATTTCGTAGACTAGTCGCTTGTGTGTCACCCTGGTGGTGGTTAGATTTTGGAATGATTCGGAAAAAATTAACCTGCCTTTTTTTTCAAAATGGCCCGTTAAAATCGACAAAATATAAAATATAAAACTACGTATGCTGAAATGTATCCATTAAATGCTTGTTTTATACGTAATTTTTAACGAAGAAAAGAATAAGATCAACCCCATTACACTAGGACAAGCCGTTCTTAAGATATTTAAGTTTTTTCATATTTTCTCTACGCCACCTTTGAAAATAAGTTCAGTTACCAAATGAAAACGAAAATTGAATTAAAAGTGAATCAAATTTAATCAAAATAATGACAACGTGGATATAAATAAGTTTGCAGGGAAAGTCATGTGCTGTGCCCACATCAGATTTTTATGTTTCATCGTTTATTGTTCGGTGTTTCTGTAATTTAGATTACACAAAAAGCTTAACTTTTATTTACAGTTAATTTTATTCAATTTTATTTCAATTTATTTAATTCTAAGGGGTCCGGGACAGAAAACATTTGCAAAAATAAATATTTTTTTTATTTATCTAAAAAAAAGTTCAAATGGTGTAGAATCGAATGAAATAAATATTACGTAACTCCTTTAATTAAAATTTAAAAAAAATTAAAACCACGGTTTCCTAATACTTACTGTGTAAAACAAAACTTTAAAACCTTTATTTTCTCAATAATTGAATTCTGGATTGATATAGCTGTAGAAAGATTTGATTTATAAATATGAAACTTGAGGTATGATTTGTATGCATTGTTTACTTTGATATGTCTTCAGGATGTGTGCATATAATTGTAAATTTTAATTTTTCAGTATTTGATACATACATTATACATATAAAAAGATGAATTTTTCATTAAAACATTTTTTTTCTTACCAGTGCGCCAAAATATCTTGAAGGGAAGATAAAAAGCATTATTTTCTTCAATGAAAGAAATCTGATTTGATCAGCATTTGATTTTCCTTACATAATGCAATGATTTGCTTTTTTTCACAGAAAACCATGGCCCAGTATTTTCAACGTTGAGAAGTATACCAACATTTGGAGCCTTTCTGGACGACAATGTGTAAATATATTTTGAAGTACTAAATTACCATACGATTCTCGCAAATCTGACTTGACAATTGAAATATTGCTAATATTTGCTAATAATATAAGCAATATAGTCCCTGTATTAAAATATATCAATTATATATTCATCAATTTGTCGTAATTTCTTAACTTCAGCATCATTTTTGAAAATTTGGCGACATTTCCATCAAATTTACACCATCACCAAGTTAGTACAACAATCTACAAATCGCCAAGTTAGGGATATTTTGGCGAATTAGGAGCCAAGTTCACTAAAGTTATCCCCAAGTGTTACATATTTGATAATACTTACTACTTTTTATTTTATGTAACTTTTCTAATAAACTTATTTGAAAATCAGGCTATATCTCGAGAACAGTTTATGCTAGTGTTCTTAAACTTTGTGTGTTCTTAAACTAAAAAAAAAAAATGCATTTATAATAAAAAAAACTTACATTAATATAAGTTTATAATAAGAAACAATTATTTATGTAACAATATTGAAGCTCTGATTTTTAAATGATTTTTTTTCAACATTTCATTTGAATATGAGTCGGGGGAGGGGGGGTGATCTTCTGAATATTCGATTGTGTTTAAAATCGGTAGGGTTATTTTGCATCCCCTCCCCTAAGGAAGCCATCGGAGTCCACTGAAGTTCGGGGAGATGATATTTGGGAAAATATTAAATAAAATATTTGGCTGCCAACCCCACTTCTCTTTCCAAATTCTGGCAAAACTACTTGTTCAAGAATTAATTAATTATAATTATTTGAATTGAGCCGTGCCAAAACAAATTGTCTTACTTGAAATAAAATATAGATATTTCAAAAACATTACAAACCACTTTAATTAATAAATTTTTAAGTATATGATTAATAAAATTTAATACACTAAAATTTTTCTTAGTATCAAATATAAAATCTGAAACATTTATGCATATATCTCAGATAAAAAATTATAAACTTAGATCATATTTTAAAATTTTCTCAGGTTACTAGTCCCTTAAATGAAATAATTGTATTACAGCAAGAATCGTACAATAAACTGCTAATAGTTTTTCTAGACCAAGTACGCTTTAAAACTTTAAATTTGTTTTTGTTCTTTACTTACATAATTTTATAAATTCGCTAGACACTAACTTCATTACAAAGGGGTTCCACTATGTTAATATTATATTTAATTTGCTAGTACTTCCAATTTCAAAGAAATGGAATTCTAAAAATCACATATGCAAGATAACAAAGAGTTCACAACAGTAGAGCTGTGAAATATTTAAAATGGAACACGCAAAAAACACAGACAAATTCTCGTTTAAATAAGCTTCATTAAAACCTGCACTTACAAAAAATTATATACCAGTGATTAAAATCAATCTGGTTTTTAACAACCTCCGTTTTGGACAACCTGTTTCGAATACGACATTTCTAAACATTTTTCGCATATTCTAGATTGGGAAAAGCTGTTCAAGTCAAAATCAAAAAACATATAACACTTTACGGAAACAACTAAAGTTATTTATGCAATAAGTAATCACTATAACTTTCAATAAAGCGTTATAATTTACTGGATTATCTATTTTTACTTTCCTTATATACATAATGTATAAGGAAAATCTTGTGACGGGGTCGAAAATTCGAATTCGAGTTTTCGAAGGGAGACCACGTTTCAAGCATCCCTGATCACGAATCAAACATTTTTGAGGTGATGTCTGTGTGTGTGTCAGTGAGTCTGTGGAGACGATATTTTACGAACGAATGGAGCGATTCGAATGAAATTTGGTGCAAAAATCACAATTCGCAAATACTGGAAGCCTGTCGCTTTTAAACGCAATCGAATGTTCAGAACGCCACTAAATTTTCGAGTGAAATTTTGAAAAAAATATCAAAAAATCAAAACCCTTAATATAGTTACGCAAATAGACATTTCTTATGTAATTTTTCCTTAGAAAACGATTGACACAAACTTTAGAACGTTAGCATAAACCGTTCTCGAGATATTGCACATTTTTCAAATAAATTCATCAAAAAATCTCATAAATTAAAAAAAAATATATTATCTGTTGAGAAATATGTTCACTTTTCATATATAATATCATGCGATAAATTTGTTAACATCATTCTCGTGGATCTAGCTCGTTCCATTCATGAGAAAAGATAGTTTGAGTAATACTTTTGCATTTGAACGCCAATAGTCATTTATATGCTATAGGAATAACTTATTTCTCCGTCCATAACGCTTGGCGAGAGTTTGGCGATGAATTTGGCAGAATGTCGCCAACTTAGCGATTTTTTAAATGTTGCCAAATTAGCGAAAATCTCGCCAAATGGATAAAAATGACGCTAAATCGATGAAAATGACGACTAATTAACGAAAATTCAATATCTTGGAAAGACTATAAGTATCTACTATAAAAATAACCAATTTTTTGCTGTAAAAGTAGTAAATTCATTGCATTATATAAGGAAAGTCATGTGCTGCCCACATCAGAGTTTTATAAGACTAATTTAAATTAATGTAAAATAAGAACATTTTGTATGCCAAATAAAATCTGTTTTATAAAAATGAAAAAAACAAGAAATTGCTGTAAAGTTGATTATTGTATTCATTTTGTTATCATATGGAATGCACCGGCGGAAAACTTCTAAAAACTATATGTATAACATTAGAATTTATAAAAACAAAATTAGGGAATATTCATTTTTAATTTATAAAATTAAATTTTAATTGAAAATGGGAATTTACTAGTATTCTTTATATTGCTTTAATAAAATATTTCTTTGGCAGAAGTTAAATAAACGTGCTGTGTTACACTATTTTACTTTGTTCTCACTTCGATTTGAGTGTTTTGCCTCCATTATGCACCATTATCTTCGCTCCCCATAATACACATGACTACTTCATAAGTATTTTAATCATTTTGATATGTTTCCTCTTTTAACATTAAACACATTTTAACACAATAAAAGTAGAATAACTAACTAATACTATATTGTTTGCGCAAATAAATCGATGTCACTCACAATGGTTAAAACATTGTATACTAAAACTTTCTAAGGTGCACACCAACCACTTTCACTTACTATGCTTATATAATAAATATATGATGAATATTTTTTATCGAAAATGCTTAGTGGACTTTGCTTAGTGTTTTTTGCAAAATTCTTACAAAAAATAATCATGTAATCCACAGTTGTTCCAATGTTGAAAAGCACGGATGCAAACAAAACTGCGTGACTTAAATTTCTTTTGCACGGTCTACGGACACGTTTTCTGTGCTTGTGAAAATTAAAGCAAATATGCCAATCAACGTGCATCAATGTGAAACCATCGCAGACAGTTGCGTGATTCTGAGATCGCTCTGGTGTTGCTATTTTTAAAAACCGAAGCTGCTAAGTTTAATACAAAACTGGATCATGCAAGACATGTTTGAAAGGAATAGAGAGTAAACATGCACTTTTCAGTATTCCCAAAAAGTTCAGGGGGAAAAATACTTATTTAAAATATTATAAACTGCAAATATCTGAAGTGTGTGTCTCCCTTGACATCCTTTTACATTAATATTCCATAGTGTTTAATTCTTTTATCCCAATCATTACCAGAGTGAAATGTACTCTTTTCAAATTTTGTATCCAAATTATTAAATACTTCGTAAAAGATCTTTAAACATTTCTTTTTTTAAGTTGGCAACAGTTTAGTGGCTTCGATATATGCATTTAGCTTATGGAGAAAGAGAGAAGGAGTTAAAACTTTCTGAAGGGAAAGGACTAAAATCGTTTGAGACAGTAATTTGGATATCGCTGGAATAATATAAGACCCCCACCCACCCACCTTATTGTGTCCCATCACATATTGAATTAAATTATATTTATGCAAATTGCTGATTTTATAGAAATTATTGGTGCATTACAAATGAGAACTCAAACAATAAGGAATATTCTAAATATTCAAATTTATTTCCCCTATCAATTTATTTTGGTCTTTAAGTACCTGGTGTATTTGCATCAACATGAGCTGCAATTTTTCTCCCTTTAACGTGGACTTGAACTTGTTCTGGTCTAATTACAGTTAAGTGGGACTAGTAACAACAACAACAGCGATATTTATTTTTGTCTCCTTATTTTATGTACCCTGTTCCAGAAACAGGAACAAAACGCTTACTTTCTCCTCATAATTAGGAAACTTTAATTATAAAATAAACAAAAATACATATATTAAACATTATGCTTTCCTAGTGTGTCAAATGAGAACAAATTCGATTTTACTAACATTAGCGACGCTTTTCTGAACGAAATATTGTATTTTCAAGCTTTTCATCTTATCTCCTCTCTAACTCCATGATTTGGCTTTTTTGTATTAATATAAACGATTTTGATACCATCAAATCCATTATCAATTTGTTTAAATTATCAATTTACCCCATATACTATACTGAAATCGTTGTTCAGGCAATTTCATTGCTTTACATAAAAATTAATGTTATGAATATCTAAAAATTTAAATATTTCGAGTTCTTATGATAATTATCTTTTTTAGTTCCAGTTTTTCACATAATGTACCTACATTATTAAATACTTATTTAGTTCTAGTTTTTCACATAATGTATTTGCATTACTAAATACTTTTTGAGTCTTAGTTTTTCACATAATGTATCTACATTACTAAATTCTTTTTTGAGTTCTAATTTTCCACATAATATAACGACATCACTAAATACTTTCTGAGTTCTAGTTTTTCACATAATGTATCTACCCGGTCGTCCATCCTGTTGCTCCAAGTCCTCTGGACGAGCCGGACGGCCTGGGGCTTTCACATAATGTATCTACATTACTAAATACTATTTTTTGAGTTCTAGTTTTTCACATAATATATCTACACATAAAATTTAATAACGGTAGATATATTGATCTTGATTTATCGTGTCTACACCTCCTACATACGCACACATGGACATATTTCCAAGTGTTCGAAATAGATATAGGTAGAGGAAATAGCACGGTAACCAATGAACTCGTCCACCCGACCATTTGCATCCGCCCTATCCTTCGAGACAAATTTTTTTATACCTTAGAGGGTAAAAATCTTTCAAGGAAGTTTCCAGGAAAAAAAAAACTGATGCGGGCGGTACATGACCTCACTTAACTCAAATTTATTTTCTTCTTATTTATTCCATAATTCATTAATTTGAGTTAAATTGCACAAAATATCACGGACAATTATTTGAAATTACACTGGATTTGCAGTTTTAATTCAATTTTCATTCCATTTGGCGAATGAATGTATTTCCAAAGACGATGTTGAAAAAAAAAAAAATTCGAGAACGGTTATTTGTAGAGTAACGGAGTTTGTGTTATTCTTTTCGATGCCAAAAATTACGCTATGAAACAAGCATTTAATCGAAACATTTGTGCGTATATTGTATTTAGTTTCATATTTTAACAATTTTTGCAGGTCAGGTTGCAAAAAAGCCTGGTTCTTTTTTTCCGAATCGTGCTAAAATCTAATCAGCACCCCAGGGTCACTATCAAATTTTATGAAATTTAGTCAACTAGTTTTTGACTTAAAGTGGATACATACATTGTCCACATATGCACACACACACAGAGAGAGAAAGAGAGAGAGAGAGAGAGAGAGAATTTTCGACACTATTCCAGTACTTTCCATATTGATTACCATGTATTTTATGGAAAATGAAAAGCTGGTATAATGCTACCAAAATAACAGCCTTTTTTAAATTTATTAAATCGAAATTAAAAAAAAAATGCTTAATTTTATCAATCTTATATGTAGGTATACGTTTGACCCAACGAAGAGAATAAAATTATTTTTAAACTGAGCCGTTTTCAGGAAAATTTCAGTTTTTATGAATTTTTAAAAGATGAGACATTATTGAAAACACCACCAAGTATGTCAATTCTTTTATTGCAATTTTACACAAGAAAACGAACGAACAGACTTCTAGGATGCCGTGAATGGTAGTTTTAAGGATCTTCGAATGCTTTCATGATATGTGCAGAATACTTTGTGCAATGGTATCATTCAAAAGAGCTCCGGATATCACCGTCATAAAATTCCGAAATCGTCCTTCCTTCTGCCTGATTTCAACGTAAATGACGGCCACTTTGACTGGTCCATCTAAAAATCGAAACAAGAATAAAAAAACTTAGTGACGTCAAACGAGTATTCATTTTATGTATATATTCACACACAAAAAAGTGAATTAGACGACTTTCTGAAAGCTCTAACAGTTTTCAAGAAATTTTAGTTTTAAAGAATTTTTGTGTTTTAGTGAGATGACATCATTAAAATTTCTCTAAATATAATCGTAATATAAGTCTAAAATCGAGACCCCCCATGTGGGTCCTTGTCTCTGATTCTAGACAAAACATCTTTTTTTAGGTATTCCTTACAGAGAGCTAGCAAACGTCCATGGTGATCCTTAAGAAAACAAAATTGGCAATGCTACAAAAACGGCGATTGTTTTGACTAGTCTACTAAAAATTGTGAAACGTTAAAATAGTCTATAACCAGCAGTTTTTGCAAAGTATATTGTGCAATATGGCATCATCAATAATGCTATACTGTATCACCAATATGACAATCAATAATACGCCCAATATTGTCGTAATGCAATACATAAGTAAGTCTAAAATCGAAAGACTCCACTCGTGTTTTTCCCTCTGATCCTTGAAAACATATTTCCTTGTATACCTTAAAGTGTGTTGACAATTTTTTAGAGTGTTTTGACAGAAAGTACAATGCTACGGAAAAGATTATCATTTTGATTGATCTATATAATTCTAAAGTTTGAAAAAACCAAATTTTTTTTGTTATGCCAAGCTAGCAGTCATTTTATTTGTATATACAAGAAAATTAATTGAGCAACTTTTAGAATGCAGCTAACAGTTTTGACAAGATGTCAGCTTCATTTTCTTTTTTTTTTTTACAATTTGTCCGATGCCATTAAAAATGTTTAAAATAGCGTCGTAATATAAGTCTAAAATCAAATATTTTGAAGGTATACAAAGAATATATTTTTTGTATACCTGAAAACATCTAATTATCATAGTATTTTATCCGATTTTGTACCGCCTTAATATAGAAAAGTGATAATTCTAAAATACACTTCTGAAATAAGCAATTTAATTTGATGAAATTTTTTCAAACAATGAGAATAGATGTTTAAATGTTTTAATATAAATTTTGTCCTCCTGCACTTCCCAGCGAAACAAAGGGAATTAAAATAACTGTTTGGTAGGTTTTGTTATGATTGCTTAGAATTCGAAAACATCTCAACCGGTCAAATTTTTGGGATTGGTTTATTAAGATTAATAGGGAGCACATTTATGTCTAAAATATATTTCATATTTTGCACCATTTTGATTTTATTTCAGTATTTTCCCCCTTTGAAACGTTCGGTATTTTTGCTAGTAAAATATAAAATACAAAATACGTATTTTGTATTTTCTTTGTGTATTTTGAAGGCATTTCCCAGCCTTGTTAGATTCATTGATGAAGCGTAATAAGATAATTTGGGGAGATGTAAAACAAAGGACAAATATCAGTAAATAAAAACGTTATATGCGGGAAAACACAATGCAGGAGGAACTTTATTTTAATTAGTATGTGAAAATCAAAGTAAACACGTAAGAAAAAAATCTGATGTGGGCAACACATGACTTTCCTTATATAATGTAATGAATTTACTACTTTTACAGTAAAAAAATAGGTTTTTCTTATAGTAGATACTAATATTCTTTCCAAGATATTGAATTTTCGACAATTAGTCGTCATTTTCATTGATTTAGCTTCATTTTTATCCATTTGGCGAGATTTTCGTTAATTTGGCAACATTTCAAAAAGTCGCCAAGTTGGCGACATTCCGCCAAATTTGTCGCCAAAATCTCGCCAAGCGTTATGGACGAAGAAATAAGTTGTTCTTACAGCAGATAAATGACTATTGGCGTTCAAATACAAAAGTATTACTCAAAGTATCTTTTTTCATGAATGGAACGAACTAGATACACGAGAATGATGTCACCCAATTTATCGCATGGTATTACATATGAAAAGTGAACATGTTTCTCAATAGGAAATATTTTTTTTTCACTTTATATGACTTTTTAATAATTTTTTTGAAAAATGCGCAATATCTTGAGAACGGTTCATGTCAGCGTTCTAAAATTTATGTCAATCGTTTTCTAATGAAAAATTACATAAGAAACATTTATTTGCGTAACTTTATTAGTGGTTTTGATTTTTTGACGATTTTTTCAAAATTTTATTCGAAAATTTAGGGGGGTTCTGAACATTCGATTACGTATAAAAACAATAGGCTTCCAGTGTTTACGGATTGTGTTTTTTGTACCAAATTTGGTTCGAATCGGTCCATTCGTTCGTCAGTTATCGTCTCCACAGACTCACTGACACACACACACACACACACACACACACAGACAGACATCACTTCAAAAATGTTGGATTCGTGATCAGGGATGCTTGAAACGTGCACTCCCGTCGAAAACTCGATTTCGAATTTTCGACCCCGTCACAATACTTTCCTTATACATTATGTATATAAGGAAAGTAATAAATATACCACTCACCAGGTTCACTTCCTGAAAGTTTAATTTATGTTTCACATAGAATAATTCTAATCTTACCAAAAGTGTCAAAATTCAAGTAATTTTGCAATTCTCGAAATCGAATGTGCTACTAGCTTTTAAAGTGACTCTCCAAATTTTACAGATAATAAACATGCTATTTTTGCAGGAACAACACAATTCAGATAAAAATTAATTGGAGTGTGACTTAATTCGATTTTCTCATCCCACGGGGAGTAGCTTGTCCTCCAAGGGGGACTAATGTCATCACGAACAAAAAAATTGTATCGCTGCTATTATTCACAAAAATGATTGAAACTATTAAGTCTTGTGATCATTGAACCAAAACTAAACCCTTTTATGGCTGATTACGTCAAATTTTGTCTTATGCTGCCATGCTAAAAAAATATAAAATTTCGAATAAAAATCAAAGTTTTCTCTCGAATTTAGAAAAATGCTATCTAATTCTAGATTATTTTGATAACAAATCATGGGTATAAAGTTTCGTTAAAATCCATTACTATTTGGGGACGATATTGTGTAAACAAAATATCGACCACAGACATCAGATGGACATCGCTCTAAAAAAAAGCAAAACGTGTTCAGGAGGTCTTAAAACAAATATTGGCATGAAAATCTCGAAATAGAAAATTTTCGTGAAAACAATACTTTCTTAATACTACATATGAGGAAGTAAAAATCATAATTCCCGTCGTGGATGGAAAAGGCGAATCTTCACTCTTCCAAGAAGTACCGCAGCTTAGACGCGTCTACCCGAGTATATACGTCAGTTAAATGATTAAGTTGCGCGCGCATTATTTTTAGCCTCATTTCCGATGCAATATCACCTGACGTGGTTGACATTTTGAGACATGTCTCTCCTGAACAATATGCCGGCACTTGAGGGTGTGGCACAGGCTGAAGCAAAAATATGTCGTCTTACGAAAAAAAAAATTATTTTATATGCTTTTTTTTAATAATATATAATTAAAATAAAAGTTACCTGGTCGTATATTATTTTGGTAGACACTGTCTGTTTTGCCTTCGCTGGCGTTTCTCCACTTGTTAGATTATAGTAGCAGGGACATTTTTCGCATAATTTAAACGGCTTGCATACTCATAACTACTGAAATGTCTATGTTTCCTATATTGAATACAACTAAAATCAGCTCTATTCTGTGTCCAAAGGGTCCATATGTCATTTTGCGCTACATGAGTGACGGGTGCCTGGTCATTCATTACGTGGTCCAGAGTTTTCGAGGTCCCTGTCAGTGTCCGAGGAAGGGGGTCCCGGGGAGCACGTGTGGTGCACGTGACGCTAGACCAGACGTCAATAGGGGAATCAATAGCATGGCGTGATGTCCTTAGATTTGGTCCCGTCTCAGTGTCGGCGCAGTATATATATGAAACATTTCATGATACATTCGAACGGCTCTCACGGAAGCATTGGTTTCACCGAATTAGAAAGTGGGGGCTTTTAAGTAGGCTTGCAACATCGGAGTTAATGGTACAATATTGAGATTCTCTCTGATGAAGGGGATTGAACTAGGTTAAGTTAAAACTAGGGTTGATCATGTAGACATTGAGATAGTATTTATTGGGAAAGATGTGGTCAAAAGGGGGCGCCTTTGATGGAAAACTCTCAAAGGAAAGTTCAGTAAAAAAACCGCTTTTTATGTTAACCGAGGAAGTTGTGATTTTTTAATTGGTACAAATCTAATTGAATCCTGCCATGCTCGATTCGAATGAACAATATTTATAGTTCCACGGTTATAACAAGGATATAAAATAACAAAATTGAATATATGAAATTAAAAAAAGATGGTAAAAAAACAGGATAAAAAGATGGTTCCCTGACTATTCGTTATGTCCGGGACTGTATGGCGTATTAATGCTATATGCTAGGAAAAAATATAAAAAAAAAACTCGCCCAATCTACCTACACCGTCATCTAGTACTAAAGTTGTACCCTGCAGATTCATCCTCAAGATGTAATGATCAACAAAAGTGCAGTCAGGATCACGAAAAGAGGGTCTGATGATTGCATGGGGGAGGTTCATAGTACTAGATATTATTTAGCTAAAGAACTATTTACGTAACACAGACGTGATTTTCTTTAATACCCGAATCAGTTGCTTTTAAAAGAATTTCGTTACGGGAACAAAAGAGAGGACGCGTTTTCAGGATTCAATACGTCTTCCCTGTGCTTGTGTGTGTGTGGGGGGGGGGGGGGGGATTAAAATTGTATGAATAGAGCAAGTTGTAAACTTGAGGAAAAATTCGACGTTAACTATTATTTCCACATACAATCAAAGTGTCAATCCACAATAAAATATACTTTTTCAGTAACATCATCAGATGTTTAACAAATGTGACAATCTGTTTCGGAGGTAAAAAAACAGCCTCCTTCACGTCAAGAATGTATTGGAAAATAATACGTCAGGTAGGACGTATTCCACAGATTGATCAGCCTTTTTATTCTAAAGAAGGACGCAGTTTTCTCTCTCTAAAACCAGTAGTATACGGAGATTTTCTTTTGGCATGCTCATGTACGTAAGTTACAGGGTAATGGCTTCATATATATATATATATATATATATATATATATATATATATATATATATATATATATATATATATATATATATATATATATATATATATATATATATATATATATTGTTCAAAAAATGATATTGAAAGAAAAAAAATTAAAGACTGCCAGGATGTGAATCTGGTGAAGGACCTTGAATTTTTAAAGAATCGCATATGTCAGAGCTAATTGGCCAATGGGTTTAGAACTAAATTGAAATTTTTACAATCGATTTTAACCAGAGGTGATTTAGCACATTCCACATGTTGTAGCAAAGAGTTATCAGATAAAGTAGAACAGTAGGTCATTTATGACTTCTGACAGAATACTGAAATAGTAAGGACGGTTTGTAAAATTTGGTGACATAAAGTACAAATTGCATCTCTGCAGTGATCTTTGGACTATAAATATCAAGCAACAGTTATCTAAGTTTCGACTTAAGCTGTTTAATTTTCAAGCGAATCTCTTCAGAACAAAATAAGAGGAAATATATTTTCTCAAGCTCCTTAATTGTGACTAGTTTTGACTGCTAAGAGATTTTGGTATGCAGATCACCTCTATATTTAAAAGCATAAAAGCTCATTTCCGAAAGTGCAAGTTCATAAAATATAAGTCCAGAAGTTGATTGAGTGGGGGTTCTGTTTATCATTTGCCTAGACTTTCTGCAACGAATGCACAGGTTAACATCTCTGCTTTTGTGAAGGAGTCAAACGTTCACAGAGCTTTCACTGAGTTTAATCGTAATTTGTGAACGAGTATATTTTTCTTTAATGCCTATGTGTCAGTATTTGTAACAATGCTATGATTTGATAAAACACAAGTCTTAAAAGCATTAAGATTTTTTTTCTTTTATTTCATTTAACTCCGCCACTATTGTCCCCATCATAATATTTATTGAAAATGACTATAATCTTCATATATTTGTGGTTTTAATTTACTCACCTTCTAAGGTATGTTGATAATTCTAAGAAATGAGCGTGCGCATCTTGACTTTTGACGCCCGGTTATTTGGCATCCGGTGATTCTGAAGTTGGATCGGCATGCCTCCTAACTCATCATATGTGTTTTTATATGGAACCTTCTAATCATTCCTTTAAGAATTTCATCTTCCTTTGAGGCCCAAGGTCCTGGGGATATGACCTATCTTGAATATTGTCTCTGCCTACAAAATAAAAATATATATAGTCACGATTATTCTTCGAAGAGGAACATCTGATTGTTTCATAATGGCAGCATATCTTGTTTGCAAAGCAAATAGAATGAATGATCGGGCGCCATTCCGTTTACGACGATCTCAGTAAACCCAATAGTAAGAATTCATTCGCAAGTAATTATACCCATCGTGGAAAGATAATTTTAATTGCATTTATCGATCATTGATAGTTTTTCTTTATTTGTCAGCAGTAGAAACAGATATCAAAACCTGCATGATGTGCAGCAATTATACTATAAATCTCCCAGTCTCTGAATGTGTACTAATGGTGATACATAAATGGGATCTGCCTCAATCTAAAGATAAAAAAATAAACAAATTTGAGAAATGTGGATTATTTTCAAAGGAGTTAGAAAACAGTTGTTAGAAGTATATATTGAAAGATTAGTATGCGAAGGTCACATGACCACTTTTTGGGTAAAATGATTTATCAATGATTGTATGTCCGTTTTCAATAGCCTTTTAGTCTATTTTATCTCTGTGGCTTCTGCTAGTGTGGTCTACTGTAAATAATGCAATTTACAAAGGATTTATGTCTCTAGTTCATTGCGTTTAGAATGCAAACTCAAATTCTCCCAAAACTAGCATCAATGGATATACGACCATTGCGTATTAAACCATGAATATATATGTAGATACTAGGAATGTGTTACCCAATCGCAAAACGACTTTAGAACAAGCACTACGAGGTTAAAATTTACAGAATTCTTGTAAGATATATACTAAAAAAAACTAAAAAGATAACGTTAGTGTCTCGCAGCCAAGCTTTGGTCAACTTATTTAGATAATTCACAAAATAGCGAGAGGCACTGAATATGTATGGGCTGGGAAGATGAAAAAGTTCATTCAGGCAGTGAGTATAAAGTGCGACACCCATAGACTATGCCATATTAATACGTATATTACACGATATATCATATTACATGTACAGTGAGATTGCGAAATCACCAACTTGGAAGTGCCGGAAGTCTGATCCCTGGGCCAAAGCGTGGTAGGTTAGTATCACAGTGTTGAACTAAAGACATCTCCCACTCAAGGCATTTAATACTACCTTATGAGCGTTCGCTACAGTACTCCCTTTCAAAGTGAGTTCTCGATTGCGAAACGAAGTTGTTTTGGTGTTGCAGATAAGGCGTATGAGCTATAAGTTGAAGGAAAGGTGTGTAAATGAGGCGGTGAGTGATGTGTGGTGCGGGAATTGTATTACTAATCAATTGGCCACTGAAAAATATGCTGCAGAGTTTGAATCCTTCGTTCAACTACTTTTTGGTGCCATCTCATGGGGAGTACAGAAAGTACATTTTTTACAATGCATATATAATTTACAGAAAGCTGAATAGTTGGAAATAATAGAGAGAAGGATGTTTCGTGCTCCTCCAAGATCCCCAATGTAGCGAGAATGTAAAATCACCAACTTGGAAGCGTCTGGGTTTGATCTTGGGGGGCCATAGCGTGGTAGTCCAGTATCATAGCGTTGAGCTAAAGACGTCTCCAGCTCAAAGCAATTAATACTGTCTTATGAGCGTTAGCTTCACATATTTCTTATTTAACCATATATAACATACGAACGTATGTATTATACCATATTATACCACTAACCCTGTAGACAAAACTACCCATGAATAAGAATAATTTTCAAACTTCGATTTTATTTATTGTGGCACACTTTGATTTTCATTTTCAGTTCCTTGTGAAAATACAAATACATCGTTTTCTGTTAAAAGTGCCCCAACCGTTGGCTTTTCGAAAAGCATCTGCGATTGAGTCCGGGTGGATATTTATTATGTAACAGACATTCCCCCATTGCAAGTTCAATGCTGAAGATCAAATTTCTGAAGTAAACCATTTTACCAATTAATGAATCAAATATAAATAGTAGACGATTTTGACACTCTCGAAAGTTAGTCCTAAAAGTAATGTCATAATATAGTGAAATAGTGGTAAAATAGTAAGAAAACGAAACCATTTAATAATTGAAATGAAATTTTAATTATTAATTGGTTTTGTTTTTTACTTTTCCGTCACTACCCTGTGTGCATGGAAAAGTAGCCAAGCAGAAGAGATTTCTTCAATTTGAAAAGTGTCTATAGTGCAGTCTCGTGACGAAAGCGTGTGCGAAAGAGTTTGGTTTAAAAGGCGAAGGAACAGATGCGTTGTACTTGGAAAGGAATGTAATAATGTGGGACGTTGGGGATATAGGATGTATATTGCTGAATATGCTTTATGTTTCAATAAATAATCAGAAGGAGTAGCTTACCTCATGATGAATTACAGCATAGGTGGGAAAGGAAGATTAGTGCATTTATTAAAAATTTCATCAATAGTCGGTTTAAAAATAACTTTTGAATTTTATTTATATCTCAGTTTTTACGGATTGCTACAATGCATTTCGAAAACTGGTACCGAGTTTTTACGGATTGCTACAATGCATTCCGAGAACTGGTACCGGTCGGCAAATCAGCGATTGCAAAACAGTAGTAATCTTGCTATCGAGATAATAAATCACATCGTAAATTTAACAACAAGTTTTTAAATTTTTAAAACGTGACATTATTTGTTCTAATTTATTTCTGATTATTTTTTTTTATTAACACTTTACAACATAGTTGAAAAGTGTTTATGACTTTGTTCATTCTGTCTGTCTGTCCGTTAGCACGATAACTGCCGTAAAAATGACTTTATCAAAATGAAATTTCAGTATGTTGTTCAGACAATCTGTGGGACCTATGGCATTATAGTTTTGTATTGAACCCGGGTTGAAAAATGAAATACATTGAACCCTATGGGATCTAATTGTTCAAACATTTTTAAGCAAATTTAAAATTCGCAAATTCCTTCGATAGTTTTATGAAATATTCAAATTATCCTATAAAATATATATAAAAAAAAATTCAGCAAAATATATTCAGTATTTTTTTAAATAGAAATTAAAATAGTAATTACACCCTTTATGCGGAGAGATCACGTGACCCACTTCAAAGTAAAGTATGGCATCCATCTTGTATCAAAATGGTGATTTTTAAAGTTCTTTTTAATTCATATTCAGTGTTGTATCCGCCCTAAATCTGCTTTATTTTTGCTTACATTCTGTGCATCTGCATTCTGAAACTACGCAATTACATTATATTTGAGTTTAAATGATCATCAAACTTTGATTATTTCTACAACGAAGCCTGATTTTCACTTATAGAAAATGTAAACATCAATATATGTAGAATGAGTTGTATAAGAATTGCTGCATTTCTTTAACGCAAAATTATTTAGCTCATGGAGTCTGCAACATAACTGATATGAATGAAACATTCATTGATTTTACACTTTTACACAAAGAAAACGATTTTTTCAATGAAGATTTAAGCATAGAGTTAAATTACTTGTACCTTCAAGGTTTTAAGTTTTTAAATAAAATAAACTATTATAGTATTGCGATGAATGAAAGGAATTTAAAAAATTTATGAATGAAATACTGCTTTTATATAGAGGCGATTTATCTTTCGATGGCGCCATTTGAATAAAGTTCACTTGTTTTCGATTAAGTTTTCAAATATAATAAATTATTGTAGTATCATGATAATTTCAAAAATATTACCGAGGATGTATCGCGATTTAGAGATGTTTAAACCAGGCAATATATATTTCAATGCCGTCATTTGAATGAAGTTCATTTTTTTCGATGAAGTTTTAAGATTTCAAATATAACAAATTAATGTAGTACTGTGATAATTTTTAAAATATTACCGAGGAATGTACCGCAGTTTAGAGATGTTTATATGAAATTGCATTGAAGTTGGAAAGTGTTTCATAATCAATGCTTTATGCATGATTGATCTTTCTTGTTTTTATTTGTTATAATGAAATAAGTTGTCTTGTAATTTCTGTTCTATTGATGAAAATCTAATAAAAGCGACATTTCGGAATGATTACTTGTTTTAATTAATAAATTAAATAAAATATTTGAATTTTAAAATATTGATCAAATTTTTATGGAAAAAAAAATGACTGTTACTAACTTTCAGAAGAGCAAAATTTAGTATCTTGCACAGCTCATCTGTCTATCTCCCTGTAATTCAATTCATCGTTGACCTGCAGATATATAATAATATGATTTATTTTCTGACAAATATTAGCCGAATTCATAAAAAAAATATATTTTTGATGAAATGAACTAGAATCATCAATAAATAAAAGCACTTTGTACAAAGAATAAGGGAGACTGCAGCAATGTAATTAAGCAAGAATTAAAATTCAATGTGACTTATTAATGACTTATTGATGCATCAAATAAAATACTATTTTTCATGCCATAGATAGGAATGACATAGTGCATAATAGCGGAAGCTATATAGACCAGGGCAACACTAGTTAAATATGTCTAAACATGCCACTTAATTAATCAATACAACGAAACAAATCATTACAAATGTAGTTTTAATGAAGTAAAAACGGTAAAAAAATAGTATGAATTACATCACAAAGAATAATCCTTAAATCAATCAAGTTTATTCCCTCCCCTCATTCTGATATCATCCGGGACAATTGTCTATTACTGGCACAGTAGCCACTTAAAAACTAATTATGGAAAAGAAAAACTATTATACTTTCCGAAAGTTAATCCGACTTTATCGTAAGTAATAATCACTTGCCAACTTTCCATGTGAGCAGCATTTTGATTACCCACATCGATCACGTGTAACTTTTCTTCCATAGCATCAAAAATAATGAAAATAAATCTCTAGAAAAAACTACATGTTTCAACTTAACACAACAATCCTATGTGTGCACTATACAACTTTTTCTACAAATTAATGAATATATATGTTGTAGAAAAACGGTAACGGAACTTTCTTATAATAGAAGAAACTTTCCCTGCAATTTGATCGCACAAAAGTCAATAAACATTTTGATGTTGCTGATTAAAATAAGCAAAGCAAATTTCGTGGAAATTGCTTGGATCTTTCAAAAAACATCGTATACTGGCTGTGGAAACAGTAAAATGTCGCAGGTATCAAAAACGGCTATAGTTATAACTCTCAAACAATAGTACCACGTCATTATTGGTTAAAGCTTCTTACAAAGTCCCATATTTAGCAAAAGAGGACATTATTAATTTTTTATACATTTTTCATTTAAGATGTGAAATTTGCAACATTTAAAAAATGACGTATCTATAAATTATGTGGTTCATTTTTAAATAAAAAAAGTACATAGATAATGGCTATTTCTGTTACAATTTTCATCAATTTTTGAAAAAAAGTTTGAAATATTGAGGACCTTTCTCTGGTTTAAGCTCCACCAAATTGGCTTCTGTTATTCATCAATTGGAATCTTATTAAATGATATTCGATTTGATCATATCTGCAGACAAGTACCCATGGACAAGCGATATTATACCCCATCATTGAAAAAAATAGCTGATCTGTATTTAGAGATGCTTTCCCCCTCCCTTTACTATTTATTGTAGGGAAATAAAAAATTGTTATATAACTAAACTAAACATCCTAAAAAAAAAACACCCCAGATTGGAACTTTGCGCTGTGGTGCAAGAATCTGGATATGGAAGAGAAAATATTTGGCTTATGCTATCTGGTCTTACCTACGTTTAGAAAAGTGGATTTTTAGTTTACAGGAAAGTAGTTGTTTACAAGAAGGAAGAATATTTAAAAATTCCCCACGAACTGCTTCAATCTAGATTTAATAAGAGTGTGTGTTTTGTGTTCAACTGGACAAGACATGACAGCTGCGCACATTGACGAATGCCCTGCATTATCTCATTGTAATTGTATTGTAGAAAAATAATGAGAGCACGAAGCCTTATGACTTAATAGTCAACAGGCTGGCATTTGATAAATAAATAAATAAAAATTTAATAAGAGCTCCACGGAATTATCTTTACTAGTAGAACTTTCGCACATGAATCAAACAAATGGAAAGATAACACGAAAGATCAATCATGCTTAAAGCATTGATTATGAAACACTTTCCAACTTCAATGCAATTTTATTTAAAAAAGTCGAAAATGCAATACATTCCTCAGTAATGTTTTAAAACTTATCACAATACTACATTGATTTATTATATTTGAAAACTTAAACCTTCATTGAAAAAAATGAACTTCATTCAAATAACGGCATTCAAATATAAATTGCCTGGTTTAAATATCTCTAAAATGCAATACATTCCACGGTAATATTTTTAAAACTATCATAATACTACGATAATTTATTATATTTGAAAACTTCATCGAAAACAACTGAAATAAATTCAAATGACGTCACAGAAAAAATAACACGCCTGGATCTCTCTATAAAAGCAGGATTTCATTCATAACTTTCTCACATTCATTTCATTCATCACAATACTATAGTAATTTATTTTATTTAAAAATTAAGACCATGGAGCTACAATTCATAAACTCTATGCTTAAAACTTCATCGAAAAAAATCGTCCTTCTGTTTATAAAATCAATTAATATTTCATTCATATCAGCCATGCAGACTCCATGGACTGAATTATTTTGTGTTAAAGAAATACAGAAATTCTAATACAACTCATTCTACATATTTTGCTGTTTACATTTTACATAGGTGAAAAATAGGCTTAGTTGTAGAAATAATCAAATTTGAATGAGAATTTAAACTCAAATATATTGTCATTGTGTTATTTTAGTATGTTGATGCACAGAATTTAAGCAAAAATAAAGTAGTTTTAGGACGGATACAACACTCAACATGAATTAAAAAGAACTTTAAAAAATCACGATTTTGAAACAAGATGGATGCCATATATTGTTTTGAAGTGGACCATGTGATCGTTTCATATCATGGTCACGTGATCGTTTCATATAAGAGGTGTAATTATTATTTTAATTTTTATTTAAAAAATTACTGAATATATTTCGCAGAATTTTTTTTTATATATTTTATGGAACAATTTGACTATTACCTAAAATTTTCGAAGCAATTTGTGAATTTTAAATCCGCTTAAAAAATGTTTGAAAAATTAGGTCCCATAGGGTTCAATGTATTTCATTTTTTCAACCCGGGTTCAATCCAAAACTAATTGGGTGATATTATTCATTTATATTCCCATAGGTCCTACAGACCGTCTGAACAACATACTAAAATTTCATTTTGATTAAGTCATTTTTACGGCAGTTATCGTGCTAACGGACAGACAGACAGAATGAACAAAGTCATAAACACTTTTCAACTTTGTTGTAAAGTGTTAAAAACGATTTCATGTATAAAACGTTAGTAATTATCATGCAATAAAAAATTGATTTTTATTTCAGAATTATTTTTCTTTGGCAGATATTGAATCAGTCATCGTTTTCAGAAATGAATGTTTCTAAAGAACAATGTTAGTGGTTAACATACAAAGAAAATTATTTTTCCATCTAGCATGCCCCTTTTCTGCACTATAGTGTTTTCTGCACATTAGTGTTGCAAGATTACAATTTTTAAAATATTAAGCCAAATGTATTTAATATTTCACTGAAATTACAGTCATGCTATTTTAACACCTAGCTAATAATTTTATTTTTATTCAATTTACGTGGCACTACAGATGAAATCCAGTTACAGTAGCCACACAAATATAAGAAGAACAGAACATAAATACAATAATACTAAGTAGTATACATGTCAAGTACATCTAAACAGGTTTTTTTTAAACAGGCAGGAGTCAAATATATCAATATCAGTACAATAGGTATTATATAGATCAACAAATTCATAGATAGAATAGCATTTCATGTAATTGTGTTTATAAAAATCTGATGTAGGCAACACATGACTTTCCTTATACATATAATGCAATAAATTTACTGCTTTTACAGTTAAAAAAAATGTTATTCTTATAGTAGATACTTATATTCTTTCCATGATATTCAATTAGTCGTCATTTTCATTGATTTAGCGTCATTTTTATCAATTTGGCGAGATTTTTGTTAATTTGGCAACAATTTAAAATGTCGCCAAGTTGGCGACATTCCGCCAAATTCGCCGCCAAAATCTCGCCAAGCGTTATGGACGGAGAAATAAGTTATTCTTACAGCAGATAAATGACTATTGCCATTCAAATACAAAAGTATTAGTCAAAGTATCTTTTTTCATGAATGGAACGAGCTAAATCCATGAGAATGATGTCACCAAATTTATCGCATGATATTACATATGAAAAGTGAACATGTTTCTCAATAGGAAATATTTTTTTTTAATTTGTGGGATTTGCGATTGCATACAAAAACAATAGGCTTCCAAAATTCATGGATTGTAATTTTTGTACCAAATTTCGTTCTAATCGGTCCATTCGTTCGTCAGTTATCATCTCCACAGACTCACTGACACACACACACACACACACACACACACACACACACACATACTTTCACACACACACACACACACACACACACACAGACATCACTTCAAAAATTCAAAAATGTTTGATTCGTGATCAGGGTTGCTTGAAACATGCTCTCCCGTCGAAAACTCGAATTCGAATTTTCGACCCCGTCACAATACTTTCCTTATACATTATGTATATAAGGAAAGTAATAATGGATCTAAGTTAGGCCTATAATAATATTTTAACATTCGTTTTGGCCCCTGATTCAAAGGTGACAACAAAACCATTTCACTTTACCAGGAATTCCCCCATTTAATAATTTTTGTCATTTTTCAGAAATTCTTCATTCTAACATAATATTATCCAACGGAAATGCAGACTTACTCTGCTGTAAAAACTGAATTCGGGTTTTAAATTTGAGATAAGTATACAGCGCAACTAACATCGGGGTCTGCCATAGATGCCTGGAGCGCCAAAAGACGTATGAAGTAGAGGTCTGCACAAGCCGGGCCAGAACTGACCCATTGATGGTGAATCCGATCTGTGCCGAAAATCTTTGAATTACATCCTAAAGTGCCTGTATGTAAAAGTGTAATGTGGGCAACACATGACTTTCGCTACATAATGCATAAACTTTACTTCCTTCACAGCGAAATAATGATATAATACAAGTTCCACGTAGCAATGTTTTAACTTTGAATCATATATCAACATCTGGGTCTTTTTGATGGCAACATGTTAAACTATTTTAAAGTGCCAAAAATAAAATGACTTGTCCGCTAAGTAATATAGTACTATATAAAGCGATTTGCCATATTTCAAGGTGCCGGTTGAACACGAACCTATTCGATTTTCTCACATACTTCCCGGCCGTCCAAACAGTTACCTTACACCTTTCTGGTAGGTCGGACGGTCTGGGTCTCAACAACAACAACACCAGACTACATTTTTAAGTAGACTGTGATTTTTTTTCTGTATCTACTAAAAAATCTGTAGCGTTGGTGAATCTGTATGGTTTTGAGAAATCTGTAGCGTTAGTCTAAATAAGCATAATTATAACATATTACCCTTCGTTTTAAAGAGAAGGAAGAAATAATTTTAAAGAGCTTGAAAGAATCTATCGATTGATGCAAAATTTAACAATACATCCCTGGAGAGGGGTAACTTGTACCCCGAGATGGCTAATGACGTTACGAATACAAAAATTGTATCACTGCTATTTATCACTACAATGATTTAAACTATTAAGTTTCATAATCATTGAAAGATACATAATCCATTTCATGCATGATTCTATTACATTTTGTCCTGTACTGCCCTGTTAAGAAAATATAAAATTGCGAATAAATTTCGAAGTTTTCACTCGAATGTCAAAAAATTCTATCTAGTTCTAAATTTTTCGTTAACAAAGCCAATTATAAAGTTGAGTGAAAATCTATTAATATTTGTGGCAGCTATGGTGTACACAAGAAATAGACCACAGGCAGACGCAGATTCGTCATCCAAAATCTCGAAATCTAAAATTTTCGTGAAAGCAACACTTCGCAATAATATACAAGCGGATACAAACAGCTCAATAATAGAGTTTCTATTTAAAAACTACGAAGCCTTAAAAGCACTGGATATTTTACTTTCCCTGAAATGCATGGTAATGGATAGGAAAAGTATTGAAATTATGTCGAAATTCACAAGTCGAGTTTTCGACGGATCTACACATTTTGAGACCTCTAGAACACGAGGACACTATTTTCAGCGTGACGTCTGTATGTGTGTGTGTCTGGGTATACAGTTTTTTTATCCACTCTAACTCAAAAACTAATTGGCCAAATTTCATAAAATTTTATAGGTAAGCCCCTTTTGGAGTACCCTGGTGCTGATTAGATTTTGGTATAATTCGGGATAAAAGAACCTGCCTTTCTTTGCGAAATGGCCCGCAAAATATGTCTATCCACTCTAGCTAAAAAACCAATAGAAAAAATTTCACAAAATTTGGTGGATAAGTTACTTGTGGATTACTCTGATGTTGATTAGATTTTGGTACAATTCGGAATTAAATAACCTGCATTTTTTGATAAACGGTCCGCAAAAAGTGTACGCATCCACTTTAGCTGACAAACTAATTGACCATATGACACAAAATTTGTTGGATAAATTGCTTGTGGGATGCTTTGGTGATGGTTAGATTTTGGTATGACTCGGATAAAAAAAAATCTGCCTTTTTTGAAAAATGGCTAAAATATCCGATTTAAAATAAAATACTATATATGCTCAAATGTATCAATTAAATGCTCGTTTTATACTTAATGTTTAACTACAAAAAGGAATAAGATCAACCTCATTACTCTAAGATAGACCATTTTCGAGATATAGCATAAATTTTTAATTTTAAAGAACTGAAGACGTTTTTCGCTGTAGTTAAAAATAACTATTTAATGAAATTTCTTGAAACTTAGTAGTTAATTCCCTTTATGATTATCCTGATGCTAATTCGGTTTTGATAATATTCGGAAAAGTATAACAGACACTTTTTGGCGAAATGGTCCGCAAAGTTAGTGAAAATCTGAAATAAATGAATAAAATTGTTGAAACATATTAATGAAGTACTTGTCCTTCAGGTAAATTTTGACAACAAAGCGAATAAGATTGACTCCATGACTGTAGGATGAACCATTCTCCAGATATTTTAATTTCTTGGAATTTTGAGGACCTGAAGAATTGAAAGTGAATTAAGTTGCCAAATGAAACGAAGATGCAATAAAAAGGCAAATTGGATGTAATATCAGAAAAGTATCCATATTATTTTCTGCAATTAAACTCATTTTAGTGCATAATGAAACAAGAAATATCAATCATGCATAAATCATTGATTACGAAACATTTTCCAACTGAAATACAATTTTATTTAAACATCTCTGAAATGCTATACATTCAGCGCCGATATATTTTAAATTATCGCAGTACTACAATAATTTATTATATTTGAAAACTTAAAACTTCATCCAAAAAAAAAAAAAAAGAACTTCAAATCACGTCATCGAAATATAAATCGTCTGGCTCTCTAAGTAAAAACAATGAATATTTAATTCATATAACTTTTATTTCAGACTCCAGAGGTAAATAATTTTGCAGGAAAAAAATCAACAACTCTTAAGCAACCCATCTTAATCACTTGTTTACATTCTGAATCTATTAAAATTAGGCTTCGTTGTAGAAATAATCAAAGTTTGATGATCATTTGAACTCAAAAATATTGTAATTGCCTTGGCACAAAATATAGATGCACAGAAGATACGCAAAAGTAAAGTGATTTTAGGACGGATGCAACACTAAATATAAATGTCCAGCCACTTAATAAGCTGCTAATACCCTTTGGATTAGTCGAGTGTCCTGGGTTTTCAACTAAATATAAATGTAAAAGAGCTTCAAAAATCACTTTTTTACATTGGGAAAAAAATGATGGATACCATATTTTATCTTGAAGTGGGTCACGTGATGTTTTCATATAATATAGATGCAATTATTATTTTAATTTTTATTTAAAAACTACCAAACATATTTTACAGTTTTTTTATATATTTTATGTGATAATTTAAATATTTCCTAAAAATTTCGAAGCAATTTGTGAATTTTATTTGCTTATAAAATTTTTGAAAAATTAAGTCCCATAGGTTAAATATATTTCACTTTTTCAATCCAGGTTCAATCCGAAACTAATTGGGTGATATTATTCATTTACATTCCCATATGTCCCACAGACTGTCTCAACAACATACTAAAATTTCATTTTGATAAAGTCATGTTTACGGCAGTTATCTTGCGAACGGACAGATAGACAGACAGAACGAACGAATAAAGTCATGAACACTTTTCAATTATGTTGAAAAGTGTTAATAAAAAAGGACAAAATGAATTTGAATCTGTAGGGAAAGTCATGTGCTGCCCACATCAGATTTTTTTAAATTTCTGGCAATGTTTTGAGAAATACTGGAATGGGCCAGTGATCTTAGATAAATAACTTGTGTGCCGAAATACATTTATCTCAAAAGTCTATCCAAACATGCATGTAATCCCACACCTAAGTAGTTTCCTACTCTGTATGCGACCAGAAGGAACAGTATGCGGCAAAGTAATGAACGGAAGGTAACTTTTGTCGGATCACGCTTCGTATTCAACCAATCTAGTAATCGAAGCTGCATCGATTATTCGAAAAGTGATTGTTTCGGAAATTGTTTTCCCAAACAAGAAATAAAGTGTTGGTGAAATAGTTCTTCAAATTTATGTGGCAAAGCAATTCTTCACCAAACCTCTTTGACGAACTCGATGACAATTCTTGGTGCACTCTGTCCCCAACCTGTTACTCTTGAGCACCACAGTTCTCGCGGTCAATTATTTGGTGCACGAATCATAATATAGTTCATTAGAATATTTGGCATGTCAATTATTATTATTATTATTATTATTATTATTATTATCTTTTTTTTTTACTAAAAGGGCTATTTAAGCCCTATACTGTTTAACTAGATAAATTATAGAATTTAGAACAAATTTATATTTATTATGTATTTATGATAATATGGTAGTTCACTCAGCAACCACTATGAAAGCGAAGAAATTTTAAAAATATCAGTTATCAGAACAAAATAACATTTTTAGCCGCAATTCAAGTATAATGTATTAAAAAAGCTACAAAATTTATTAAAATTCAACGAGTTATTTAATTAATATAGAAATTTATTTATAAATTAGTCTATAAAACATTTATATTTGCTATTTCCTGAAAAATGTAATGCTACTGCGTGTTGGTGCTCTTCTTTAATAATTCATTAAAAAATCATTCAATTGTCCAATGTATAATGTTCTGATGCTCTCTAAATAAATTAAACGCTGTGCTGGTTCTCCTTAGAAGAATTTGAAATAGTTTTGTATTTTCCCAATTAAAAGTTTACATAGAGTTGGTGCTCCCTGAAATACTGTGCGAGTGCTCCTTAGAAATCCACTAAATACTGATGTACCCATAGATCTGCATATTACTGATGCTTCCTAGAATAATATGAAATAATGTTGGTGATCTCTAGAAGAATATGAAATACTGTTGATGCTCCTTAGAAAAATTTGACATAGTCTGGTGCACGTTCATTAGAGATAAACAGTTACGGATCCCTGCTCTACTGGCTGCTTAGAAAACATGCCAAATATATTTCTGTCCTAGCTTCCCTCTCAGATGAATTACTTTTAAATGCCATTTTGCCATTCTTTAACTTCAATGAAATGTATTGTTAAATTGCATTGTTAGAAAGAAAATCCTAATATTTCTTTATTACAAAAGAAAATTAGGAAAAATAAATTATTTACTTTTAGGAAATCCAAATCTTTCCAAATCAAGAAACTCCTGAACAAGAGCCGAAAACACAGACATTCTACTCATAGGGGATTTCTGCCAGATGCAAGGTCTATCTGTGACTAAGCGGTTTGCTTTTTAGCCTTTAAATCCTTATAAAGGCGGATTAGAAACTTAAATTAGTTATAGATGAATCACAAACACATATATATATATAGTGCTCATATAGTTCGAAATCAACTTTATTACAGCTTCCTGTAAAAGCAGCTTTTGTGTGCATAAAATAAAAATGTAACGCTAAAAGATTTCCCAAGCCGAAAATTGCAAACATCGACTAAAAGAGGCTTTCTTATTTAGAAAAAAAGTTTCTACTTCCTAAAAGGCATCTGGAATTATTTATCGTACTTAAGAGCTGGGTACATATATTTTACAGTCTGAAGTTACAGTTAAAATTGATTTATGGACATATATAGTGGGCTTTGTTCTAGCCATTTATATTTGATGTAGCCCCTTTTTCGTTAATAAATAATCACCAGAATTTCGTCTACTGAATTGAAACTTAATAAATGCCCATTATTTGGATCTGTGTATAGAAAACCGGTTCAAAGAATCGAAAATTTTGATAATTAGATGGGGGGGGGGGAATATACGTAAACTTGATGGAATTCAGAATTTTCTACTTGAAACATTGGGACTTGTTTATTTATCAAAGTATAAATGTATTTTCTTTCCATTTGTGAAATATTATATTAAGTTAAAACATGTAACGAATGATTTCAAAATGTGTTAGATTGATTATAGGGCAGATCTGTATTATCACAAATTTTATTTTTTTTCTTACTGTCTTCCAACACTTATTAATCTTTAAAACACAAGGAATCCCATGAGCCATAGACGTCATCCATAGTTGTAAACGTGAGAAGGGGATTGGTGGAAAAATTACATTAGTACCCTTTAGTCCTTATTGGAAATGAAATCCTGCACTTTTACCCCCATTCGCCTAGCTCCTCGCCTTTCCAAAATCCTGACAAAGCCTACTATTTCAACATCAATAAAGAAAAGTATATATATATATATATATAATCTTATATTTTGCAGTAATAGAGTCTTTCATGTTCCTAAAATTTGATATTGCTAAATTGTGGTAAATTGCAATGTCCTTTCTACCAGCGTGATTATTGACTTTTCCGTCCAGAAGGAGGATGAAAAGAGCAAAACCAGCCCACTGATGTTAGTCGCTGCACTGGAAGACAGATTTGAAAACAGTGTTTGATGGTTAAAATCACATTTTTGATAATAGATAATAAGCCCAAATATTTTAGATACAGCTAATTTTACTACTTTATTGAGATAATTTCGCTTTCCAGAAAATTTTCGATTTCAACATGTTTATGCCAATATATGTTTCAAGACCTTCTCAACACGTTTTGACTATTTTTAGAGTGATGTCCATCTGTATGTCTGCCTACCTGATGTCTGTGGTCGGTTTCTTGAGTGTACGATAGCAACCATAAATATTAATGGATTTTCGTGAAACTTTATATCCGGCTTTGTTATCCAAAAATATAGAACTAGATAGAATTATTTAATTCGAGAGCAAACTTTGAATTTTATTCTAAATTTTATATTTTTTTAACATGGCAGCGTAGGACAATATTTGATATAATCCTGCATAAAAGGCTTTATGGATCAATGATCACGAGACTTTAGTTTCAATCATTGTTGTGAAAAATAGCCGCGATACAAATTTTCTTGTGCGTGGCGTCATTAGCCCCCCTTGGGGAGCAAGTTACCCCCACACCCGGGGATACATTGTCAAGTATAGTATCAATCAAAAGATTTTTTCAAGTCCTTCAAAGTCAAGGATAACACGCTATAGTTGAAATCATTTAATCATTGGGAGCCACAATACCGATTTTTCAAATTTTTTGTTGTAAAATTTGAAAAAAAAAATGAATTCTGGTATGAAAAAGTCGAGTTGAGCCACGCTACAGTTAATTTTGTCTGCAAAATAAGCACATGATATGACGATCAATATTATGCATGGAATATTATTTACTAAAATATGTCTAAACAGATCTTATACCCACAGGTACTTTTGCATGCGGATAGTAACAGAAAGATGGCGAAACAATAAACTGAACGTAACTTTCGTGTTAGAGTAGTAAGTGCCACGAAAATTGTTTGCCCAATGAAATATAAAAAGAAAATGGCGACGAAGTTCTTCGCAGAACTTCTGCTGTGGACTCTACTCAATAGAAGTGACTCGCTGATACTTCGTGATGGTTGCGCTTTAATTGCATTGATCGATTATCGGTCACTCTCTCTCTCTCTCTCTCTCTCTCTCTCTGCACTGCCTCTATCGAACTAAGAACACGCAAAAACTATTTGTGTCAAACAAAATGTGTAAGAGTCTTGTTCAACGTCCTTTTATCGGTCATTCTGTTTTTAAAAAATTGTTACAAGATTTGACTGTAATAGTTAAAACTATTCACCTAAGGAATTGAAAGGCAGTATAATGTCCTGGGTTTAAACTAGTAAAGAAAAATATTTACCCTTTTACAGACATTATTTAACTAAGCACCAAATGTGATTTTGTTAAATATCTATGTGAAATAAATATATGATATAAAACTATATGATATTTTTTTTCAATAACTATTGTTTCATACCAAACAATAAGAGAAAATCTTAGGACTGATTCGCACTTTAGTTACATATCCGTAAATCGATTAATTTCGCCATCGAGAAAATATAATTTTGTGGAACATGTAAGGTTAATGACGGCTTTGCTTTTTAACTAGAATTGCAAAAAACGTTTAAAACAAATACCAAAAACACAATTAAATTCAGATGATGTCGATTATAAAACAGAAATTAAAAAAAAAATCTGATGTGGGCAACAGATGACTTTCCCTGCAAATTCAAATTCGTTTTCTCTAAATTGAATTTAATGACACAAAATAGCACGCATAATTATTTGAAATGCCACTGAATTTGTACTTTTAATTCGATTTTCGTTTCATTTAGTAACTGAACGTGTTTTCAAATGCAGCTCAGCAAAAATGCGAGAAACTCAAATATCTCAAGAACGGTTGGACGCTGAACGTAGAATAATGGAGTTGGTGTTATTCTTTTCATCGTTAAAAATTACGTATAAAACAAGTATTTAATTGAAGTATTCACACATGCTTAATCTTTTATTTTATATTTTACTGCTTTTTGCCGGCCGTTTTGCAAAAAATAAATAAATAAATAAATAAAAGACAAGATTTGTTTTTCCAAATCGTACCAAAATCTACTAAACACCAGGGTAACCTACAAGTGACTTCTACCAAATTTTGTGAAATTTGGTAAATCAATTTTTTAGCTAGAGTGGATACATGCGATTTTTGCAGGGCATTTTGCAAAAAAAAAAGGCGGTTTCTTTTATCCCGAATCGTACCAAAATTTAATCAGCAGCAGGGTTACCCACAAGTAACTTATCTAACAAATTTTATTATATTTGGTCAATTATCTTTGAGTCAGAGTGAATACAGACATGTTTTGGGGACCATTGCGAAAAAAAAAAGCAAAAAAAAGCAGGTTTCTTTTATCCTAAATTGTACCAAAATCTAATCAGCACTAGGATACCTCACAAGGGGCTTACCTATAAAATGTTATGAAATTTGGCCAATTACTTTTTGAGAAAGAGTGGATACAAAATCTTCACACCCAGACACGCAGGCACAGACGTCACGCTAAAAATAGCTTTTTGGTGTTCTGGAAGTCTCAAAATGTGTAAATCCGTCGATAACTCGATTTTTCAAATTTGGTACGATTCCTATACTTTTCCTATGCTTAACTTCCTTGAAGGCAATAGGTATAAGTATGTTAAGTGACTACAATTATTTCAAGGGCATTATAAGCTCCTTTCTTCTTGAGCAAAAGAACAGTATGTGCCCTTAAAAACAGCTAGAAAGATGCTTATTTGTCCATCTATCTGTTTTTAGTTGCGTAGCGGAAAATATAAGAGACCCACAGCTACAAAATTTGGTACAATGATACTTCTGTTACAACTCAAAGAGATCTCGGCACGATTATTTTTAATTCATATTAGGTTTTCAGTTAATAAATGTTGAAGTGCTATCCTCAGCTATTGAAAATATCATCGCTGAGTTCCCATTTTCACACCACTGGAGAGATCAATCTTTTCAACAAGTTTAAAATTGAATAAGTAGCATAATTTCCTCATTAAAAAATATCATCGAAACATGAAACGTTTATGATATTTCATATGTATATTTTATTTCCGAAAATAGGAACCTCGCAAAATTCCAATTTCTGGTATAAATACTACGTGGTATCTTCGCATTCTAATGAATCTTTTTTTTTAATTACTCTGTTTCTGAATTTTCTATGAATTTTAATGTGAAATCTTGTATACATTTTCAAAGCTCTGCTAGATTATTTAGGACAAATTAAAAGATATTATTTAGGGCATATCAAAAGAGCTTTTTTAGGGCATATAATCAATGTTTCTTTCAGGACTTTGTGACCGGCGGGGGGTTGGGGGGGGGGGGGGGGGCTCGAATGAAATTTTAAAGGAGCAAGTTTTCTATTTGCCCTATATAAATTTTTCATATATTAATTCTAAATTTGCCCTATATTAATTCTATTTGCCCTAAATGCTGTCACATAAATAGAAACTAAGTAAAGATAAAATGTCTCCGGGTGGTCGAATACTCATCCCTGGGGGGGACTTCGCCCCCCCCCCCCTGGAGGTATGTCTGAAAGAAACACTGAATATACGTCTGCGCAGAGGATAAAAGACGTATTTCGGGCATAATACAGTCGTATTAAGGCATCGTTTTGCCTAGTATCAGACCAAAAAGCTAGTATAGATTACTCCTCAAAGGTCAGGCCCAAGACGTATTATGCTTCCGCCCAACAGACTAAGGCGTGTTTAGGAGCTTATTTGGGGTATGCTACTCACTTACTAAGCCCGCTTAGTAAGTGAATATGTACACACAGCCGGCAACTACATCTTTTGAAAAACTGTATGAATGAAATAAATTAACCCCTGCTTTAAATTCTGAGCAAAGCCGGGCACTTTTTATACGTAGTCGAGAGCTGTTGCAAGAATGCTTATATTGCAGTTAAGATATTTCAGAAAAAGGCTGCAGTCGTGGCGTGTGTGCCCTATATATGTATACTAGCAGCGATTACCCGGCGTTGTCAGGATTTACCATGCAAAATTGTACCGGAACATTATAAAAATTACACCGAAACATTATAGGGTCGTGAATCTTATACATTGCTTTTTCGCTGTGAAAGATGCCGTATCGGATATTAAACAAGAAAGATCAATCATGCTTAAAGCATTGATTATAAAACACTTTCCAACTTCAATGCAATTTTTTAAAAAAAGTCGAAAATGCAATACATTCCTCGGTAATATTTTAAAACTTATCACAATACTACATTGATTTATTATATTTGAAAACTTAAACCTTCATTGAAAAAAATGAACTTCATTCAAATGACGGCATTGAAATATAAATTGCCTGGTTTAAATATCTCTAAAATGCAATACATTCCACGGTAATATTTTTAAAACTATCATAATACTACGATAATTTATTATATTTGAAAACTTCATCGAAAACAACTGAAATAAATTCAAATGACGTCATAGAAAAAATAACACGCCTGGATCTCTCTATAAAAGCAGGTTTTCATTCATTTCATTCATCACAATACTATAATAATTTATTTTATTTAAAAATTAAGACCATGGAGCTACAATTCATAAACTCTATGCTTAAAACTTCATCGAAAAAAATCGTCCTTCTGTTTATAAAATCAATTAATATTTCATTCATATCAGCCATGCAGACTCCATGGACTGAATTATTTTGCGTTAAAGAAATACAGTAATTCTAATACAACTCATTCTACATATTTTGCTGTTTACAATTTACATAGGTAAAAAATAGGCTTAGTTGTAGAAATAATCAAATTTGAATGAGAATTTAAATTCAAATATATTGTCATTGTGTTTTTTTAGTATGTAGATGCACAGAATTTAAGCAAAAATAAAGTAGTTTTAGGACGGATACAACACTCAATATGAATTAAAAAGAACTTTAAAAAATCACGATTCTGAAACAAGATGGATGCCATATATCATTTTGAAGTGGATCATGTGATCGTTTCATATCATGGTCACGTGATCGTTTCATATATGTGTAATTATTATTTTAATTTTTATTTAAGAAACTACTGAATATATTTCGCTGAATTTTTTTTATATATTTTATGGAACAATTTGACTATTACCTAAAATTTTCGAAGCAATTTGTGAATTTTAAATCCGCTTAAAAATGTTTGAAAAATTAGGTCCCATAGGGCTCAATGTATTTCATTTTTTCGACCCGGGTTCAATCCAAAACTAATTGGGTGATATTATTCATTTATATTCCCATAGGTCCTACAGACCGTCTGAACAACATACTAAAATTTCATTTTGATTAAATCATTTTTACGGCAGTTATCGTGCTAACGGACAGACAGACAGACAGACAGACAGAATGAACAAAGTCATAAACACTTTTCAACTTTGTTGTAAAGTGTTAAAAAATGTCTATATATTCACTAAATTGTAATTGAAAATTTTAATTTCTCATATAAAGACCTGGAAAACATTGGATTGTCTTGCTAAGAATCTATGTCCAAATACATTTGTCTTAACTTTGCCTAAATGTGTCTAATGTGCTTACATGAATACTTTCATGCAAATACTTCCTATCTTTGCATGCATATACAGGAACTGAAAAAAAGGAATGTTAGTAATAAAAAGTAAAGTATCATGCTTCATATTCACCCTATCAGGTAATCGAAACTCCATCGATTATTTGAGCAGTGGCTGCTTCGGAAATTGTTTGCCCAATCGAGAGGAAAAAATAAAATATCTGACAAGTAGATACAAAAGTTCTGCAACGGACTCGGTGGCCAGAAGTTTCTCACTGATCCTTGGTGAGGGCTGCGCTTTAATTGCATTTATCGATCATCGGTCACTCTATGTGCTGTCTCTGCCGAACTGAGACACACACAATAGCTGTTTGTGTGCAACAACACCACGAGAATATTTTTTTTCAGTGCCATTTTTATCGTTTTTTCACTTTTAACCCTTTTGGTAGGGCATACGTTACATTTTTTATAATTCGATTAAATAATATGAAAATTCTTAGAACTTAGATGTATTAGGTATCTTTTGAGTTCATACATTGCGGATTTCAACTGTATATTTAAATAAGATTCAAATTTTCAGGTTCTTTTACATCTTTCGATATGGTGGGAGAAAGGTGGTTTCCTACCAGACATTTTTTCCTCCATTGAAAAAAACTTCCACAAAACAGATTTGATACAAACTACTTCTGTAATTTTTATCATGTGCCTTTTCATTGCGTCTTTTCTGAAGCTGCAATTTATTTGTAATCTTATTTAAAATGGCATTTTATTTATATAAGGAAACATGTGTTATCAAAGTTGTATATAATATAATATATATTATATATATTTATTCTTTTCCATTCATGTTATTTACTATTTTTAATCTCCCAATATTAGTATCAATCAATAATATCCCAATATTGGTCAATTGTCATTTTCGCACCTCTTCATTAAATACCAGTTTAATTTAAATGAAATGAAATAATTAATTGCCAAATAACAAAGCTTTTGGCAATTATTTTATTTACCATCAGCAATTTAAAATAAAATTGATAAATATTTGTAATAAATAAAGAATTTCCAGAACTTTTCTTGATTACTAATTGATTGATAAATTTGCTAATTTAAATTTTAAAATAAGAATCATAAGTAGATTGTTAACTGGGTATGTAAAATACTAAATTTACTTTTAATTAAGACATATATGAATAATTTATTTATAACAATCTGATCCATTGAGATTGACTAATTTCTTTCACTTTCTTCCGAAAGAAACCCAGCCCCGTTTAATGGAAAATATAATTTAAAGGTCACATTAAAAAGAAATCTGATGTAGGAATTACATGACTTTCAGTATCTAAGGATCCATGGCGTTTGCATTTCGAGGCACCTGAGGGAGAACCAACCCTTCCATCCCCACGTCGAATAGTAAGCAATTTTCTTTAGCATATGTGACTTTCAATATATAATGCAAGGAATTTATTTATTTCACAGTGAAAAACTGATGTATAAGCTCCACTCCACGACACAATATTTTGAACATTGAATTATACGTTTGGCTTTTTTTTTTTTTTTTTTTTCTGGATGGTAGCGTTTAAAGCCATTTCACAGTACCATTTTCGTGAAACTCTAAATAGACAGTTATCAATATTGATAGCATCGACAATACGCAATATAGTCCATTAATATAATATAATTCACCAATTTGCCGTCATTTTCACAATTTTGACCATATTTTCGTCAGTCATAGCGCCAATTTGGCAATATTTTGCTAATTTAGTCACCAAATTTGCCAAATTTATCATCAGTCATTACAGACAAATGGAGAAAAGAACTTTTATCAATGACTATTGGCGAATTGTTAGAAGTGTAAAATTACTACTACTGGAACGAACTAAATCCACGAAAATGATGTTAACAAATTTATGGCTAATACTACATATGAAAAGTGAACCTATTTCACTTATTAATGTTTTATTATTATTGCTTTATTTTTATTTCACTTATTAATGCTTTATTATTTATATTAATACTTTTTTAATTTTATATGATTCTTTTAATAAATGTATTTGTCAGATGTGTATTATCTCGTGAACGGTTCATGCTAGCGTTTTAATGTTTGTGTCATTCGTTTTCTAATGAAAATTTACATAAGAAATGATCATTTGCATAACATTACTGAAGGTTCTAATTTTTCAATTATGTTTTCAAACATTTGGGGGACATTTAATAGCGTTTAAAACCAATAGGATTCCAGTATTCACTGATCGTAATATTTGTACAAAATTTCATTTAAAACATTCTGTTCGTTCGTGAGCTATCGCATATTCAATACACGCGCACACGTACACATACACGCGCACACGCACACATACACGCGCACACGCACACATACACAGACGCATACACACATACACACACACACATACACAGAGAAAGAAAGAGAGAATCACTTCATAAACGTTCGATTTGAGTTCATGAATGCTTGAAACGTGGTCTTCCGTTGAAAACTCGCATTCGAATTTTCGACCTCTTCAGATTATTTTCTTTCTGCATTATTCTGTGTATATAGGAATAGTAATAAGTACTGGTGGCTCGCCAGTATTCCGCAAGTAGGTCTTAATGAAATACATAATTTTAAAATCAAATAAAGATAAGTAATTGTTTCTTGAGCAGTCCATGATAGAAAAAGAATTTTCAACTCGAAAAATATTATATTTCTTATATTATTCCAGAGAGAGGAGAACTTTTAGTATTGATTTTTGCCAATAGTAAAATTTTTATCACCTGAAATAAAACTTAAAAAAAATATACTATATTATTTCATACATTATCAAAATATTTATGTTAGCCTAAGACTCTTTTATTACTTAAGCTTAAATGCATGGGGAAAATGCCAATAAATTAGATTAGCAAGCCGGAGTCATTAAAGTTTGAGAACCACTGCTCTGTGACATTATTTACAATAAATTATTATTTAAGACGTATCTTATGGTTACGGTTTTGTATAAATGAAATGTTTTGTTGTATTTGTGTTGTCAGGTGTTGGTGTATTTATATTGTTAGGTTTTGCTGTATGCATTTATGTTGTTAAGTTTTCCCGTGTTTGTGTTGTTAAATTTTGTTATACAAGTTGCTATACATGTTTATTGCCAGAAGTACATACTTTTTCTGCTCCGCATGCACGTAGGAACAGAGAGAACAACAGAAAGAGATCAACAAAAGGTAAAACTTTCGTAAGATCACGATTCGTATTCAATCTATCTGGTAATCAATACTCAATCGATTATTGAAGCAGTGGCTGTTTCGGAAATTGTTTGTCCAATCGAGAGGAGGGGGTGGGGGGTGATGGTTGTTGTTGTTGAAACCCAGACCGTCCGACCTACCAGAAAGGTGTAAGGTAACTGTTTGGACGGTCGGGAAGTGCCACCCAATTTAGACCGGAACCCAGTGGGGGAGACATCCACAGGGACCGTACCCTCCTTCCCCTACCACCAACCTCTCGGAAGGACTTTCGGACCCACATGTTTAACGTGATCGTACTCCGCATGAACACGGCGGTAGTTTTGGCAGTGGCTGGAATCGAACCCGGGCCTACCGAGTGCAACTCCAGCGCGCTAACCAATGGGCTACCGCGCCCCTGGGGGGTGATGGTGTCGAAGTAGTTGCCAAACTCCTGCGACGGACATGGTGGTCAGCTAGCAAAGTTTACTCCCTGATATTTACAGTGAAGGTTGTGCTTTAATTGCATTTATCGATTCCAGGTCATTCTATATGCTTTGCCTTCGTAAGATTAAGAAACACGCAGAAACTATTTCTACTCAATACGATAGTTTCTAAAGACTATTTATTTGACTGATAGTTTTACACGAAAGTTTCTAAAGTAATTAGTAGTTTTCAGTAAGTTGTAGTTAGTAGTTTTCAGTAAGTAGTAGTTAGTAGTTTTTAGTCTAGAGTAGTAGTTTCTAGCGGTTTCTTAGTAAGTTTCATAGCAGTTTCTAGTCTAAAGAAATAAATAGTTTTTATTAGTTACACGATAGTTTGTAAAGATTATATATTTATTTATTTATTTGATTAATTTTTTATGAAATATGACGTTTTTTGCTTTGTTCTAATAGTGTTGAACAACCGTGTAATGAATTAAAGCGACTCAAAGTTGCAAAAATTTTAATTGTAATTAATTTTACTTTTCTCATTAAATATAAAATATCTGCAGAGTAAATCTCCACTTGACTTTCATATATAGTCACATTCCATACTTTTTGAGTCTACTTGTATTATAATCCATATTAGGCATAAAAGACAATGTATATTTTTATCAGTTTTATTCACGTGATTACTTTACAGAATTTTGTAAAGATTCTAAAATTACATTTTTAAGTCGGCAACAGCACTGTCCCGTCGATAAATAGGGGCATATGACTGATCTGTGTTAATATATGTTACTTTGAATCGAGAATTATCGCATTTCTCCATAGGAAATAGTGCGATAAAAATTTTACAAAATTCAAATAATTCGAGTTCTAATCATGAGAATTACTAAAGATTCTATCAAGCTCTTGTTTTAACCGTAACGTATTTACAAAATTTTACAATGGTAGGCTCATTCGTTGATTTATCATTTCAACATTCATAGGCATGCACACGATACATACTGATACATACTGATACATATAGATAGACGGGCATTTTATTAAAATTATTGAACATTGCTAAGGAACGGAGGGGGGGGGGCATAATTCTCACAAAAGGAAGCCAAGTGAATCCCCATTAAAATTCGGACAAATGCTATTCATAGAAATGGAAAAAATATATTTGGGACACCCCTTCCCTTCCGCCAAAAAAAATCTGGCAACGCTACTAGATGGTTTTAAAACGCGCTTATACGTCAAAACCAATTCGGAAAATTACGGGAAAACAATACATTCTACAATAATATAAAACTTTTAAAATATGCTGAAACGTTTCGCTTAAGGAAAAGAATAATGCATTACATTTACATAAAACAAGAAAGATCAATCATGCATAAAGCATTGATTATGAAACACTTTTCAGCTGAAATGTAATTTTATTTAAACATCTCTAAAATGCCATACATTCAGCGGTGATATTTTTGAAATTATCACAGTGCTACAATAATTCATTTTACTTGGAAACTTAAAACTTCACTAAGGCAATGCTATAAAATCGTCTGTTTCTCTATGTAAAATCAATGAATATTCCATTCATATCACTTATATTGACTCCAGAGCTAAATAATTTTGCATTAAAAATTCAGCAATTCTTATGAAACTCATCTTGCAATATCTTGATTTGTTTACATTCTGCATACGCTAAAATTAGGCTTCGTCGTAGAAATAATCAAAGTTTAGCGATGATTTAAAAAAAAATATTGTAATTGCGCAAGCACAGAATTTAGATACACAAATTATATGCAGAAATAAAACGGCTTTAGGACGGATTCATATACTAAATATAAATATAAGCGTTCCTTAAAAATCCCGATTTTCAATAAGCAAAAAAAAAAAAGAGGATGCCATATATTATTTTGCAATGAGCCACGTGAACTCTTCATATAATATGGTTGTAATTATTATTTCAATTTTTATTTAAAAAACTAGTTAACATATTTTGATGAATTGTTTTTACACATTTTACGTGATAATTTGAACAGTTTCTAAAATTTTTAAAACAATTTGTAAATTTTAACTCCGGTTAAAAAATATTTGAAAAATTAAGTTCCATGGGTTCAATGTATTTCATATTTTCAACCCGGATTAAATCCTAAACTAATCGGGTGATATTATTCTTTTACATTCCTATATGTTCCACAGACCGTCTCAACAACATACTAAATTTTCATTTTGATAAAGTCATTTCTACGGCAGTTATCGTGCGAACGAACAGACAGACAGACAGAATAAACAAAGCCATAAACACTTTCCAACAAAGTCGTCCAACACAGTTCTGTGTTTTCAGGACTACAAATATGCGCATCTTAAAGTCAAAAATATACTATTTAAATATAAATATATATCATAAAAATAAATATTTTAAAATATACTAATAATTTCTTCTAAAGTTTAAATAATTAAGTAATGATTCTCATGCATTTAACTTTTGTAAATGGCTAGATTAAGTTAGATTGTAATGGTGCTATAATCGAAAGCATGATAGTCTAGAGTGGACACAAAGTAAATTAATAAATGGTATAGTTCTATTCATTACTTTGAGAGTAAGGAATTCGTATGTTATGTTGGTAGAATTATCATAAAATCGAAATCTCAGTGGGGGGGTAGAATTCCGAGCTGTTGCCCGCTTGAAAAAATAAACTTTTGATATTTTTTACAGAAGAACAATTTGGTTACGAAACCTAGAAAAGATTTTTTTTTATTTCAGTTTTTCAGTCTTCAAATGTATAAAGATGTTTAAAATTTACTCCAAAACACAAGTATGCATCGAAATAGAGAAGGAAAAGATCGTTTGGGGCCCTAAGCACTTTTTTGATACCACTCCAATGTGCAAACCAATTTTTTTTTTTTAAATATTGAAATAAATTGTTCTGCTATAATATACGAGTAATTTAAAAATTAAATTTCACAAATAAATACAGCTATTTAAAATTAAGGAGGAAGAACTTATGCTTTAGTTTGCAGAATCAAAAATATACAAAGAATTAAAGTTTTTTTTCAATTTTATATTAAGATCCTGCCTCTGTGATATTTTTCTGATCTGTTTCCCAAAATGTTCACTTTTTCTATTTGAGAAAACTGGGATGGAGAAGGAAATGGTCTCAGCACAATGGGAGGGATGCAAATTGTAAATAATTATTTTCACAATGCAGCTATATTTCAAGAACTAATGAAGAGTTAAAAAATAATTTTGTACGATTATTACAATCAGTAACTACTGGAACCTTATGAAATTTAAAAGCGATCGAACGTTTGGAAGAATAAATTTCGAATTCATTTTTGAAAAAAAAAAACACCCTCAATAATGATATATGAATCAGCATTCATGTAATTTTTCATAAGAAAATTATTGGTAAAAATTTTAAAACGCTAGCATGAACAATTTTCCAGATATTTTACGATTTTGGAATGCATTTTGAAAAATTATAAAGTTGATTTTGGCTCAGGTTCTTAGTTTTCTAAATACAGTGGTTAGAAATTCGATATTTTAATATTTTGAACTATTTTGAAAAGTTAGATTCTAATTTCGATATTTTATTATTTTGAACTATTTTTTCAACCATTTCTATATTCTAATATTTTAAACTGTTTTTTAAAAACTTCGATATTTTAATATTTTGAACTATTTTTTAAATGTCTAAAGAAGACAAACCATCCACAAAGAAAGATGTTATTCATGCAAAACCATTTCGGCTCCATCAGACTGCAGCTACTGCCGTTTCTAACACTTTACAGCATAGTTGAAAAGTGTTTATGACTTTATTAATTTTGTCTGTCTGACTGTCCGTTCGCACGATAACTACCGTAAAAATGACTTTATTGAAATGAAATTTTAGTATGTTGTTGAGAAAGTCTGTGGAACATATGTAATTGAATAATATCACCCAATTAGTTTTGGACTGAACCCGGGTTGAAAAAATAAAATACATTGAACCCCATGGGACCAGATTTTTCAAACATTTTTTAAACAAAATTAAAATTCACAAATTGCTTCGAAAATTTTAGAAAATATTCAAATTATCCCATAAAATATATAAAATAAATTTGAGCAAAATATGTTTGGTAGTTTTTTAAATAAAAATTAAAAGAATAATGACACCCATATAATAGGAGTAGGTCACGTGACCCACTTCAAAATGAAATATGGCATCCATCTTGTGTCAAAATTGCGATTTTTTAAAGCTCTTTTTAATTTGTATTTAGTGTTGCATTCGTCCTAAAACCACTTTATTTTTGCGTTTTTTCTATTCATCCATATTCTGCGCCAACGCAGTTACAATATTCTTGAATTTAAATGATCATCAATCTTTGATTATATCTGCAACGAAGCCTAACTTTAATGAATGTAAAATGTAAACAAGTGATTGTAAGATGATTTGTATAAGAATTTTGCTGAATTTTTTTCCTGAGAAATTATTCAACTCTGGTGTCTGGAATAGAAGTGTATGAATGAAATGCTCACTGCTTTTACATAGAGAGCCAGACAATTTATATTTCGATGACGTCATTTGAATAATGTTTGAATAAAGTTTTAAGCATGGAGTTAAAACGTACTTTTACCTCCATGGTTTTAATTTTCCGAGTAAAATAAATTATTGTAGTTCTGTGATAATTAAAATAATATCGCCGATGAATGTATCGTATTTTAGAGATGTTTAAAAAAAATTACAAATGAATAGTGTTTTATAATCAATACTTTATGCATGATTGATCTTTCTTGTATTTATATTTAGTGTTGCATCCGTCCTAAAACCGCTTTCTTTTTTAATATTATTTGGTATCTAAATCCTGTTCTTACGTAATTACAATATTTTTTATTTTAAATGATCACCAATGATTGATTATTTCTGCGTAGCTGAATTTTTTACGTATGTTTATTTTTAACGTAAGCCTAATTTTAATGTATGCAAAATATAAACAAAACAAGCGTTTGTAAGATGAGTTGTATAAGAGTTGTTGAATTTTTAACGCAAAATTATTTAGCTCTGGAGTGTTGAAGACCCAGACCGACCGACTCGTCAACAAGGACATGAGTAGCCATTTGGCCGGCCGGTAGCTCTGGAGTGTGGAATGTAAGTGATATGAATGGAATATTCATTGATTTTACTTAGATAGAGAATCAAGCGATTTTATAGCATTGTCGTTTTTGAAGTATTAAGTTTCCAATTATTGTACTATGATAATTTTAAAAATATCACCGCTGAATGTATCGCATTTAGAGATGTTTAAATTAGAGATGTTTAAATAAAATTGCATTTCAGTTGGAAAGTGTTTCATTATCAATGCTTTATGCATAATTAATCATTCTTGCTTTTAAGACTTTACAACATAGTTGAAAAGTGTTTATGACTTTGTTCATTCTGTCTGTCTGTCCGTTCGCACGATAACTGCCGTAAAAATGACTTTTTCAAAATTAAATTTTAGTATGTTGTTCATACGGTCTGTGGGACCTATGGGAATATAAATGAATAATATCACCCAATTAGTTTTGGATTGAACCCAGATTGAAGAAATGAAATACATTGAACCCTATGGGACCTAATTTTTTAAACATTTTTTAAGCGAATTTAAAATTCACAAATTGCTTCGAAAGTTTTAAAAAATATTCAAATTATCCCATAAGAAATATGAAAAAATTTCAGCAAAATATATTCGGTAGTTTTTTAAATAAAAATTAAAATAATAATTGCACCCATATTATATGAAGAGATCACGTGACCCATTTCAAAATGAAATATGGCATCCATCTTGTGTCAAAATCGTGATTTTTAAAGTTCTTTTTAATTTATATTAATATTGTATCCGTCCTAAAACCGCTTTATTTTTGCTTAATTTCTGTGCATCTATATTCTGAAACAACGCAATTACAATATATCTAGGTTTAAATGATCAATGCCATACATCTTGTGTCAAAATCGTGATTTTTAAAGTTCTTTTTAATTTGTTTTTAGTGTCGTATCCATCCTAAAACCGCTTTATTTTTGTATAATGCCTGTGCATCTGCATTCTAAAACAGTGCAATTAGAATATATTTGAGTTTAAATGATCATCAAACTTTGATTATTTCTACATCGAAACTTAATTTTTACTAATAGAGAATCGAAACACATGAAGATGTAGGATGAGTTGTATAAGAATTGCTGCATTTCTTTAACGCAAAATTATTTAGCTCTGGAGTCTGCAATATAGCTTATATGAATGAAACAGTCATGGATTTTACATAGAGAAGTAGACTATTTTACAGCAGAATTTTTCGATGAAATTTTAAGCATAAAGTCAAATTACTTTTGCTTCCATGATTTTAAGTTTCTAAATAAAATAAATTATTGTAGTATTGTGATGAATGAAAAGAATGGAATGTATGAACGAAATATTTACAGCTTTTACTTGGAGAACCAGGCGATGTATATTTCAATGACGTCATTTGAATAAAGTTAATTTTTTTCGAAGAAGTTTAAAGTTTTCAAATATAATAATTTATTGTATTATTGTGATAATTTTAAAAATATCACTGCTGAATGTATCGCATTGTAGAGATGCTTAAACCAGGCGATTTATATTTCAATGACGTCATTTGAATAAAGTTCATTTTTTTTCGATGAAGTTTTAAGTTTTCAAATATAATTAGTTGATGTAGTATTGTGAAATTTTAAAAATATTACCGCTGAATGTATTGCATTTTAGAGCTGTTTAAATAATATTGCAGTGCAGTTGGAAAGTGTTTCATAATCAATGTTTTATGCATTATTTTTTTTTATATCTTGCTTTAATAATTGTGCACCCAAAAATGAGCCAATGAAAATGTTCATTTAATGCAGGTTATCCCCCCCCCCCCCGATTCACCTGAATGCACAATCACACTGTAGTGCTCACTGTCATCTATACTATGATGTTACAGTTGAAGTTAGTAATATCACCTGTCCTAATTACTTGTCAATGGGAACAGCTTGAATCTCAAAGAAACCGAAAAGTTTGTCTGTGAGAATCTTGGCGCTGAGAGGCCCGACAAGTAAAGAACGTGATAGAAGCAGTGCCCATACATGTCACAAACAGAACCTTTGCAAAGAGGTTCTAATATGGATTATTTAAACTTCTTTGGACTTCGAATACCACTTTTAAATGATAGATTGCCGCTGCCAATATCATTTAATTCCAGAATTCTGAACTCAGTGTGCGGTAAATGGAGTGAACAATGCACAAACGTCAACATCTAGAGATTGTCTCCCCTTTAAATAGTCCTTTGGGAATTGCCGAATCGGTCAAGATCCAGAGAAGAAAGAAGGGTGATGTGAAGATCCATGAGAAAGTACTAGTGAGAGGGAAACCACCCAGGATGCACGTCCCAGCAGTCGGCGTGGGAGTTGCGGAACCGGGGAGAGTGGGAAGACTTCTTGTGGATTCCGAAATGCAAGTATGTTGCTGTTGTTCACGCAATAATAAATAAAACATTATTTGCTTCTTTAAACAGATAAATGTCAAACGCAATTTTGATACATATGCTCTTGATAAATATGCCAATGTAAACTCAGACCAGAGATCAGCGACCTTTCACTAGTACTATATGTTATACTTTTCCAGAGAAAACTTGCACTATGTTGCATTCTTTCAAAGAGTAGCAATACTGCCTTACATTTTTCCAGAAAGCCCCAAAATATGCTACATTCTTCCCCAGAACACCAACGTAACGTTACATTCTTTTTCATAGGGCGCGGTAGCCTAGTGGTTAGTGTAGTGGTTAGTGTGGCGGTAGCCTAGTGCACTCGGTAGCTCCGGGTTCGATTTTCTCCGCTGCCAAAACTGCCGCCATGTTCAAGCAGAGTACGATCGCGTTAAACATGTGGGTCCGTAAGTCCTTCCGAGAGGTAAGGGAAGGAGGGTATGGTACCTGTGGATGCCTCTCTCACTGGGTTCCGGTCTAAATTGGGTGTCTCTTCCCGGCCGTCTAGACTGTTACCTTACACCTTTCTGGTAAGTCGGATGGTCTGGGTCTCAACAACAACAACATTCTTTTACGGAGAACACCAATACCATGCTGTGCTTTCTTTTAAGGAGCACAACATAGTAATAAAATATTTTCTGGAGCGTTTAGATTCTTCCCAAGGGTAACCAATGTCAGATTTTTATTGGAGTGCATATAGCTTGTGTATAGAATTGGAAATTAATACTTTAACTTAGCACAATGAATTTGAAATGCAGATCAGAAAATATAATTTTACAAAATGTTCTGATAATTCATACACTAACATTTTCTCTAATACCCAATGTTCTTAACTGTTTCATAAAGTTTCCCAACCTATAAAATAAATTAATGAAGGCTTAATTTTTATGATAATTTTACTTAATTTTTATGCCATAAATTTTACTTAATTTTTATGAGATAAATGAATGAAGACGTAATAATGAAATTTTAAATATTAGCATGGAAGTTTATGCCAAAGTAGAACAAGTGCTCAATAAAACTAAAAAATTAGTATAGAAAGGAAAAATGTTGAAAGATTATAAATATAAAAAATCTGATGCGGGCAACACGTGACTTTCCTTATATAATGCAATGAATTTACTACTTTTACAGTTAAAAAAATGTTATTCTTATAGTAGATACTTATATTCTTTCCAAGATATTGAATTTCCTTCAATTAGTCGTCATTTTCATTGATTTGGCGTCATTTTTATCCATTTGGCGAGATTTTGTTAATTTGGCAACAATTAAAAATGTCGTCAAGTTGGCGACATTCCGACAAATTCGTCTCCAAAATATCGCCAAGCGTTATAGACGGAGAAATAAGTTATTCTTACAGCAGATAAATGACTATTGGCATTTAAATACAAAAGTATTATTCAAAGTATCTTTTTTCATGAATGAAACGAGCTAGTTCCACGAAAATGATGTCACCAAATTTATCGCATGGTATTACATGTGAAAAGTGAACATGTTTCTCAATAGGAAATATTTTTTTTTATTTTATATGACTTTTTGATCATTTTTTTTAAAAGTCTGCAATATTTCGTGAACGGTTCATGTTAGAGTTTTAAAATTTATGTCAATCGTTTTCTAATAAAAAATTACATAAGAAATATCTATTTGAGCAACTTTATTAGTGGTTTTTATTTTTTGACGATTTTTCCAAAATTTCCCTCGAAAATTTAGGGGGGTTCGGAACATTCGATTGCGTATAAAAACAATAGGCTTCCAGTGTTTACGGATTGTGATTTTTGTACCAAATTTCGTTCGAATCGGTCCATTCGTTCGTCAGTTATCGTCTCCACAGACTCACTGACAGACACACACACACAGACAGACATCACTTCAAAAATGTTTGATTCGTGTTCAGGGATGCTTGAAACGTGCTCTCCCGTCGAAAACTCGAATTCGAATTTTCGATCCCGTCACAATACTTTCCTTATACATTATGCATATAAGGAAAGTAATAACGACAATATAAAAGAAAATTAATACGGAAAAAAACATTTTATTTAAATTTTCCATTAAAAATTAAGTATGCTGTGCGAGATTTTCTCATAATTAAAATGTGTGTTTCATAATGATACCCATTATTAACAGCTTCGATATTTATCTAATTAAAAAGTATATGATTTAAAATACTCTAAATAAATCAATTTCAACACACAAAGTCAAATATCCATAAACACTTCTTCATCACACTAAAGGTAGCACCAAATTAACAAGTGCGATCACTGTGGTGCTCCAGAGCAACAAATTACAGACTGCTTGTCAATCAAAAAGGCAGCTACAGTTGGGTAGTTAAGTAAAACCTTCGAGTTGGGTAAAAGAATCGGCTAAGTCGAATTGAAGAGCAAGCTGGGAATTTTATTCCACCGAAAGTTATACATAATTAATGTTTCCCAAACACGTATTGCCGTCAATTATAATACTTCATATTATAATTATTAATTCATTAATAAATCAAGTATATTGAAACCACATATAAATGGAATTCCCAATATACCAGTTAACTAAAAACATCAGTTCTTATACGGCGTAAGCAATTTACATATATCAGAGGCATAACTTGCCATAAAATATTACAAAGCAGATTGGTTGACTTTGTAACTATAAAATATGTTATTTCAATATTTTCAACTAGGGATACGATATCCTTCTATTTGCTTTTATCCAGTATAAAACTCGCGGACGCCATCAGTGTATAATTCAAAAGATTATAAATTACGGAATATTTCAAATCAGTGAACGTTTGCTAGCAATACATTTAGTACAATAAAAAAAAATATTTTAGTTACATACTTAAAATCATTAAATAACTTTAATTTCACTTCTAAATACAAAATGATAATTACCTTATTAACTCAATAGATAGAACGTAATATTTTCAGCTGCAAATCGGTGATTTAACTTCACACTGAGACAAAAGTTCTTTACAATGGCATGTGAGCAAATTAAACCTGCAGTTAAACGTAGCGGGTGATTTGATACCTAAATAAAATCAAATATTGGAATTTTCCCAAAACTGTGATTTTTATAGCAGTTCCAATTCACGCATTTATCGAATAATGTGGAATGTTGTAATAAAAAAAAACAGATGGATAATTAGATCGTACAGACAAGAAATACCACTTCAAAAATCTGAAAAAGACAAATATATGCTTCAATTGAAAACAGAAAGACAGGCGATCATTTGAGTAGCTCAATGGATAGAGGGAGAGAGAGCATCGATAGAACAGCCGAAGATCGTTAGTTATATTTTCCGCTCAGTTTTTTATGCACATCAGTATTTATGCTATTAAAATCTTTCAAACTAACACGTCTAATGTTTTAGGCTTAGTTTTGAAATATGACTGTTCTACATTAACGGCACAATAAAAATGAGATTTATACGTTTACATCCATAACCTCGCGGCATTTATTACTTTAACAACTACTTCCCATAAAGCCCAGTAAGAATTAATGACACTAATCTCAGCGCTTTTCCCAACCATTTTTTAAACACAAGAGTAACATACTAATATTTGCATAAAAACCCCGTAATTAACAGCACACGATTTCATGAGTAGCAATAATTTTACGTCAGTATGTCTGGACAAACTATTAAGTCATAATTGAAAGAAGCTAATTAATTTTCATGTCGTCCCCGCGCAGCTTGATGATTAGGCAACCAAAAAACGCCGACTTGAAATCCCTGTCAAAACAGGAGGCATATCTGTCAAGAACTTCAAAATAATCTAGATTGACTTGAAAGTACTTTATACGTACGTGACTACCGGGTGGTTTATTGATTTTCGTACGTGTTACGCATGCGTGAAACGAAAATAATGGATATGAACACGCACATGCAAATGTTGACAAGGCATAACATTGAGCAGTTTTTTGTTTTTCTCTGCCAAATTTTTTGGGAAAAGCCTATGAGATCCAGGTCTGCTTATAATCAAGGTGATATAGTTTAAATTCGGTTCGCAGGGTCTTGACTCGATTTTGAGTTCGAAAGTGTCTGAAATTTGCATCGAGGTAAATTCTCCATTGGAAAAACTCGGATGATTCCTTTATAAGATTGAAATTAGAACAATTTTATTTTCTACATATACATTCTTAATACACATTGTACTAAAATGGGGTGCTAGTTGTATTATCTACAAATCTTCGTGCAAAATTATGCATCATTTGTTCAGGAAACTCAACTCGGGTTTTCCGACTTAGTGGTGTAATATTACACACGAAAATTAGTAGACAATAAAACTGTATAGACACATTTTAGTGCAATGAATATTTTAACAGTATAGGGTTCCTGGAAGAGCTCGACGAATAAAACTAATTACAGCACCCTCTAGCGGAGAAAAAACTTAGAATAACAACTCGGCAACAAAGGTAGATAGAAGGAAAATGCCGATTACAAAGTTGTAAAATGTTGCTTAGTCAGTATAAAGTACCGGAAATGCACAAAACATATAAAAGGTAATAAATATCTCTCATACTTCACTGATCAGATGAATAGCACGCAATCCGGAGACGTGACAAGTACATGATTCACATATACCGTTCTGCATGTGCTGACTCTTATCTCATAGATGGATAGTACGTCACTGGCATTATTTGTATACGCTCGTGAATCGTTCGGCAACGCTTAACAGTATTGTTGTTGTTGTTGAAACCCAGACCGTCCGATCTATCAGAAAGGTGTAAGGTAACCGTTTGGACGGCCGGGAAGTGCCACCCAATTTAGACCGCAACCCAGTGGGGGAGGCATCCACAGGGACCGTACCCTCCTTCCCCTACCACCAACCACTCGGAAGGACTTACGGACCCACATGTTAACCGTGATCGTACTCCGCATGAACACGGCGGCAGTTGTGGCAGCGTGCAAATCCAGCGCGCAAACCACCAGGCTACCGCGTCCGAAATGTGCCAACAGCACGCGGTGTTTCCAGGTGATCAACCACCCAAGTACTAACCGCGCCCGATGCTGCTTGACTTCGGTGATCTAACGAGAACCGGTGTTTTCAGCACGGTAGGGCCGTTGGCTCTGCTTAACAGTATTGTGGCGCGGCTGCTCACTTAGCAGAAATTGAGTATGACTCTTATATATTGCCGTCCGTATACGCGTTTAGCTCATTCCTGATGTCGATTCTTAGTAATTTCACAATGTTCTACAACTTTATAATTGACTTGTAGCAACTTTATAATCGGTTGTCTATCTCGCTTTACTGCTGAGTCCATTATTCCAACTTTTTTAATACTTTACAACATAGTTGAAAAGTGTTTATGACTTTGTTCATTCTGTCTGTCCATTAGCACGATAACTGTCGTAAAAATCACTTTGCCAAAATGAAATTTTAGTATGTTATTCAGACGGTCTGTGGGACCCATGGGAATATAAATGAATAATATCACCCAATTAGTTTTGGATTGAACCCGGGTTAAAAAAATAAAATACATTGAACCTATGGGACTGGATTTTTCAAACATTTTTTAAACGACGGAAATATTCGAGGATATATTTTTAGGAAATATTCAAATTATCCCATAAAATATATAAAAAAAAAAATTCGGCAAAATATGTTCGGTAGTTTTTTTAATAGAAATTAAAATAATAATTACACCTATGTAATATGAAGAGATCACGTGACCCACTTCAAAATAAAATATGGTATCCATCTTTTTTCTTCAAAGTAAAAATAGTGATTTTTAAAATTCTTTTAAATTTATATTTAGTGTTACATCTGTCCTTCGATGAGGTTTTAAATAAAAATTGCAATAATATTTACACCCTTCGCCCCTCGGGGCGCACCTATTCTATCCCCCTCCTTTACCTTCTCTGTTGGGAACCCGCTTGGGCCCCAACTCCTCCGTTTTCTGAAGACTTGGGGAAGGGCATGACCTTGGTCCTGCCCCCCCCCCCCCCAAGCATCTCTTAGTTGATTTAATTACCTGTTACTACTTCCATTTTTATCTGTTTTTTCCTTTTCGTCTGGAGTTTAAAGGGAGGAATCCTTCCTCTCCTGGGCACTCCACTAACCCCGTCCTTGAGTCCTTGAGAGTATTTACACCCTTCATATGAAGAGATCACGTGACCATTATATGAAGAAATCACGTGACCCACTTCAAAATAAAATATGGCATCCATCTTGTATCAAAATCGTGATTTGTAGAGTTCTTTTTAATTCATATTTAGTGTTGTATCCGTCCTAAAACCGCTTTATTTTTGCTTAAAATCTGTGCATCTACATCCTGAAACAACGCAATTACAATATATTTGAGTTTAAATGATTATCAAACTTTGATTATTTCTACAACGAAGCCTAATTTTCACTTATGGAAAATGTAAACACTAAAAGATGTAGAATGAGTTGTATAAGAATTACTGAATTTCTTTAATGCAAAATTATTTAGCTCATGGAGTCTGCAATATAGCTGATATGAATGAAATATTCATTGATTTTAAACAGAGAACCAGACGAAGTTTTCGATGACGTTTTAAGCATAGAGTTAAATTACTTGTACATCCATGGTTTTAAGTTTTTAAATGAAATAGTTTATTATAGTATTAGGATGAATGAAAGGATTGGAAAAATGTTCATAAATGAAATGCTGCTTTTATATAGAGGCGATTTATATTTCGATGACGTCAGTTCATTTGTTTTCGATGAAGTTCTCAAATATAATAAATTATCGTAGTAGTATGATAGTTTTAAAAATATTACCGAGGAATGTGTCGCATTTTAGAGATGTTTAAACCAGGCAATTTATATTTCAATGCCGTCATTTTAATGAAGTTCATTTTTTTCTGTTAAGTTTTAAGTTTTCATATATAATAAATTAATGTAGTATTGTGATAATTTTAAAAATATTACAGAGGAATGTATCGCATTTTAGAGATGTTTATATAAAATTGCAATGAAGTTGGAAAATGTTTCATAATCAATGCTGTATACATGATTGATCTTTCTTGTTAATTCTCCGTTAGAAGCACTGCAATGATTTTATTCGATCGAGCATGGGCACTTTATTCTAGATTAACTTAACGTGTACATTTGTGTACCTTTCCTTACAAAGTTATTTGGAGTGCATAGAGACTTTCCAATCCTGTATGTGGAATTGAATTTATCTGTCATTCTGTCTACTTATTTGTTTCATATATAAATCCACAATTTTGAACAAAATATTTTTAAATTCAGTATAGCTATTTTTTTAACAGTGAGTAATTATATCTGTAAACTGTGAGTAACTATGAGTAACTATTTCTCTAGTATAAGTGACATTCATATTTCAGACCCAGGGGTTGTTGAGATATGAATGAGAACAAAAAATTAACTCTTCCATAAAATTTAACATTGAGAAAGTGACTTTTTATAGAGCTTTATTTGAGGAAAACTGTGGCAGGAGTAGAGTTTGTCTTGATTACTCACAAAATATGGAAACCCTGACCAGAGTCTGAATTTACGGGTCATTCTTAGGGGTTAGGTTTTTTTTCTTAGAATGGTTTAAAGCGGGGATTCGAGCTCCATGAATGGTATGTTAGTGGTTAGGACGGTTAGCCATGGGAAACGGTTAGCCATGGGAAAAAACAATGTTTTCAAATGAGTAAATAAGACGACTTTAATTTCCTTTTTCTGATCTAGATAATAATGAAAATCTATACAAATAAAAATGAAAATCTGTCTGTCTGTCTGTCTGTCTGTCTGTTTGTCCCATCATCACGGGAGAACGGCTGAACCGAATTTGATGAAATTTTGTGGGTAGCCTAGAAATAGCCCCACTTAAAATTTAGTCCATGTTTGGAGTTTCCATAACCAGTGGTTCTCGAGATATTAGTGAAAAACGAATATTTCGTTTGTCTCATCATCACGAGAGAATGGCTGAATCGAATTTAATGAAATTTTGTGAGTAGCCTTAAAATAGCCCCCCATAAATTTTGCCCAAGTTTCGAGTTTCTAATACCAGGGGTTGTTGAGATATTAATGAAAAAAGGAACTTTTTTTATAGGAGTTCTACTCTCCAACTCCGTGGTTTATCCAAACGGAAAGGATAAAAATCGTTTGTTTAAAGCGTCAAAGGGAATTAAAACATTATTTTTGAGTTTGATGCAGGATTTTTGCATTAAATAGTCACTATCTGAAAGCATGAATTGTTTGAAACATGAATTTAAATGGAAAAATCTACCTCCATGGTTTTACATGTATTAACCTCCATGTATTTCACAAGCTTTTACTCAACGATTAGAAGTATAAAGAAATTAAAATGGTTATTTAATTTCGCATTTTATGTGGAAGATTCTATCTTATATCATGTTGCTCGGCAAAGGAATGGAATTAAATGTGTTTGTTAATGATTATTATTATTTTTTCTATTTGTATAATAAATAAATGGATGTAAAAATATATTTTATAAATGAACGGTTTGATTGTTCATTTAATTATATATATTGCGGACTGTTTACATTACTTTTATTTATTTTAGCAAAGAGGTTTCAAGCTCATATATTGTGTTTAGCTAATAAACTCATATATTGTGTTTACCCAATAAATTCATTTAGCCGATTGTTGAAGCAGAAAAAGAGTAGAACGGATGTATGTATCTTCTAATACAATTTTAGTGTTTTCATTTAGTATATATACAGACGGGATATGGATATTTTATTCTTCAGATATGCAAATTTAGAGCTACGAATTTAGCGGAATATCTCTAAATAACTTGGTAACTTTTCTTAAACTTTACCAAATTAGAGGAAATATCTCCAAATTGATAAAAATGACCCAAATCAATGAAATTAAATTTGTTTTTTTAGAATAGAGTACTGAAATGATGTTTCTGTAGCATGTGTCGGTCAGTCCATCCATCCTACTTAGTAACGCATTTAACTAATTTTTTTAATATCACTAAATTGATAAAAATATTTGTAAATCCATAAAAATATCATGGAGACGAAAATGTCGCCAAACCTTCCATGGAGATCACATTATTCAGACGACATGATTTCCATCAATTTATTTTGAAGCAGATGATATCATGTCGCTTAGCAACGGATCCAATGTGTTATGTGTCATACGATTTTTATTAAATCTAATAAAAATATGTATATAAAATAAATGTCATTGACATTGCATTTTTGACTGGATAATATCAATTACGGTCTTCAGGTTTAAACATCATTATTATTGATATTTCGGGGACAGTTGATTCAGGAATTATAGATATTTTCAAATTATTATGCCATTGTTTCATTATGACGAAAATTGTTGAAACTCATATATAGTACGTTGTACAAGTAATCTTCTACAAATGCACGGGTATATCTTCTAATCTACGAGAATATAAGTAGTATAGGTATATTGGCAAAATTTTTATATATATTGGCATATATTGGAATCAATTACGACCTTCTGGTATTAAGATTACGGGGATTTTTGATACTTTCAATTTATTACTTTTATATTTTGGTAAATACTTTTAAGACTCATATTACAATATGTTTAAGCTTCTACTAACACACTGGCATATTTTCTAATTTGCGACAATATAAGTAGTACGTGGTTGCATATATTGATTCAATTCTTTTTTTTTGTGTGAATTTGTTTACAAAAGGGGCCAGGATATTTTATTCTTCAGATTCGCCCGTGAAGATAATTTTGCATAGTGAGAACAGATATACCTTCTCTTTATGAGCAATAAATTTAATATTTTATCAGAATTTGCACATGATTGCGAATTATAATTTTTTTTATATTATATACTCCGTACGAAGGACGGGTATGCTGCTAGTAATAAATAAATTTATTAAATGGTTAATATATTGTATTTTGAATTATATTTTATTGGTTAACCCCATCTATTGCACTTTCGCTACAATCATGAGGTGACAAGAATTAAAAATTTGCTAAAATGAAGTACAGCAATTTATGACAATTACTGAGTTCTGGCAATTTTATATATATTCATATACAGACAGACATATTCAGATTAATGAATGAAAAACAAATCTGCTTTGTATTGAAACATCTATAAAACATTAAGATCGTGTTCTCATTGTAGATCACTGTGATTATATATTATTTTCACTCTAATTATATGCTGTTCATAATAGAAAAGCCGGTACCTACAATGGCAGCAAGAAATCTTGATAAGCGGCAATTTTGCCTCTACGGAGATTGCCTCTACAAGACTGCAACGGCCACTTTCATAGCCGCAGAATTCGCCTCTAAAATATTTTTGCTAAAATAATACTTACATTATTATACGAAATTTTAAAATGGGATGTCCAAAAACAGTAAAACGAACTTAAAGTTTACTTGCATAAAAAAACGGAGAATTTTATAACAAAAGAAGTATTCTTCTTTTAAATGAAATCCATCATGAAAGTGCAGTTATGGTGGAACTAAGAAAACATATTGCAAATATGTTGCAGAAACAAGAAGTGCTGCACACATAAGCCACTTAGGAATGTTGCGAGTTCTAATGCATTATCGATCGCGGAATTTTTCCCTTTAACTTTATTCTTCTGAAAACTCAAGAAAAAAAAAAGACAAGTTAATGGAAGTTCCGGAAGAAAAACAAAAACATATTTTGAACTTTTTTTTATAAGCATGTTGGTCTTTTTATAAACTTCCTAGCAAGAGGAATAACAGTGTGCCCATTTCCCCTTAATTTTGTATTTTTAAATTGATAAAACTTTTATTTCTTGTTCCAACAACTATTTTCTAAACTTTATCAGGCGGCAAAATTTTACATACATAAATACATTTTATGGAATAAACGCTTTCAGATCAAAATCTTAAAAGAAGTTTAAGTATCTGCAAAAGATGTTAATGGGAAAAAAGTAATTTTGATTTTTAGACATATTTTCAAGAAAGGCTAATAAAATTCTTTTTATGGCTGTTAAAATATTATTTTTATAATTTAAATGCCTCATTGGTTAATAAAAGCGGATCAACTCCAACCCTCGAATGTGGAAAATTCCAGGCAATGACATTATAAATCTGAAATTATAGTCCTAAGACCACATTATAAATCGGCAGTTTTTGTTAACTTCTGACAAACATCCCTTTATATAAAAATAATAATAATAATAACCTTTTCCAACTGTCTGTTTAACATACACCACTGCCCAACGTATAAAGTAGTACTAATAACAATGAAACAGATTTCGGATTATCATTAAAAATTGTTCTAATGTTTATAATAACAGAATTTTAACTAAGGTGGGTATTCCATTTTATCCAGATAAAAAATTAAAACGTTGAGAATGCTTAAGTAATTTCAGAAATTCAATAATTTACAGAAAATTCCAAAATAAAATTCGATATTATAATTACTCTTATTTATGATTTATGTTCGATTTTTTTTTCAACCCCTATAAGTTCCAGTGTTTCTTTTTATTTATTTTTTATCCGCCAAAAATGATATCATAACTCATCTCTGTATTTCTCTCTATTTTTAACACTTTACAACAAAGTTGAAAAGTGTTTATAACTTTGTTCATTCTGTCTGTCTGTCTGTCTGTCCGTTAGCACGATAACTGCCGTAAAAATGACTTAATCAAAATGAAATTTTAGTATGTTGTTCAGACGGTCTATAGGACCTATGGGAATATAAATGAATAATATCACCCAATTAGTTTTGGATTGAACCCGGGTTGAAAAAATGGAATACATTGAGCCCTATGGTACCTAATTTTTCAAGCATTTTTTAAGCGGATTTAAAATTCACAAATTGCTTCGAAAATTTTAGGCAATATTCAAATTGTTCCATAAAATATATAAAAAAAAATTCAGCGAAATATATTCAGTTGTTTTTTAAATAAAAATTAAAATAATAATAACACCTCTTATATTAAGCGATCACGTGTCCATGATATGAAACGATCACATGACCCACTTCAAAATGATATATGGCATCCATCTTGTGTCAAAATCGTGATTTTTAAAGTTCTTTTTAATTCATATTGAGTGTTGTATCCGTCCTAAAATTACTTTATTTTTGCCTAAATTCTGTGCATCTACATACTGAAACAACGCAATGACAATATATTTCAGTTTAAATGCTCTTCCAAATTTGATTATTTCTACTATTAAGCCTATTTTTCACCTATGTAAAATGTAAACAGCAAAATATGTAGAATGAGTTGTATTAGAATCGCTGTAATTCTTTAACACAAAATCATTTAGTCCATGGAGTCTGCTTAGCTGATATGAATTCATTGATTTTAGAAAGAGAAGGACGATATTTTTCGATGAAGTTTTACGCATCGAGTTTACTTACTTGCAGCTCAATGGTCTTAATTTTTAAATAAAATAAATTATTATAGTATTGTGATGAATGACATGAATGGGGGAATTATTTATGAATGAAATGTTGCTTTTATAGAGAGAGCCAGGCGTGTTATTTTTTTATGACGTCATTTGAATGGATTTCAGTTGTTTTCGATGAAGTTTTCAAATATAATAAATTATCGTAGTATTATGATAATTCTAAAATTATTACCGAGGAATGTATAACATTTTAGAGATGTTTAAACCAGGCAATTTATACTTTAATGCCGTCATTTGAATGAAGTTAATTTTTTTCGATGAAGGTTTAAGGTTTCAAATATAATAAATTAATGTAGTATTGTGATAAGTTTTAAAATATTACCGAGGAATGTATTGCATTTTAGACATGTTTAAATAAAATTGCATTGAAGTTGGAAAGTGTTTCATAATCAATGCTTTAAGCATGATTGATCTTTCTTGTTTTTTCTTAAAAATGAAAATATATATATAGAACCATAGCTTATTTTCACAATTTATTTCATTAATAAAAACTACGTTCACAAATACTGGACGTGTAGTTAAACTGGAAAAAAAAAAAGAATAAACATGATAATATTCCACTATTCATAGTGTTCATATATGGAACTTTCCCTTCTGCATATAAGCGCATTTTGCAACTTTCTAAAATTTCCCTTTCTTCGGATGTCAAACTGGAAACTAGTCATGATTTATTGCCATCCCAGCTGACGTCCAGATTACATCCATTGTAGTACCAGATGTCAAATACGTATCGATACCAGAGTTCTCAATCAGGTCAACAAAGGTGTTTCTCAGGTGAAGCCAACAGCCTGGGGTTCTGAAGATGCTGATCTGCGTTGTTTTGATTGTACTGGGTTCAGCATATTGCAGGGTTGATGAGAACATTCGATGTTATCGATGTCGTCGTCAACTGCGGGAAGCTTAACGACATAATTGGTGTATTGTTGAAGAAGTTGTTTTAGTTGATATATGGACAAACCTGACTCAGCTTGGCTTTGAACGTTAAAATATCTTTTTCGAAAGATTGTTAATATTCTTAGTAGCATTTTAGAGTGAGCATTTTGTAGCATCCACATCATCTGTAGAAGAATAAACAATCGTATCACTATCAGCAGCTCAATGGATACTGGCCAAATAGAGATCCGATGCTCGTATCCCGACCGGAAAATGTATTATGGTACAATGGTACAATGGCTGAGCAACTTCACCCTGCAGGTTAAATGCAGTGAATGCCTGATATCTGAGTAATACCAAAATTTGAATGTTCCCTGACTCTATGATTTATAGCCGTAGTTTCCATTCCCGAAAGTTACACCGAACTTTCGAGAATTGAAATTACTTCTGTGCTTTGTCGTATAAAAAGCAAAAGAATTTGAAAATATTACAAATCAGAAATTGCGCTTTAACTAGAAATCTAAAGGAAGAGAATATGGAGTCCTTTTCAAATAGAAAAAAAAAGATAATCGTTTAAGTAACTCAACGAATGAAACAGTTTAGCCAGCTGGAGATCAGTTGCTGGATTCCCAGCTGAGGCAAACAGTTTTTACAATCGCACCTTCGCACCTTTTCAAGATAGATGCGAAGAATGATTTATTAGATAATACCAAAATCTGATTTTCCCAGGATCCTGACAACGATTTCAATTTCCGAAGAATTGCGTCGAACAAATGTTATCGTACATAGAAAAGACAGAGGATGAGAAAGTCGTACAGATCACAAGTTGCAATTCGATATGAAATCTGAAGGATGAAAATGTAGGATTCGCATCAAAATAGATGGACAGATAATCGAATCACATCATTATCTCAATGCACACAGTGTTGTCTAGGCAACTAGAGGTCGCTGATCTAGTCCCCCTTTGAGACAACAGTTCTTTACAATTTTGTGTAAAAAAATTCGAGTTTTTTACTCAGTCAGAACTAGATGTAACGATGCTATTGAGTGAGAATTCCTTTCACAGAATATGATCTGAAGGAAACTGTACCGAATTTCAATTGCGTGCTAGAACATTCTTGTAAAAATTCGAAAAAATTTTATGAGTAAGAATAAAAGCTGGGTTATATAAAGTGTTTTCGCTATTTTAATAAATTTGCATCCATTAGTTTTGAATAATAGCCTATAGAACAATATTCTTTCATACTTAACAATAGTAACGAAGTATTTTCTTATATTGCAGTTAATAACTTCTGATGCACATCAGAAATATATTTTGTCTTTAATAATTGTGTAAAGGTACACATTGGCTTCGATGTAAAAAAGAAAAAAAATTCTCAAAAAATATTATTATTACAAAATTCGAACTTGCATAAATAGAATATTATTCAACTTCTACAAATGGAGTAGGTTCATTTTAAAATTATTGTTTATTTCTCCACAGAGAGCGAACAAAAAGGGGGTGTCGAAAGTATTTTCAGGCCTTTCCTAAGCTGCCATCCTGAGTGACTCAGAAGTCTTAAACTTTGCATACGAGGTATCGACCAAATAAATAAAATCTAACTAGGCCAATTTTTAATTAGGACGACCATTTTCAACGCCAAGTACCATAAATTGTTAAACAAAATTAAATTATTTATTTACCACATTTCCTAGTTCATTTCGTGCCCTTAAAATGAGGATGCTCGGCTTTTTTTGTAGCCCAAAGCATAAATCAGGCTCAGGATTGATCAATGGAATGGAATATTACATTGCACTGAAGAAGGAAATCCAGTTGATTTTTGAAACGTCCGCTTATTTGTCTAGATTTGAGATGCATTTCCCGGTGCAAACCAGTTCATTATTAACAATATTAAATTCCTTGTCTAGTTTTGAGGTTATATATATAAAAAAAATATCCATAACTACTATTCATAAAAGAAACCTATAATGGATCACAACTCAAGATTCGCATTGGGTTTTACGAAAAATAATATACAGTTATACTTTTCGAGAAAAATTCTGTACAAAATGTCGTTTATCTTCCTCGCCTGATATTTAGCCTGGCTTAAATCCCTTTAATCCTGAAACCTGCAGTGACCAAGAAGACTTAATCCTCAGAGCCCTTCAACAATTTGAAACCTAATCCTCTGAACAAGGTATCTATCCGCTCAATTGAGCTATCATTCTATCGGCATACCTTTCCTCAGCTTGCTAGCTTTCCAACCCTTTTTCTTTCCAATGTCAAGCCATGATTTATGACCGAAGCGTCTAATGATCAGCCTTCTCCTATTGTGCTGGCAGAAGTCAACTGGTTATCAGTGAGTGACTTCTCAATCACGTGACAAAGGGGGCCTCTCAGGTGATTCCGACCCAAAAGGGGTGGTTTGATTTTCAAACGCACAGGTATGGTCTCCGAAGTTGAAAGAGTCCGCGGAGGTAGATCGATGGTCTGTGAGAGGAGGTAGTGAAGTTTTCTCAGGCTGGTAAAGCACGTGATTGACAGGGGTGATAATGGGTTTTACTACAGAAAAATTGTAGAATTTAGGTTTCAGTTTATTACAGGACGAAGTTGTAGAATTGAGGCAAAAACACGAACAAATAAAATGTGAAGAAGATAGTTGCAGAATCCTCCCTCCCAAAAAAAGGCATTTCAAAAATTAGAAATCGCGCTCCCATATAGAAACCAGCATTTGTATAAACCAGCTTCCCATTTTTAGCGCTCTTCTGCAAGGAATAGCTCATAAAGCTATACCGTACAAATCAATCTCAACATGAAAGCACGATACTATTTCTACATGAAAGCACGATCCTTTGGCAATGCCCATTTAGTCATGCCATGTGACTATAGGGTAGGACACTGATCATGTGTGTAGGGTAGGACACTGATCATGTTTAAATTAGTCTTACTATTTTTATTTATTTATTTATATATTTTTTATCATTATTATGATATATATATGTCCACGTGTATAGCAATAGTACTTGGATTTTTTATGTTTTTCTATTATCGTTTCCATACCATTGAAATTTGTTGATTTTCTTTAACTTGATGACTCGAAATTTGTATTTTTTTCCATTTGATTAAAGATTTGCTGTTTTATACTTTTATTTTGTAGATTTGTCAAAAAGTTAGGTTTTTCGAGTTGCAGCTTCTCACTTATCTATCATTGGACTTTCGAACTATTATATATATATATATATATATCTTAAATGATAACTGATATGAAATGCACATCAAATTCTTATAGCGGTAGAGGGGTTCATTTAAAATTTTTCCTTCTGGTTTTTTTTTTTACTTCCGGTTCAAAAGACTTCAACATCTATTTCACAACATTGGCTATAGATAGAGCCTAGATGATGACTGATATGGATTTAGCAACGAATTCTGGAGGAGTAGGCCCCTCATTAAATATTTTTACTGCCGATTCTAAAGATATAACTTCCATTTCAAAAATGTACGTTTTCCTTGCAACATCTCAGAGTCGGCTATAGATAGGACTGAGATATTGACTGATATGGATTTAGCATCAAATTCTGGAGGAAGAGGGGGTCTCATTAAATATTTCTTCTGCCGGTTCTAAAGATATCACTTCCATTTCAAAAATGTAAGTTTTCCTTGCAACATCTCAGAGTCGGCTATAGATATGGCTTAGATGTTGACTGATATAGATTTAAAATCAAATTCTGGAGGAAGAGGGGGCCTCATTAAATATTTCTACTGCCGGTTCTAAAGATATCACTTCCATTTCAAAAATGTAAGTTTTCCTTGCAACATCTCAGAGTCGGCTATAGATAGGGCTTAGATGTTGACTGATATGGATTTAGCATCAAATTCTGGAGGAAGAGGGGGCCTCATTAAATATTTCTACTGCCGGTTCTAAAGATATCACTTCCATTTCAAAAATGTAAGTTCTTGCAACATCTCAGAGTCGGCTATAGATAGGACTTAGATGTTGACTGATATGGATTTAGCATCAAATTCTGGAGGAAGAGGGGGCCAAGGGGCCTCATTAAATATTTCTACTGCCGGTTCTAAAGATATCCCTTCCATTTCAAAAATGTACGTTTTCCTTGCAATATCTCAGAGTCGGCTATAGATAGGGCTTAGGACTGATATGGATTTAGCAACAAATTCTGGAGGAAGAGGGGGGCCTTATTAAATATTTATACGGCCGGTTCTGGAGATGTTACTTCCATTTCAAGCATTTACATTTGCCTTGAAATGTCTCAGAGTTGGCTATAGATAGAGCTTAGATGATGACTGATATGGATTTAGCATCAAATTTTTGAGGAATAAGGGCCTCACCAAATATTTCTACTACCGGTTCTGGAGATGTCACTTCCATTTCAAAAATGTATATTTCCCTTGCAATATCTCAGAACTGAATATAGATATATCGTCTTAGATTATGACTGATATGGATTTAGCACCAAATCCCGAAAGGGCTGTGAGGTTTATTAAAGATTTCCACCCCGGATTTCTTTTTACTTCTGATTTAAAGAATTTCCTTAAAACATTTAACTCTTGGTTCTAGATATAGCCTAGCTGTTGACCGAAATGCAATTCAGCATCCAATTCCAGAGAAAGTAAGGAGGTTCACTAGAATTTCCAATTCTACTGGTCCTAGAGATGACACTTTCGGTTTTTATTTATTTACTTATTTATTTACTTATTTTTTGTATGACTCTACGAAATATGTGTGCAAAAAAGAATAAAAATGTTTAATATTTCCGAAAATAAAGTGTACGCATCATTTGCCACTATATGGAGGCTGCTTCATAAATTTCCTGTATATTAGATGTATTATGGGGAAAGCAAGAATTAACTATCCCCCGCTTGCATTAGCAACTGCATTCTATTGACCATTAGCAGTTGAGTTATAATGTAACGTTACGGTTGCTTACGTCGCCATGGTTGAATGGAATAAACTCCGATGTGATAATGGGTCCAGCCATGATATCAGATACGATAAAAATAATTAATATTCGACTTTGAGGAAAGTATATTGAAAACTTGTTCCGCATATTGTGAATACAACAATTTATAATCATTGTATCCTTGGAAAAAATACGCTATTTAATAGAAAAAATTTCAAACCGCAAGAAAAGCATTAACAGGAGACGGAAAAGGATTCTTTACGTTCAACGCCACAGGGGTGACAGAAAGTAGATTTATCGGCTGTGACGTCACGTGCAAAATATAGCTAGTGGCAACTATACAACTGTTGCCACAACAATGTCAGTTGAAATGTCACAGAATACGGTAAATTTAAAAAAGAATTCTCAATATATATATATATATATTTTGCAAGTTATTTCAAAAGTTTATTTTCCAAGAAGAGATGGAAATTCCCACAATTCGGGAAAACTGATAGGCAAATGCATTACAACGAGAAACGAGCCTGTCGCCAACACATCAAGTGAGAAAACTCATGAGGAAAACTTCCCGTCTCAGACGCCCAGCCTTGGAGAAAACCAACTGTGAAAAACAAAAATAAGAATATCTGGTTCTCTCTTGAGACGGCGTAAGTACACCGGCATATTCTATTTTCAATTGTGCTCCCAGTGCAGTTTCTTTGTTTTCAAGTGACAGGTGCGTGATAAGTTCAAAAATTAGCGAGCATGAAGACCAAGAATGAGTAATCTGCTTATATTTTATAGGCAGAGAAAATTTACCGGTTTTAGAAGGCAGTCAGGGTTTCCGAGTGCTGAAATTCTTTTAATTATTTATCAATTGATTAAACATGTTTGTTTGGAATGAATAGCTCTATCAAAAGGAGTTAAATTGAGAACTTTATCTCGGTAGGAAAATTAATGAGTTTCAAAGAACCAGCATCGCAACCAATTTAAATTATAAATCTTAGGATCGGACAAACTCCGCTCTATTCATTAAGCCAGTGGTTCCCACTCCGCGGACCCCCTCAGAGAAAAAAAATTTCGCGGACCCCTTAAAACCATATTGCAAGGGAAGAGGCGGAAGACATTCGCTACGTTCCCCTCTATTCAAAGCTGACGCCATCCTGTCTCTAGTAGTATTCTCTAGTAGTCCGGTCTCTAGTAGTCCGGTCTCTAGTAGTATTCTCTAGTAGTCCGGTCTCTAGTAGTAATGTTCGAAGTTACAAATGCTTAGACGTCCGAGCTACATCAGAGTATCGTCGCCGTTAATCATGGCATTGTGCCAAAACGAAACCTACTCCCAAACAATTTAATTCTGTTTGAAGATATAACCTATCAGTTTGAAATTAATTTCATGAATGTATTTAATTCAAAGTTACTTAGAAAAAAGTTCATTATTATTTAATTTAAAAAAATAAAATTAAAATAAGAGTGGAGAAAAATAATGAATTTTATTTTTTTAAAGCTAACTATTGATTAATTAAATATTGCGTGTTGTTCGCGGACCCCCTGAAACCTCGTCGCCGACCCCCAGGGATCCGGGGACCCCAGTTTGGGAACCACTGCATTAAGCTATTGGGATGGAATTTTTATATTTTATAGAAAGTGGCCCCTCACATTCCCTTCTTTCAGATTTAAATTCGAAGTAAATCTTCCAATCTGAACACCCTTCTCATTCTCTACCTCCCCCATCCCCCTGTATAGGACTAGTATGTAATCTTGGAAACTAACGTAAGGCAGATACCGCTTTTGAAGAACTAAGTTGCAGTTTTTTTAATAAGTTTTTTCTTTAAACAAAATTAAAACTGCTGCTTGTGAGAATAACACTTTCAATATTCCCTTAAAATATCACAGATATGCAAACTGCGTGACAACAATTGTTTTGATCCTTCTTCATCAGGTCAAAACAGTGTCTTTGCTTAACAAACACTAAGCAAGAACTATCGCAGTTCTTGCTCAGCGTTTGCTAAGTAAAGACACTGTTTTGATCTGAGGGATCAAAACTCCCTCAAAACAAATGCTGTCACGTAATTTGCATATGTTTGTTTTCTTTACGGAAGTATTGAAAGTGTTAATATATACATTTTTTTCAACAATGTGCAGGGTATGACGTCAAACAGAGTCGTCTTGAACGAAAATTGGCTCAAGTATTTCCGGTAGTCAGTATTATAAATGTCAAAAGTTTTAGCCTTCTATAGAACACAAGGGGCTTCTAAATGATATGGAAATACTTTTCGATCTCCCTGCTCTATTTTGTTCTTCCACCTACGGGGGAGAAATTGAAAATCCAACTCCATTAAGTTTTGTTCCGGTGTGATTCTTATAAGTATGCAAATATCTAGCCTTATTAGTCTCCGGGGAAGAAATAGAAAACTTCTCTCCTTTGAATTTTGTAACATAGACAACAGACTTTTCGAAAAAAAAAACATTTTATCCTGTGAATCGAAAATCCTACTCAGTTAGGTTCTGCCCCGTGGTCGATACTATAAATGAGCAAAGATTCAGTTTTCTAGATAAAAATTTTCAGTCTTCTAGGTCTGGAACGACATAAACGCGTTAGACAATTGTTATATAGATAAGAACATGTGCACTGCAATGCTATGGAATGGAAAATCGTTTCCATAAATCGTAGGGTCCATGAAAAAATCAAATCTAGTAATTTTCCGACCTCAATGAATTTTTTGTCGAATTTACATGAATGAACTTTGCTCATGTCCGGAACTCGAAGAGTGCTATTGTAAGAAGCACCAAGCCAAAAACATTGTTGTATAGAACGCCAAACCAAAAACACTTTTGTAAAGAGCACCAAACCAAAAACACTATTGTAAAGAGCATCAAACCAAAAACACTTTTGTAAAGAGCATCAAACCAAAAACACTATTGTAAAGAGCACTAATCCAGAAGCACTATTGTAAAGAGCACCAAGTTAAAAACACTATTGCACAGAGCACTGTGATTCGAACCACATATATTCTAAATAGTGAAAAGAACCTTACTGTCCCAGTCGGGATTTGAACCGCTGATCTTCGTACTTGCTGGACAACGCTTTCCCAATTGAACTGTTACTGAGAAGGAATTGCAAGTTCTTGTCGTCAAAGTGGACACTGCCATAGATAAGTGACGCTATATCCATTAAGCTATTGATACCGGAATTATTATTTCTCATAGCGAAAGTGGATCCTACATTTAGCGTTCCAATCGGGTTTCAAACCACTGATCTTCTAACTGGAAAAACGACAGTATAGACATTTAGTTATTAGGATGCAATTCTTAGCTCTTATAGTGTAAATGATCCTACAGTGTATTACTGATTATTTCGTAGTTTTACAACAGTGGTCCCCGATCTTTTACTACATGCGACCCACTTGTGAAATTTGAAATTTTTTAGTAACTATCCTTAAAGAAAGTATTCATGCTCAATTTTGCAACGTAATGTAATAGTGACGCTTTTAGCAAAAGCTTAATTCGGTAATAATTTTTTGAAAATAACTTATTTTAAATTATTTTTTTAATGTATGATAAATATATAAATTACAAAAAAAAAAATTAATGACAGTTTTATTTGTGTGAATGCTATTAATCCATAAATACTACATTAAGTAAAATTATGATTTTCAAATGTTTTGTTTTTCAAGGTTGCCACGCCATAAGTGGCCATAGACAGTTTCCAGGATGAGGCAAACTCAAGGATGAGTCATACTCAAACTCCTTTTGTATTCTAACATCCGACTCCGATACTGACATGAATAGCAAAAACTTTTTAATTTTTAATATCAATAGATTTTTAAATGGTAAATATTTGACGTTTTCTAAATTTATTTCTCAAAATCTATTTAAAATAACTATTAAAAATTAAATATTCCAAAATAAAAGTATTTTTAAACAATATTTTTTAGCAGTTGGTATATTTTACCGTCTCCAACTTCGACTCCTCAGCCATGCTCATAATGCTGGCCAACAGACAGAACCTAACTGAATCGGATTTTAGCCCCCATTCCAGAGAAGAATAAAGTATTTTTTAAGTCTTTTCAGACACGTTAAACTCCCCCCTCCCCTCTCCGCCTTTTGGTGATCAAGAAAGTTGAAATTTTACATACTTATCGTATCGACTAAGGTATTGAACCTAACTAAGCCGAATTTCCGATTAAGACGATTATATCGACTTTAAACGTCATACATTGCAAAACAAAATAAAAAATCGGATGTGGGCAGCACATGACTTTCCCTACAGACTCATATTCACGTTCTCTTTATTTCTTCAGTAATTGATGAAGTTGAGTTTAATTGCACAAAACAACACCCATAATTATTTAAAATTACATAGAATTTGTACTTTTAATTTAACCTTCGTTCTCATTTGGTAACTGAACTTATTGTCAAAGGTGGCGTGGCGAAAATGCGAAAAAACTAAAATATCTCGAGAACGGCTAGTCCTAATGTAATGGGGTTGGTCTTAATATTTTTATCGTTAAAAATTAGGTATAAAACAACCATTTAAGTGATATAGTTGAGCATACGTAGTCTTTTATTTTAGATTTTGACGATTTTTGCGGGCCATTTCTCAAAAAAAAAAAAAAAGAAAAAAAAAGTAGGTTATTTTTTTCCGAATCTTACCAAAATCAAATCATCACCAGAGTCACCCACAAGCGACTGATTTATCTACCAAATTTTGTGAAATTCGGTCCATTAGTTTTTCAGCTAGAGTGGATACAGGCAATTTTTGCGGGCCATTTCGCAAAAAAGGCGGATTCTTTCATACCGAATCGTACCAAAAAGTAATCAGCACCAGGATCATACAGAAGTGACTTACCTACCAAATTTTGTGAAATTCGGTCCACTTGTTTTTGAGTTAGAGTTGATACCTACATTGCACGGACAGACAGACACACACACACACAGACAGACACACACACACACACACAGACAGACACACACACACACACACACAGACAGACACACACACACACACACAGACAGACACACACATACACAGACAGATACACACAGAGACAGACACACACAGAGACAGACACATACAGAGACAGACACATACAGAGACAGACACACACAGAGACAGACACACACACAGACGGCACGCTAAAATTATTTTTCTTCGTGTTCCAGAGGTCCCAAAACGTGTAGATCCGTCGAAAACTCGAGTTGCAGTTTTCGGCATGATTCCAATATTTCCCTATACATTACCATGTATTGCAGGCAAAGTAAAAATATTAAAAATCTTTGTAACCAAATTCTTTTAATTGTTAGTTTCCGGCTTTTGACACGCTTTAATACTAGCCACTATATATTTTGCAATCTTATAAATAATTAAAACATGTAATGCGAACTTGCACAATAATGAGATAAAATTCTCTGATTTTTTTTTCCTTTTAAGATTCTTAATCATACAAAGCGTCTTGAAAAAAACTGATGCAGTATAAATAGTTAATTTAAACATAGTAAAATTCAACAAATGAAGTAATAGATTTTGAGAAAACATTTGTAATTATAGAATAATAACCTGGATTCCTTTTCAAAAGTGCTATAACCCTTTGTTCAGGTCGTATACTCACAGGTCAAATAAATGTATATTCAACCTTTAATGTCCCTTTTACCTCCATGTCGAATCCTGTTTTGAAGCATAGAAATACATGCATCATCAATTCTATGTAATGTAAAAGGTAAATGTCCTCTTAAATTTCACACATTCTTGGTATGATGCTTCACCCACAGTCACAATGAATTCTTATTATTTTGTTCTATTTTCGAAATTTCCTAAATCTCATTGAAAAAGAATAACACTTTGCACATTCATTACAAAACACTCATAAGTAGAACAATGGCTGGGTGTTTTGCCTATTTTTTTATAACTTAAAAGGAATAAATTACCGGGATCCAGGTGTTAGAAAATAAATGAGTTAGCTAAGAGAAAAAAAATGGTACACTGTTTTCTAGATGTGCTTGCTCTACTTTATAGAAATCAACACAACATTCAAACATATCTTCTTCAGTTCCCTTTAATTTCTATTCTGATTGTTTGAAATCAGACGGAAATGATTGATAACTTAATTTAGATTTCATTTAAATGGAATACGTATATTGGATGAAAAAAAGTGTATTGTTTTCTGGCGTGGGAAAAGAACCAAATTGAATCTAACTAAATTTTTAGTGGAAAAATCTTATTTTTGTTATGTTTTGTTAGAAAAGTGCATTGAACCTGCAATGATGCTCGTGTCTTGTACTTGAACGAGGTCGTTAGGTTCTACTAGATTCAATGTCTCACGGCGAATGGAAAAGTCGAAATTTTCAGAAACTATCATGTAGGGGGGGGTTCACTTCATGAATAATCGTAATACTTTTATTTGATACATTTAGAGGTTTTATACCTTTGGAGGTATAAAATTAACATCTACATCTAGGACTGTATTAAGCAATAGTCAAGTATTTGGTTAGAGTGCACCAGCAATGCATGAACACCAGCAAAGTCGAAAGCAAAGCACCAGCAAAGCAGGAGTACCAAAAGAAAAACTTATGGGAGCAAAACCTCTTGAATATAGTTCATGACCAAGGATCTGAAGTCGAATACGCGGCTTAGGTCACAATTAGTAAAGCATGTTCTGGAATTCAAAGAAAAAAAGCTGCTATGTAAATCTTCGTGTTTCGTGTTAGAAGTTTACTAAAATCTCTTCCGGTAATGGATATTATTTTCTCTCTTAATATTTCAATACTTCAGTGAAAAATATATTTGTTATTATTTGCCCCACATCTGTCAGAACCGTTGCATGTAATTGAAATTAAAATTCCATTTTTTAACACTTTACAACAAAGTTGAAAAGTGTTTATGACTTTGTTCCTTCTGTCTGTCTGTCTGTCTGTCTGTCTGTCCGTTGGCACGATAACTGCCGTAAAAATGACTTAATCAAACTGAAATTTTAGTATGTTGTTCAGACGGTCTGTAGGACCTATGGGAATATAAATGAATGATATCACCCAATTAGTTTTGGATTGAACCCGGGTTGAAAAAATGAAATACATTGAGCCCTATGGGACCTAATTTTTCAAACATTTTTTAAGCGGATTTAAAATTCACAAATTGCTTCGAAAATTTTAGGTAATAGTCAAATTGTTCCATAAAATATATAAAAAAAAATTCAGCGAAATATATTCAGTAGTTTTTTAAATAAAAATTAAAATAATAATTACACATCTTATATGAAACGATCACGTGACCATGATATGAAACGATCACATGACCCACTTCAAAATGATATATGGCATCCATCTTGTTTCAAAATCGTGATTTTTTAAAGTTCTTTTTAATTCATATTGAGTGTTGTATCCGTCCTAAAACTACTTTATTTTTGCTTAAATTCTGTACATCTACATACTAAAACAACACAATGACAATATATTTGAGTTTAAATTCTCATTCAAATTTGATTATTTCTACAACTAAGCCTATTTTTCACCTATGTAAAATGTAAACAGCAAAATATGTAGAATGAGTTGTATTAGAATTACTGTATTTCTTTAACACAAAATAATTCAGTCCATGGAGTCTGCATGGCTGATATGAATGAAATATTAATTGATTTTATAAACAGAAGGACGATTTTTTTCGATGAAGTTTTAAGCATAAAGTTTATGAATTGTAGCTCCATGGTCTTAATTTTTAAATAAAATAAGTTATTATAGTATTGTGATGAATGAAATGGAGAAAGTTATGAATGAAATCCTGCTTTTATAGGGAGATCCAGGCGTGTTATTTTTTCTATGACGTCATTTGAATTTATTTCAGTTGTTTTCGATGAAGTTTTCAAATATAATAAATTATCGTAGTATTATGATAGTTTTAAAAATATTACCGTGGAATGTATTGCATTTTAGAGATATTTAAACCAGGCAATTTATATTTCAATGCCGTCATTTGAATGAAGTTCATTTTTTTCAATGAAGGTTTAAGTTTTCAAATATAATAAATCAATGTAGTATTGTGATAAGTTTTAAAATATTACCGAGGAATGTATTGCATTTTCGACTTTTTAAATAAAATTGCATTGAAGTTGGAAAGTGTTTCATAATCAATGCTTTAAGCATGATTGATCTTTCTTGTCAGTCATGAAGCTGAAAATCAAAGCTAATGTATGAAGTAAATTGTGAATGATGGATAAAATCCAATTAATCTATTCTATTAAAATATTTGTTAAATGTTTTAGCCAGGAAATCCGGGCGAGCTTTTAATTTTTAAGTTAGAATATTTTCGCTTGTGTTTAAAAATTTTGTATCCATGCATTTGTAATCACTATAACTGTATATAAAAGTGAAATCATGTTTCATATTTTTCAGTCTAAACTAATATTTTTCGAATATTTCTTAATATATATTACTTTTTAATGTTCTCAATTAAATTCTTATTTTCATTCTTTGTGGCTCATTCTACGATCATGGTGTAAGCATCCAAATGGCGCGAAATGTAATGTATGGGATTTTGTTGTTTAAGGGGGCTTAGGACCCTTAAAAGTGCCATAAACAGGGGGAATTTCCATTTTTCAAGTTTTATTTTGTACCTCTTCTCATATACATCGATAATATATACAAATTTTATGGTTAATAAGTGAATACTTATAAAATATATGATAATTTTTTTCAATAAGGTGAATCTTATAATATTATTTTTAAAAATTGTATAATATTCATGTATTTATTAAAATTTTATCTTCATATATGTTGCTTGCGCGCATGATTGCAACAAAACTATTACTTTCAGAAACAAAAATATTGCTGATTATGATGCAAAAGTATCCATTTTAAGAAAGATCAAAATCAAAACATTTGCATAACTAAAGTTTAAAAAAAAATAATTTTTAAAATTAAAAATGTAATTAAATGTTTAAATTTAATTTTCAAAAACTTAAATTATTCAAATGTTTTGAATTTGATCTAAGTCTTCTTGAATGGATATTTTTGCATCATAATCAACAATACTTTTGTTTCTGGAAGCAATGGTTTTGTTGCAATCATGCGCGCGCAAGTAACCTATATCAAGATAAAATTTTAATAAATTCATGCATGAATATTATACTATTTTTAAAAATATTATTATAAGATTCACCTTATTGAAAAATTTATCATATATGCTACAGATATTCACTTATTAGCCATAAAAATTTTTAGGTATTATCGATGTATAGTAGAAAAGGTATAAAATAAAACGTGAAACATGTAAATCACCCTGTTTGTGGCACTTTTAACCCTTTCCGGACGGTCCACATGCCTACGCGTCGATTGATAACTTGTATTCAAGACTGCCGTCCGGAAAGGGTTAAGGATCCTGAGCCCCCTTAAAATATGTTATTCATTATGCGACAATATGTATTCTTGTTTGTTATTTAGGCGTTTATTATAGCCAAGTTCATTAAAAACTAATAAAATATTTTTTTAACAATACTGATATCTATATGATTTTCCATTATTGCATAGGCGCTATATTTAAATTGGTTTGCATTATGGATAGTTTCGTGGAAATTGCAGTGCTTAGTTAAATGAATGTATGTTAAACAAACAAACATTTGTGAAATTAAGGATTTTTAACAATTTGTTCAGTAAAATATTTATTTACTTTCATTTTACGCGTCCGAAATTTGTGTAAACTTGCTGATATAATGATAATACGTAAATATAACATAAGCATTATCGCAAGCATTTAATGAGACCCCATAAAGTTGCAGAATGATTGGTTGGATTAAAGTTTGGGACCCATCAGTTTGAGGACCGTGGTCTGCCTTACTTTCATCAGTGTTGATGGGAACCAGAGGGACTGCACATGCACATCCAATCCTACGAGACAAAGTTTTTTTTTATATCTTAGAGGTGCCCATTTTTTAAGGATGTGCTCAGTAAAAAAGCTGGTTGTGCTACCATTTCAGAATTTTAATTAAAAAGAAATTAAAAATGCTCAATTTGCTCACGCGAGTCATCATTCAATATGGATTTTTACACAAAGAAGCCAAAGAAATTACTTTTAAATTACTAATACGAATCATTTTTGAATTATTTTCAGTTTTTAGTCATTTATAAAAATATTAGAGACTATTTTTTCAAAACAAAGTAAACTTTTAAACTCTTTTTCTAGTAATTTTGCATTATAAATCGAGTAAATGATCGTTAAGGATCATATAAATAACAGTTCCTCAGACATTTTATAGTTTCTAAGTGCTTTGTACTGTCACGCATAATCTTAAATATCGGCGAGAGATATTCGTACGTGCCTTTCTCTCAGATCCCTGGGATCACACTCCATTGTATAACTTAGAGAGTATTGATAATAATTATCAATTAAGATGCCCCTAGAAAAAATGGCTATGTTACAAAAGTAGCGGTCGTTTTTACTGACCCACAGCAAAAAAAAAAAAGAAAAATATTATTTTTAAATATGCCCTGTGAATAATATTTTTATGCATGAAAATATTTAGAATAATTAGAATATTTGCCAATTTTCAGAATTCTAGAACTATCTGTTCTTAAATTCTTCTTGTATTTGATGTGGACTCTGTAACAGTCTTAATATAAGCTGGGCGCCACACATGCGTACTTCTCTCATAACTTTGGGAACACATTTTATTATACTATGTCTTAGAGAGTATTGAACATTTTAAAATATTCAAACGAAAAAATAAAATTGACTATCCTAAGAAAATGATGGTTCTTTTTATCAGCCCGCCTCCAAATTAAAGAAAACTGAATATTCTTAATTATATCAAGCGAATATTCATTATATATATTTCTTTTATTAAATGGAACAAATTTACCCACTTTTAGAATACTATAGAACTAACTGTTTTTAAAAATTTTTAGATTTATAGACTTTTTGCATGATAATCTGTGCAATTGCATCATTCAACATCCCTCCGAATATCGTTGCAACGTAAGTCTGAAAAGCATCAGAGGTCTTCTATATGCGCAGCCCTTACTTTGATCCTTGGAAATGCATTTTCTGCATACCTTAGAAAATGCAGACAATATTGTAGTAGTTAATAAATCTACAAACCACAAAATGGTGGTTCTTTTTACAAGCCTGCCTTAAAATTAAAAAACAAAAATTAAAAATGTTTAATTATGTCAAGTGAGCAGTCATTCTATGAATGTTTTCATTAAAAAAAAATGAAAATAAAAAATGTACTAGACCATTTTTGCGATGCCAGAACGTCATTCTTAAGATACAGCAGAGTTTGTTTTTTAATTCTGAGTAAATTTTAGCATCCAATGAAGGTGATAGCTAATGTCTTCAGGAACGTTCTAGAATATTTAAGAGGAATAAAGCTGCAAAGTATTAGCAGATATGCGGAAATGACTTTCATGTGTTTTCTCAGCGATAACTAAAAACATATGGGAGTGTTTAAAAAACTCAAAGTGATTCTACGCATCTTGGGAAAAGGTATACGAACACCATTAAAGTGTCCAACACTGTATAGGTGACGAATGGATGAAATACAGGTGAAATGGGGTGATTGCAGGTGAAATAGGGTGATTACAAGTGAAATGAAGTGATTACAGGTGAAAGGGGTGATTGTTAATAAATTTTTGTGGCACCTTTGTGACCACTCGAAGTTTGTGACACATCACCGTTATCAATATTATTCTCTGAACTCTTTCTATTGCTAAAGTTGATTTTCATTCTTCCAGTTGGTTAAGTTTAATAGAAACTGAAGAAGCCTGTCAAGCTTCAGTATATTTTAACATCTTTTGTCGTTTTGATTGTGAAAATCATAGTTTATACAATAAAATTATCATAGAAGTACAAACAAAACGTATTCTCAAGGATTCAAAAGCGTGTATGGAACCCCAGTCTTTCTGGTGACGATATTCGATGGACTTTTGAAAGATTTCATCCAATTTTTTTTTTATTTATTTAAGTCTATAAATGTGGAATTTCTAGAAAAATATAGTTTTAGCATGCAAAAAAAATGTCTAATTTATTTTTTTTGCATAAGGATATGTATAAAGTAACTATTCGCATGTGACCTATTTAAAAAAAAAAATTTCGGGCGCCGCTATTTTTGCAGTATAATCAATATTTTTTCTGAAAACATCTAAAAAACTTATCAACACTCCCTAAGACGTGCAATATAACGTGTTCCCAAGGTCCTTAGAGAAGGTCACGTGTGAAGTGTGAATATCTCTCTCAATCACTGATATTTAAGACAGCGTTATTTGAAAGCGCCTTGATTCGCGACCGAACAAAGCACACTACAAATGTTTAAAAACAATAGAATATCTGAGAAACTTCTGTTTATATGATCCTGAGCAATCACTTGTTCGATTTCTAATGTAAAGTTACTATAAAACTTTTAATATTTAATTTGTTTTAGAAGAAGTCCCATCTCTAATATTTTTTTTAATTGCTAAATACTGCAATTGACCCCTCCCCCCCCCCCCCCTCTTGTCTCTCTGACTATTATGAGCATGACAAAATCATAAAGATATATTTTCTCAAAAATTTTACAATTATTTTATTATCACATCAAGACTTTAAAAAATGATATTTGCACATTTTCAAAGATTCTATAATAGAGGAAGTAATATACTGGTATGGGTGACATATCAAATGGAAAAATACCGTTCCTTGTTCTAGGAGATCTGTGATTGAATGTAGCTACATAAACTAAATCTTAGCACTTTATGTAGGCCTCTTTTTTTGGGGGGGGGAGGGGGGGGGGTACGTGAATGATAAAACACGTCTTCATAGGACTAACCTCACCCATAATTTTCTGTTAAATAGGGGGTATTCGGCGCATGTCATGGGATCTAATTCAGTATAAAATTAAGTCCAATGTGTGAGATGCAATATAAAGGTATACTGGAAGTCGGTAGTTACCTCCCAGAACTTTCAAAGACCTTCGAATCTAGAAAAAAGGGATAGTCACCTCATGTATCTTTTAACTCCACTATAAACATGCAATATTGCTCTTTCTCTTGTACTGTATAACTGATGTACGAGGCCATTATAATCACTTGTATTAAAGTATTTTAAAGTAATGAATATTTAATTTTAAACTATTTCATTCTCCAGGTAATTTGTCCATTTTTTACTATTTTGAACTTTTGAACATTTCTCGAAGAGAAATGTTCCCCCCTCTTTTTTACTTTCCCATTCTATATAGTATAGAGAAGATATTGTTATCACGAAATTTTTTAATTTCGAGATTTTAATTCCAATATATGTTTTAGGACCTCCTGAATACGTTTTGACTATTTTTGACTGATATCCGTCTGTGGTCAATTTTTGTATACACGATAGCTGCCACAAATATTAATGAAATTTCTAATATTTTCGAAACAGTGTGAAAGAGACTCAGCAATTTCAATTGGTGTATCAACGAAATTTCTGTGGAACTGAAAATTCTAATATCGACTCAACAATTTCAATTGGTGTATCAACGAAATTTCTGTAGAACTGAAAATTCTAATATCGACTCAACAATTTCAATTGGTGTATCAACGAAATTTCTGTAGAACTGAAAATTCTAATATCGACTCAACAATTTCAATTGGTGTATCAACGAAATTTCTGTAGAACTGAAAATTCTAATATCGACTCAACAATTTCAATTGGTATATCAACGAAATTTCTGTAGAACTGAAAATTCCCTAAAGGCTTCAGATAAAAGATGTATTCAAGTGAAAGTTGTACCACATTTAAATTTGCGGCAGTTAATTCTTTACAACAAAACTTAACCTGTACAAGATCTTTAACCTGTATGATCAAAGATTCCAATAAGACGGGGGAAGAAACTATTTCTTGTTTCTTTTATTATTTTTTCTGAAAAATTTTAATTGAAAAAAATTAATTTCTAATTGAGGTAATTGGATTTTCCTATTATTTGAGTGATGTGCACTAATTAGTATAAAATCTTCCATTTTATATACCAAGTATTGAGTATTTCTATGGAGAACGTATAATGTATACCAAGTCTCCCCTAGCTAGCTTTATATTGATCGTTAATCCATCAAAAGCAATTGATGGTTCGATTAGAGATAGTGACAAAAATGAAATACATCACCCTCGTGAGCGGTAGTACAGAATATTTATACAGTTTTCCTTTCCTATGATACAATTACCTTATGTCGATATATTTAATTTTTAACCTTTCACCCCTCTTAAGAATTTCATTAGAAACACGCACTATTCAGATATGTCAAATATCTCTATGACCAAATACTGTACCAATAAAAGCAAATTTTCCCACTGGAATTTTATTTTATATTGGTAAGAATTTTACTTGAATAGCGGTTATCTAAAAACAATTTTCCTTTACGTAATGATTCTTTTGTCAACAACAAAGCCAGCGGCAAAAAAAATTCTTTAGTTTAGTGTTTTACCCTAGAGGGTTCAAATTCCCCTCCGTATCAAAGTATGGTAATTTTTCCCTTTGATTTTTATCTAGTATAGGATGTGTCATTGTTTGAAGAAATAAAGAAAAGTAATTTTCTTTTTTTTTTAAGATCTCAACCTTGTGTCTTTGAATTGTCCGTTATTTATTTTGAAATTAATTGGCATGCATAGCATAACAATTTCATCACAAAATTTCCCCATAAATATTATTTTTGCTGTAATTTATAAATTTTGCAAAGGAGGGGGAGGGGAGGAATAATTTTAGCAAAATTTTCATAGAGAAAATTATTTATTAATAGTAATAGAAAAAATGTATGTCCTCGTCGTAGTATGATAAAGTAACATATAAATAACCCACCATGGTCAGGTCCCAAAATACTTTGGTGTTATTTCTTTAAAATTCGAAATAGTTATTGTTACTTATTGTTGAAACACAATTTTGGGAAATTTTTATGCAAATCAGTTCTTAACCACAGAAAATATCATCGCAGAGTTTCCATCTTAACAGCGGAGGGAACGTTCTTTGCAGTAAGTCTTGAAAGAAATCCATAAAAAAATTCTTGATATGTAAGACATATTTCTGAAAATAAAACATGTTTTTCTAGCATTTCAAAAAATTTTATTTTTAAGTCCAGCTTTGATCACAGTAAGTATATTTTCCAATTCCACCAAGTTGTGAAGCTGCTTGTGGAGAGCGAAAAAGATGCCGTTCGACTCATAAGTCACAGTAGGAATTATACGAAGCGAACTGTTTTTTATTCTAAGCGAGCGTTAAATAAATAGAGGAGTTATCGTTATTGCAATCGCTTGTTTACACGTCGGCGGAAGGCGTATTTAACAGCTGGTGTGTTTACCTCGCTACATTTAACGACGATCGACATTGAATGTGCATGAGGAGGGTGAGGTAAATGTCTTTAATCAATCGTTGAAGACCCAGACCGTCCGACTCATCCTGAGGACTTGAGCAGCTTTAATCAATCGTTGTCAACATTTCTTTTAATCAACTACAATTGCTACTACATGAAAGCTATGCTATCAATTTTTTCATATTTCAGCTTATACATAATCCTCAATGGACAAAGATAACTTAATCTGATCCCACTGTAGAAATATACATTCCATCAGGGACATCGAAAATATGATTCATCCCCCACTGCAAATGTGGATATTCCACTATGGACATAAAACATCGAATCCATCTCCAATATAGTGTATGCATTCTACTATGGACATAAAACATCGAATCCATCTCCAATATAGTGTATGCATTCTACATAGAATATTTAAAATCTTCATCCCCACTGTTGATGCAGGCATTCCCCTATGGGCAGAAAAATAAATTCCTCCCTAATGTGTATGTAAGCATTCCACAATGGACGTATAAAATCATGACCATTGCCACTGTACATATAAGCATCCAGTAATGGATATAGAAAAACGAATTCAATGCTACAGTAGATGTAAACATTCCTCAATTGATAAGCATAAAGGCATCCATCGCACCCGAAGGTATACGGTTTGGCGATCAGTCGTCGCGATAGTAAGATCGCACGCCTGGCACACAGCCAGACCCAGTAATCGCGGAACTGCCTCGACCGCGCCATAAAATCAGACCCCCCCCCCCCCCCCCCATCCTCATCGAAATCGAAAACCTCGCAGGTCGCCGGAGGAAAAGGCTAAAGCCAAAACACGAACGAAAAGCCAACAGGCAACAGCAATTGATAAATAGCAGCAGTCCTCAATTGATAAAGAAAACCTAATCTATTCCTACTTTTTATAATTTACTACCTAGGCCGTCCAGATCACCCAAAGGGTGTAGAGCAGTTTCAAGGGGCGACCGGAATCTATTCATGCTGTAGCGCATTCTACAATGGAATAAAAACCTAATCCATCCTTCACTGTAGATATAGACATTGCATAATGGAAATGGACAGGCCCATAGAGAGGGGGAGGGGAAGTCGGTATAATTCCCAGGGCCCGTGCTGCCTGCAGGGCCCGGGCCAGGATTTATGAACAATTTCTATCTACACACAGTTTTTTTTTTCTGTCATGGAGTTTGGAATTATGATATTCTCGGGGTCCAGGCTCGCTTTCGGCGGCTCTGGAAATAGAAAATCTAATTCATTCCGTCCATCTCTGTTATAGATATGAACGTTTCACAATGGATATAGATATTGAATTCGTACACATCGAACCAATTTTCATAGGCAATCCACTTTGTGCAAGTACGATGACCTGGCGTACTGATTCGGGGTGCTTGTTGAGCAAACCAGTTCACACTAGGCACTCTAGTTCTCATTAGATAGCAATCTATGGGAATGGTATACGTTAGGAAAATAAATAAATTCGAATAAATATGGCTGAAATTATATAAAAAAATATATTTTATAAAGAATCCTTGCAGTTACTTATTTATTTTCCAATCTTGCCTGCATTCAAATGATATGCTTTTAAGATATTTATTCAGTTCTACTTATTAACAAATGTATTTATTTATTTGCTATCATCTGATTTATTTATGAAATTTTCAACTGGCTTCTCAAGTTGATTGCATGAACTGCCTTAGAGACATTACTGTTGACTTCCATAGATGAAAAGTTTGCTTCCAGCTGCGCAATTTATACTAAAGATTTCGGACTTCAATTTTGGGCCTGAAGCCAATGATTCTAAATAGAATAGATTACATGTGTTGGTTATTTGCAGCAACTATCGTAGCGAAATGAATCAGTTTCCATTATCCCCAATTGGGATAATGGAACGATCCTTACACAAGATAACTCGTCTCTTTTTCTTTAAAAATATCTATTGCCCTCTCTTTTCCGTATTCGATAAAAAATACTTAAAGTATAATAGAAATAAAATCCTCGCTAATATAAATTTTAATAAATAATAACAGACATGGCCTTTATTTTTTATGAAACCCAATATAAATAATTCACAAAAGAGGTTAATGTTTCTTAGACATTTCCTGTGTCATAAATTCCAAGTAAATGGTATTACGGAAATCGTCTGCTTCTGCGGTTGGGTTGAGTTGAGAAGATTTTTCAGGTCATTGATCTGTATTCAATATTGATTACTCTCTGTGATAAAAAAAAAAAAAAAAAAAAAAAAAAAAAAAAATAACGTGTATAAAGCATTGATTGGTTTAACGTAATAAATGTTTTCTGCAATATTGAAGAAGGTCCTCAATAATAAAGCAGGATATAAAATGAGTCACGACTTCCTTATATTGCTTTCGTATTAATGTGATCGAAATTTTTTACGTGTTTTTTCTTTTTTTTTTTTTTAATGGAAAAGAAAACTACAGCGCGTTTAAAACAGTGGTGCATTAGTTATGCTGGACATGTGATCGAATGAATTCCCCGCTTTGGGAGGATATGGAATCTTCCAGTTTGTCATTTGCACTATTAAAACGCGTCTGGATATGTTAATATATTTGTATGTGTATACATTTAAAACGTAAATTTGAGGTCTAGGAAGACTCAGTTTTTTTAAAATGAGAGAGTTTTAGTTTGACATATGCAAAAATCATTAGAACATTCAATATAATTGATTGATATTCATTTATTAAAAAAAAAAAAATGAAAGTCCAGAAGCACAAAATTTAAGACATTTTGTTTTACCTTTTCACCTTCGGGTAGATTTGGACGATCTGGGTTGATGAAAAAAATATACACTTTACTTTTCACAGTATTAAAACGCAAATTCTTGAGATAAAATATAGCTGTTTTCTTATTGGGAGATAAATCTTAGCACGAGCGCAAAACGTGTGAAAGTACAAATAATTAATAGATTTCTAATTATATATAAAAAATAACTAGCACATTATGGCGCAAAATTCGTAGCATGTTACATAAAGAACAATTTCTATATCAATTTAAAATTACAACTCATTTTAATTTAGCGATATTTCACTAAATTTCGGAATATTTATTCTGTACCTCGAATTTTCTATAATTTGAAGTGTTTTATGAGAGTCTTTAAAGATGGGAGTTATAAAAGTTTCCCTATACATTGCACATTGATTCCACTTTGAATACCACCGATGAGTAAGATCTCAGAATCCCAAAAATGTCCACCAATGTTCTGTACATATATCAATATCTACTTGGTATACTCAAAATACGTCGGGAATAACTAACTGATCTATTACACCCCCATGACGAAATCAGAATATATTAATTACATCAAATATGCATGATACTCAGACATTATCAATCAGCCCCTCTTTTATTATTTCTGATAATAATTGCATGCCCCACATGTGGGCAGTAGCCCACATTTCCATACATAATTCAATTTAATATTCGATAAGGGTCATCCAATGCACCCGCAGGTTTCAATGCAGGTAACAAATGTAAAATTGAAAACAGCTGAATTGTTTCCGAGGTAATTAATTTATCAGAAGGATTTCATCTCTCTCTTATTGGAAAAACAGTGGAAGAATTTTAGAAAAAGATTCCACACCAAGTTGGATAATTGATCGCTAATCACTCAAAAGCAATCGATGACTTGATCTTAAATCAATGAAATTGCAAGAATAGAGTTCGCTACTTAATATTCGTATAAAATATTTTCCTCTGTTGTTTTGAAAGTGTAAATTTGGGGTGCTGAGCGGATAATAAGCACATTGGCTGGATGACAAAATATAACACAGAAGATACATGTATAGATTTTTTCTTTATGAGGTTTTCGCACTTTCATATATGAGCAAGAATATATAGGATTCCTAATAAGCTCTCAAATAACTTTGGGAAGAGAGGTCCTTTGGTTTTCACGTCAGTAGATAGAAAAGGGACGTTCTGCCGTAAAATATCTGACAGCAAGAAAATAAAAATATAACAAAAAATTAGGAACAACTAATTTCGGAAAGCTATATTAATAACTTCTTCTAAATCCAAATGATATAAAACCAGACAATATTTAAAAATACCAAACACTAAAAGTCTGCAGAATTAAGAAAGAACAAAATCAATTTCTTTATGCCTTTAATTAACTGTTTTATGCTGTTGTTAATGAAGGACTGCATTTTATTTCAGATTGATTTAGATAGCATTTGAGTGAATTTTTGTATTAAAAAATAGCTTGACCAAGACAATGATATCTGTTTGACGTCAGGGTTAATTTATTTGGGGACTCTTAGCGTAATTCCTAAATGGGATTTTTTTTGTGTTATTGTCTGTTTGTTTATTTTTGTACAGTAGCACACAATAAAGAAAATTTATACATCATCACGTAGAATTAAAGTAAAAGCTAGATCACATTGTAAAATACTACGTAAATAAAGTACTGTATTTAATGTTGTAACATGGTTATTTATTGTTTATGCACAAAGTCATGTTCTGTAGTATAGGTATTAAAATAGTGGTAAAGCTTTAAAGTATAGGTATTAAAATATTAATAATACTAAAAATAAAGAACGTAGTGTCACCTGGGGTAATTCTTGGTCTTAAGTTTTCGGGGTAATTTCTGGTCACATTCCTTTTTTATATTGAAACAACGCTTCATTAAACTGTGAAAAATCATAAAACTCTTTAGTACAGTGCCCAGAAGTAAGACACTGTACCTTTACTTAGCAATGTACGACTTGATTATTTATTAAAATGGAACATATTATGAGAAATTCTTTTTTTTCAAACTTGCTAGTTAAATTTCTGCAAAACAATAAAACAATATTGACCTACCTTAATTTTTACACATTTTGCAAAGATCTTCGTCACTCATAAAGTTTTAATTATTTTTCTATCTTTTATTTTTGTTTCAACTATGAACTACCACAGCAACTAAAAGTGAGCATAAGATTTTCTTCTACTACATTGAAACACTTTACAGGAATATACCAAACTATGCCCCATATGTGTGGGGTAATTCTTGGTCACTGGGGTAATTCCTAGTCAGTGCTGTTTTGCAGTATATTTATGCTTGACACTTTATCTATTATAACCTTGCAGCCTAAAAACTATCGTCATACGGCTTTTTTTTTTAACCATAACTGCAAAGTTTCTAATTTTTTGTTTCTGCTTTGCTCAGATGTTCATAATGCCTAAATTGAGTGAATCAGTTTCTTTATTTTATTTTCATAAATTTAGCCTGCTGTTTTAGTCCATTATTATGCTGTGAACTACTGTGATAAAGATTCGTTTTATATTGGGAAGATTACAAGAGTACAAGCAGTAAAGTTTGAGTAAAATTTCTCGAAAGAAGAGCTGGAAATCTCCATTGGCCTAAGCGTGGTAGAATATAAAAGATAAACATAAATTTTATGGACCCAGTAGATTTGTAAGGCTTTGATCATATTACAGAAAATTCTTTGGGTAATTAGTTTAAGTGTAAGAGTAACTTTTTTTACATATGAAATACATTTGTATTTAAGCAAAAATATAGTCCGTATGCTAATTTTCCCCAATTACAAGACGACAAAAACCCTTTCCTCATTTAGTCTAATTGCTTTCAACTCTTTTTCATAAATAATATATCGATATTTAATCTATTTGCATCAGAAAGGATGCTGACCAATAATTACCCCAGTCCTATATGGCAATTCTTGGTCACATAAAAATTATAATTATTCAAAGTACAAGTACATTTATATTGAAGTAAACGTTTTATCATATGGACATCAAAAAGCACTTACTCCCTGCCAAAATTGAAAATATTAGTTTTGATAATTGTTATATTAATTGAATGTTGTTAATTTTTGACCGAGAATTACCCCGAAAGACACTAATGCATGTCTTGTTAATTCATATAATGTAGTTAGTATATAATGTAATTATATTATTTTTAAAAATTGCTGGAGTTTATATAAATAACATTTTTTATATTACTTATAAATTACAATGTAAAGAAACTTTTAAAAATTAACAAAGTTCAAGTATTTTATGGATTAATTATGATAACAATATTTTTAAGTTACACAACTGCGTCTTTTACCGAAAAATCCAAAGAGAAAATAAATTAAAAACGAGTTAAAAACCTGTTCCAGTGCATTAACATAACATAAGTTAAAATTCAGAAGCCAGCTGTTAAAAAACGCCCCCGTTGTGCGAATGCAAAATTCTATAGTTTGGATTTTATATTTGAGGCGCAGAATCGATTTATGGGTAAACATTAGCATGTTTCACAAAAAAATACTCGACTTCCAATTCGAAAAATATTATCCTGATGGACGAGGCGAAAACCCTTTATATTTTAAACCAGTGGCTTATAGCATACTCAGAGGGAAGTGCAAGAGGTGCAAATGTACCTTTCTTGCTATTTTAAATTGCTATAAACTACTGCAACGATACATTCATTTCTTTTTTCATTTCAAGTAATCTTCAATCACTAATCTAATTTTTACTTTCCCTGCAATACATGGTAATGTATAGGGAAAGTATTGGAATCATGCCGAAAATCGCAACTCGAGTTTTCGACGAATCTACTCGTTGTGGGACCTCTAGAATATGAAAAAACTATTTTTAGCGTGACGTCTGTGTGTGTGTCTGTGTGTCTGCCTATGTGTCTGTCTGTGCAGATTTTGTAACCACTCTAACTAAAAAGTAATTGACCGAATTTCATAAAATTTGGTAGGTAAGTCACTTGTGGGCGAATCTGGTGCTGATTAGTTTTGGGTTCGATTCGGAATAAAAAAACCCGCCTTTTCTTAGAAATGGCCCTCTAAAGTTTGTATCCACGCTAACTGAAAAACTAATGGACCGAATTTCACAAAATTCAGTAGATGAGTCACTTGTGGATTACCCTGGTGCTGATTAGATTTTGGTACGATTCGGAAAAAAATAACCTGCCTTTTTTTGCAAAATAGCCCGCAAAAATCGTCCAAATCTAAACTAAAGAACTAGGTATGCTCAAATATATCCATTAAATGCTCGTTTAATACGTAATTTTTAACGACGAAAATAATAAGACCAACCCCATTACACTAGGACTAGTTGTTCTCGAGATATTTTAGTTGTTTCGTATTTTCTCTACGCCACCTTTGAAAATAAGTCCGGTTACCGAATGAGAACGAAAATTGAATTAAAAGTGAAATAGATTTAATTAAATAAAGAGAACGTGAATATAAGTCTGCAGGGAAAGTCAAGTGCTGCCCACATCAGATTTTTTAATGTTATTTTAGCTTATATAATTTATTTATAAGTATGGAAAACACGTCTGCAAATATTTCAAAATATTTTTAGTTACTACAAATTTACTTCAGATTTATTTACTACAAATTTAGTAAAATGTCTTTATTTATAAGCATCATTAATGACATATAAGCAAATTTACAAGAGTGCCAGAGAGCATTCAAACGTCATAACGCCCATCAACAGTGGCAACGCACCTCTCATAAACATTGCCACTAATGATGGACGTTATGACTTCTAAAAACGATCTGACACTCTTGTAAATTTTCGTAAGTTATTAATGGAGCTTTTACCATTACAAACAACTTAAGACAACTTAAGACATTTTACTAAATGTGTAGTCTTATATAATTTATTATTAATGTTTTGTGATGAGGCCAGCAAAACTTCGCTTAAAATACAGAATATTTTTAAGTTAGTAGTCCAGCAAATACTTTTTATTAACACTTTCCAACATAGTTGAAAAGTGTTTATGATATTGCTCATTCTGTCTGTTTGTCTGTCTGCCCGTTTGTATGATAACTGCCATAAAAATGACTTTATCAAAATATTTCAAACATTTTTTAAGAGAAGTTAAAATTCACAAATTGCTTCGAAAATTTTAGAAAATATTCAAAGTATCCCATAAAATATATAAAAAAATTTCAGCTAAATATGTTCGGTAATTTTAAAATAAAAATTAAAATAATAATTACACCCAAATTATATGAAAGGATCACGTGATCCACTTCAAAATAAAAAAATGGCATTCATCTTTTTTTCTTTTTTCCCAATGTAAAAATCCTGACATTTAAAGTTTTTTTAAATTTATATATGGTGTTGCATCCGTCCTAAAACCGCTTTATTTTTGCGTATTTTCTGTGCATCATATTCTGCGTGCTAACGCGATTAGAATATTTTTTAGTTTAAATAATCATCAAACTTTAATTATTTCTACAACGAAGCCTAATTTTAATGGATGCAGAATGTAAACAAGTGACTGTAAGATGAGTTGTATAAGAATTGCGGAAGTTTTTTCTCTCAAAATTATTTAGTTCTGGAGTCTGGAATAAAAGTTGTATGAAAGTGGTTTAATTATATATATTCATTGCTTTTGCATAGAGAGTTAGACGATTTATATTTCGATGACGTCATTTGAATAAAGTTCATTTTTTTCCATACAGTTTTAAGTTTTCCAATATAATAAATTACTGTAGTACTGTGATAATTTAAAATATATTATCGATGAATGTATCGCATTTTAGAGTTGCTTAAATAAAATTGTTTTTCAGTTGAAAAGCGTTTCATAATCAATGCTTTATGTATGACTGATCTTTCTTGTTTTAAGTTCATTCAGCAAGCATCTTGCATCAATTTAAATATGCTATAATGAGTTTGACATTCAATGATTTTGATATTATTGTGTATAAATATGATCATTACAGAAGACAGAAATAAATCGTAAATACAGAGAACTGAGTTTGGTTCTTTGGGCACTGTTCGGTGCTTTAAACATATGTTGAAATAAACGATGCTATTTGCACGAGGGAAATTTTACTCTTTTAAGAATACGTCTAATGATATTGTGATTTGTACTATTAGTTAATAATGATATTGAATTATATCAAGTGTTTTATATTAATTATAATGCCAAATATTATCTCAGAAATTAATATGCGATTTAATTATTGCCAAATATTAATGAAAATAAATTACCACTGACATTTAATGATATATGGCAATTTATAAATTTGTATCTCTCATGAAAATTTTCTGGTACGCTATTGTTCTAATATGAAGTGCAATTACATCACAAGGGGTTCAGCGTGTGTGTACGTCCATTCTTAATTTTCTTAAACTATTGTAAATTACTGTAACTGTAACGAACGTCAATTTTTAATTAATCTCTATCACTAACTTTATTTTAATTTAGTTTTATTTTAATTGATTTAATTATATAATTTTGAATCTAAGGGCCCAATGGAAACTTTAGGAAAATATATTTCCACTTAATCACACGGTTAAAATGTTGTTAAGTATAACCTTTTGTAGGCTTCTAACGCCAGTTTCAGTATAAAATGAGATGAAATATAGAATATTTATAAAATATTCGACATAAGAAATGAAATCATTATTATAATACTATAAAATGGGGTAATTTGGATCCAAAATTAAAATAAAGAATCAACCTCATTTTTTAAATGCATTTACAGATATTAAGATCCGCTCTATCATAGTCATATAGAGGTAAAAAAATTTTAGTTAACCTGTAAATTCATTTAAAAAATGAGTTTTTTTTTTGAGTTCAAGTTACACTTTAGGTTTCAAGTTACTCCAACTCACGGTATCCATAAATGTTCTAAATAAAAATAAACATTTTCCAATACAACTTGTAGCAGATTTGTTTGAAAGCTTTTTTGACGAGCATTGTTATGAATATGTTTGCTTAATAAGAATTTATATTTAATTTCAATATATAGAGACATATTTAATTTATCAATAACTAATAATTAATTATTAATCAATATGAATAATTAATAATTACTACGGAAATTAATTATCAGGGTTAAAATTTTGTAAAATAATTAACGATATTTTATAAAGGTTGCGCCACTGAATATGTAGATGAGTTGATAAAGTTTTAAAACACATTAACAGAACACAAATCCAAATGAAACTTAGAGTCTGATTTCCTAAACATGTTCGTATTTTTGGACAAATCTTAGTAAAATAACTAATAATTAATCATTAATCAATATTAATAATTATTACGGAAAATAATTATCAGGATAAATTTTTTTATAAAATAAGTAACGATATTTTATAAAGATTCCGCCACTGAATATGTAGACGGGTTGATAAAGTTTTAAAACACATTAACAGAACACAAATCCAAATGAAACATTGAGCCTGATTTCCTAAACATGCTGGTATTTTTCGACAAATCTAAGTAAAATAACTAATAATTAGTTATTAATCAATATTAATAATTAATAATTATCATGGAAAATAATTATCAGGGTAAATTTTTTTTATAAGTAACGATATTTTATAAAGGTTCCGCCACTGAATATGTAGACGGGTTGATAAAGTTCTAAAACACATTAACAGAACACAAATCCAAATGAGTCTGATTTCCTAAACATGTTCGTATTTTTCGACAAATCTAAGTAAAATAACTAATAATTAATCATTAATCAATATTAATAATTATTACGGAAAATAATTATCAGAGTAAATTTTTTTATAAGTAACGATATTTTATAAAGGTTCCGCCACTGAATATGTAGACGGGTTGATAAAGTTCTAAAACACATTAACAAAACACAAATCCAAATGACTCTGATTTCCTAAACATGTTCGTATTTTTCGACAAATCTAAGTAAAATAACTAATAATTAATTATTAATCAATATTAATAATTATTACGGAAAATAATTATCAGGGTAAATTTTTTTATAAAATAAGTAACGGTATTTTATCAAGATTCCGCCACTGAATATGTAGACGGGTTGATAAAGTTCTAAAACACATTAACAGAACACAAATCCAAATGAAACATAGCGTCTGATTTCCTAAACATGATCGTACTTTTCGGCAAATTTAATTAAAATATCCATGCTGCTAAAACGAACCAGTTTCCTCCCAAGAAGAACATAATAGACTACGAGAGGCAACGTTTTAGGATTCCCCGTGCATTCTGTGCCCCATCCCACTTCCCCGAAACCAGAAAATAAAAACAAGAATAAAATAAAATAAAATAAAAACACTTCAAAACTTGACATCTGAGTCTGACATTTCCTGTTGAGTTTTGGAGAGGCGCTCACGGAGAAATGCGGTTGGTGAGCGGCATGTTTTTTGGACCAGCCACACCGCCAATGGGATTCGAGCCAGGGCGAGAGATAAGCGGAGACTGTCAAAGGCACCATCTTGAAGCCGGGAGGGGGGAGTCTGCTGGCAATTTATGCCAAGCGGATGGTATCTTTATCTCACCAACTGTGTTTGGAGACTTCAGAGGATTTCCGAGACTAGGCATCTGGATTTAGTTTTGTTTATATATTTACTTTTGAAAAAAAATGTCTTAAAATAGGCATTTAAATATTTCTGTTGGTGCCATTGGTACGTGGTACATTTTTAATGGGTTTTTGCACGCGAGTTTGGAGTTCATGGGATGATAACAGAATGCTTCAGCGGTGAATTTTCAGAGATAAATTTAAATCTGGAGAGATAAGTGGCATGCTTTGAAAGCAAAAATATAAAATAATTAACAAACTGTGTCTAAGTAAACTAAAAATTAAAACACGTAGTAATTTTCATGACAATTATTTAAATGTATCTACCAACCTGTTTAGAAGGCGAAAGAGAGCCGCCTTCTTCAAGGTAAATGAAACAAAGCAGTGGCTCAAGCAAAAGCAGGAAAATGTGTTTCAACATATTTATACAGATGATTTCCTGATTGTTTTAGATGTATTGCTCTATCTTATTTATCCTAACAAAGGAGGCTTTTTTAAATTTATTTATTTTTTTATATATTTGTCTCCGAAACTGATTGATACCTTCAAATATTTGTAACATATTAACTAAATGTTTTAATTTCTAATTTTTTATAATAAAGTGCTATAAAGTTAAAATACGAATTTACAATCCGTGGACTAGTATGGTTCACTGCACTATTCTGTGTGGAACACAACGTGTCTTGAATATTGCCTATTTTTGTATTTTAAAGGGACATACTAATATAAGAGTCAGATAATCACCTCAGTCTTTATATCTCATAAAAGTATTTTTCCAGTTGAAATTAAGGAAATTAAAACATATGCGATGTTATTAGATATTATATGCTTTTCTTTGTTGTGTGAATAAACGTGTAGTATGAATAAGCATATCTTCATCTTTTATATTTCTTATTATTCAGATTCGAATGAGGAAGGGGGGGGGGGGCTTATAAATAAGTAATTGTAGAATAATTATAGTCACTTAACCTAACATTTGCATGCTTTTTTCAAGAAAATTTTGTTAGTTGTTTTCTTACAGGCAGCAGTTTTATTTATTGGAATACATTACATATCTGAAAATTCCATGAAAAAATATTAAGAAGTTTTTTTGCGCATTATGCCAAAACATTACATTCTAAGATATACGACTTTTAAATTATTTCTTAAACTTTCGTTTGCGTTTGGAAACTGAGACACTTCAGATTATAACTTCAGTAAGTATAAATTCGGGTATACTTCAGTAAGTTTTTCAAGCGGATTGTTTTAAAATGTTCAGAAAAGTTTATGTTTTCAATTTTTATTTTTAAACAAGCTGCTTGTTTCATTTCCACATGTATTCTGTGGAAAATAGTTCCCAACCTTTAGTTCGTTTAGTTTTTTAATTTCGTCCTGATGTTTTTGCCGAAGATAGATTCTAAGAATTAGAATGTTTGTGCTGCGCATAGATGCTTAGAATATAAATGTTTGTACTTAAAAGAAAAACTCAACAATAACAATTAAAGTATCTATAAAATAATTAAAGTATCTGTAACATTTTCTCCAAATAAATTCATTACTTTTCGATAAATATTAAAAATGCTTCTATTAAAAAAACATAAATCTTCCTCTTTTAGAATCTTGGCAAAAAACAGCGAGAAAAAAATCGAAACAAGCTTAGGAGGTTAGGTGCTATTTTCCATAGATTGGGGAAAAGGTTGGACTGAAAATATCCTTTTAACAGTCATATACTCCTTTAAATTATTATGCAAATTTTAACACTCAAAATTAAGAATAATGTTCTAAATGAAAATAAAACATTGTGGAAATTATAAATGGCAGAAAGATAGGCAGGTCACGTAAAAATAAAAATGACTGGTACAGGGTCCAGGCCAGAATTTCGTAGAGTGTAACAAGATTTAAAGTTCTGTCATGAACTTTAAATAATCTCCTCGGCAGAGACGTAGCCATGCAGAGGCCAGAGGGGCTAAGCCACCCCCCATCCGCCCTCACAAGAGGTATACTTAGCTCCCATGATAAAAATAAAAAATTTTTAATAGTAATATGAACTTCATCCAACATATCCATATTATGCATAAAAAATTGTTGTATGAGATTTTTTTTAGAAATTATTTTATTTTAAATATTTTTTAATTTAGTTAAATTTGGGGTTGTACGGATGATCAATTTTTTTACATATTTAATTTTAAAAACTTTAAATTTAAAAAAAAATTAAATCAATAGTGTTTAGGATATACTTTTGCATTATACCGGCGTTGACTGATATACATTATCGAATCAAAGTCAACTGATAAGTAGTTATAGTTAATATTAAGTGTTAACTTGTATTTACTTTCAAATAGGTTCTTCAATTAATTCCCAGCTTTGCTACTAGTTAATGCTTATATTAAAATCAATTGCAATTATTATATATTAATATTGATGTAAAGTAGCTATATAGATTTTCCTAATCAACTCTTAGCCTACAAATATAAATATGCAATTACTTATTTATTAATAATTTATATGGATTTAAATTACATAATAATAACTATTATGGTTTATGAATGTTCATGATTAACAGTGTTGTTAGTGAGCTCCTCCTTCAAGACTGCTAAGTCTCTCTTGAATTTCAACCCAATCTCTCTTGAATTTTGTTTTTGGCTACAGCCCTGCTCCTCGGTACAGCTAGTGTTGATCTCTACCATTCATTTGCTCTTGTGAAAAAAAATATATTGTTCTGCAACTCTCTTAATATGCTAAATAATTAAATACTCCAAGCGATGTTTATTTTTTATATGCATGTCGCTGCGTTCAAGTACGTAAATGATGTGACGACATTCACTGCAATACGCCCATGTTAACATCTGCGTGCACGTCACATTTCGACGTATTTCATAAAGTTATTCAGAAAAGCAACTGAAGCACACAACTTCATTAATTATTTGTCTACGGCCGCACAGCCAGAGTACGTGAGTTGTCACACAGGATAGTAGAATTGCTGCTTTATTCCAGTAAAAATTGCGGTTATTTTTTGATTAGATAATCATGTGAAATCCATGTTTGTTTTAGTTGATGGGGGTATTTAAAGATGCTAAAACCTCAGATTTTTGGCAGTTGTTTTATAACATATATTCATGGATGGTTACAAATGTTTGGACACTGAAGACTTGAGTGCAATGAATTTCGGTAACGAGGATGAAATATAAATGAATCAAGCACAAAGTACATTGCTATGCAAATAAAATAAGCGAATGATCGTTTTGTACATATTTGGATATATACCTTCAATGCAAACAAGATTATAGAGCTCAATGGGAAATGAGAACTTAACTATGCTATGCCAAAAAAATTGTAAACTATATAGCATTGTCTTCCAGAGCTACCAAGTGTGTGTGAAATATAACTAGAATAAAGAAACGATAAAATGCTAAATATATAAAACGAATTCCAGTTAAATTTCAGTTGAATACGAAATTGAACAGAAAAAGAATGAGATAGAAATAAAGTAATTGAACGTGGTCGTGCAATATATCCAAGACATGTGGTGTCATAGATAAATCATTAAACATACTGTTTACTAATATGAATATCTTTAAAAAAATTCGAATCGAAAACACCGGAGAGCACTTTTGGATAATAGAGGCAGAAGAGAAATCAAACGGATGATTATCCATCCAGCAGTGGTTAGCTATTGAATTTTTTTAACGATTTTAATTTTGGCATATAATCTTCACGTTCTTTCAATTGATACATTAACAGACGTTTTATAAGATAAATATATGGTAGTACCCATTGACAAGGAATGTGTTAAATATTCCAATTTTTGAGATTCTCAATGAGGAAAGAAACATTTCATGTGAAATCCATATTTGATTTAGTTGATGGAGTATTTACAAATGCTAAAATCCCATATTTTAACAGTCATTTTATTTCATATAGTCATGGATATAAACAGATGTCTGTACATACATTGAATAATTGGGTGCAAAGAAATTTGGTAGCAGGGATTCTTAAGAAAGAAAAATTTATTTTATTGATAAGACAGAAAACCACTTTGGAGTCAAACTTTGTGAGAATTCTAGCACTTTTATGAATAATTTTCAGGTAGAAAGAAAGGAAAGCAAATTATTTTCTTTCTTTTTACAATAATGCTAAATGTTTTATCTGGAATTCGCAGAGCAAAGAAGATGCAGTAAAAACATAGGTTTTTGATAAATATACTGAAAAGATAAAAATATTATATTCAGAACAAAAAAGGCGTTCGAATCTTTTAGAGGAACGCCTTTAAAATTTTTTTACTTTTCAAGCGTGAACACTTTAAAAAAAATGATCGATCTTATAGTGTTTGAAATGCAAATGCACTCTCTATTGTCATCGATTTGATGAAATATGCGAGTACAAATCAACAACGAAATCTTTCTATAGATTTGAAGGTTCCACAGATAAGTGTATGCTTTATGATGATATTTGTACTGAACTTTTCAATGCTAAAGTATTAAAGCAATTGCAACAATGCTTAATTCTAAGATGGATTTTTACTGACTTGTATTCTGTTTCATAACCCACATATGCACATGGAGAAAAAAATGTATTTGAGAAAAAATATATAGCATGAGAAAACTATTTCATTTCCGTTTTGCACAAACACGAGCACATGGAGAAAAGGGGTTTTCTTTGGGGAAAATACATAGTATCGGAAAGAGGAAACTATTTCACATTGGTTTGGATAAGCACACAAGCACAGTGAGAAATATGATTTTGTTTGGGGAAAAGATGTAGTATCAGCAAGAGAAAACTATTTCATCCTGGTTTTGCACACGCATAATCACATGGAGAAAAGGGGCTATGTTTGAGGAAAATAGTATCGGCAAGAGGAAACTATATCACCTTGGTTTTTGTACACAAGCACATGGAGAAAAAGTTTTATCTGTGAAAAATATTTAGTACCAGCAAGAGAAAACTATATCACCTTGGTATTGTACGCACACAAGCATATGGAGAAAGAGGATTTTATTTGAGGGGGGGGGGGGGTAGTATCAGCGAGAGAAAACTATTTTACTCTGGTTTTGCACATTCACAAGCACATGGCGAAAAATATTTTCTTAAATAGGTTTGGTTTGGGGGGAAATGTTTATAGCCTAGAGGAAACTATTTCACTTTGGTTATGAACACGCATAAGCACATGAATAAAAAGGGGCTTTTTGAGGATACATTTAGTACTGGCATGAGGGAACAATTTCACTTTGGTTTTGCACAAAAATAAATATACACAGCACATAGAGATAAGGGGTTTCGTTTAGCACGTGAGTACATAACAATTGATAAAAACGGATAGACCAAAGAAAGGAAGGGAGAAAATGAAATTTAACTTTCTTAATAGCTTTATGATTCCATTTTCAGTTTATCAATAAAACTATTTAGAAACAAAGTGGTAGAATAATCTTTTACATCTGGAAGCGCTACATCACGTCAACCATCAATACATGTGTATTTCTGGTGGTGTGAAAATTACACTTTAATATCGACAGTTGAGGTAAACGCGTGAAGATAAAACTGAAATAAAAAGAAAGTGTAAAAAGATTATCTGAAGCTGGGGAAAGACATATTGGAAATTTTGCAACAATAAGATGTTTGTAACAATACGCTAGTAAAAAGTTGGATATTCTATAAAAAGATTGAAATCATCTGAAAAAAGAACAACATTCTCAAAAACCCTCTAAAAACGCCCCCAAAAGGAAAACAAAAATAACACTGAAATAAAATAAATAAATAAAACCAAGCAGATATTAATGTCATCAAAATCCGGATATCAGAAACAGTAAAAAGGTACTTTGAAACAAGAAGCACTAAATCAAATTAATTAAATTTTATGCTTTTGAAATTCATTGCATTGATATTGCAAAAAAGAAGAAAATGCTGACTAGAATTCCCGTTAGTAAATTTGATAGCCGTTTATGAACTTTCAATAAACTGGAAAAGAGGCAAGTAGCAAAATTTTCCTTTTAAAAGTCAGTTTTCGGAATGATCGATAACATTCGAGTCGAAAAATAATTTATACTCAAATTTTCCGCTGTACAATATATTCTTAAAGAAATTGTGTCTGTAAGCTAAGAATTTTATGAATGATATGCAATCCATCACTGCCTCTAATGTTTCTTTTACGATGCCTGAGAAATGGAAGTTTTCCCTCCACCAAGAAAAGTAAATACACATGAATTTTGCTGCTACTGATGCCAAACGAATTTTGAGCATTCAGAGGTATTAATGTACTTTGATGGGGGAAAATGGTAAATCTTTTATAGCATTATATTAGAAACAAAAATTCAGGTTTAGGGTTTTCTTGCAGTTTTATTTTACTCTCCGATGCATCCACGTGACTTTTCAAGCAAATTAACACATCCCGATTTTGTTGGAGAATAAAGTTTTCTTATGTCCAGCGCCTGACAAAGCAAATCCGGCCTAAGATAACATTTGGGACCCCCTACCCATAGTAGAGAAAAATGGACGGTTCTCTTTCCCAAGTGAGGTAAAACCACTGGAGATTTTATGTAAAAAAAAAATCTGATGTGCGCAGCACATGACTTTCCTTATATAAAGCAATGAATTTACTACTTTTACAGTAAAAAAAAAAATAGATTATTTTTATAGTAGATATTTATATTCTTTCCAAGATATTGAATTTTCGTCAATGAGTCGTCATTTTTATTGATTTAGCGTCATTTTTATCCATTTGGCGAGTTATTCGTTAAGCAACATTTAAAAAGGTCGCCAAGTTGGCGACATTCCACAAAATTCGTCGCTAAAATCTCGCCAAGCGTTATGGACGGAGAAATAAGTTATTCTTACAGCAGATAAATGATTATTGGCGTTCAAATACAGTATTAAATGTATCACTCAAATAAAAATATTACTCAAACTATTAATAACTCGAATTCGAATTTTCGACCCCGTCACAATACTTTCCGTATACATTATTGTATATAAAGAGAGTAATAACTAGCGTGTATTTTATTAATTAATAAAATTAACACTTTTTACTATTTCTCTTCTTTTTTTTACCTTGTTTATTTGTATCTTGTCACTATTTGTACTATGTCCAAATTCTCAAACTTCTACCTGTCAAGCAATGCCTTATTAGTAATCACTTCATTTTGTCCATATTTATGAACATTATATTATTTATTTCCAACATAGTTGAAAAGTGTTTGAGACTTTCGCCATTATCTCCGTCCCTCTGCCTGTTCGCTCGCTCGATAACTTCTGTAAAAATCTGATGTGGGCAACACATGACTTTCCTTATATAATGTAATGAATTTACTACTTTTACAGTAAAAAAATAGATTTTTCTTATAGTAGATACTAATATTCTTTCCAAGATATTGAATTTTCTAAAATTAGTCGTCATTTTCATTGATTTAGCATCATTTTTATCCATTTGGCGAGATTTTCATTAATTTGGCAACATTTCAAAAAAATCGCCAAGTTGGCGACATTCCGCCAAATTCGTCGCCAAAATCTCGCCAAGCGTTATGCACTAAGAAAAAAGTTATTCTTACAGCAGATAAATGACTATTGGCGTTCAAATACAAAAGTATTATTCAAAGAATATTTTTTCATGAATGGAACGAGCTAGATCCACGAGAATGTCATTCAATTTATCGCATAGTATTATATATGAAAAGTGAACATGTTTCTCAATAGGAATTTTTTTTTTTTATGTGACTTTTTCATAATTTTTTTTAAAAATGTACAATATCTCGAGAACGGTCCATGTTAGCGTTCTAAAATTTATGCCAATCGTTTCCTAATGAAAAATTACATAAGAAATGTCTATTTGCGTAACTTTATTAGCGGATTTGATTTTTTGACGATTTTTTCAAAATTTCATTCGAAAATTTAGGGGGGTTCTGAACATTCGATTCCATATAAAAACAATAGGCTTCCAGTGTTTACGGATTGTGATTTTTGTACCAAATTTGGTTCGAATCGGTCCATTCGTTCGTCAGTTATCGTCTCCACAGACTCACTGACACACACACATACTTTCACACACACACACACACAGACATCACTTCAAAAATGTTTGATTCGTGATCAGGGATGTTTGAAGCGTGCTCTCCCGTCGAAAACTCGAATTCGAATTTTCGACCCCGTCACAATACTTTCCTTATACATTATGTATATAAGGAAAGTAAAAATGACTTTATCGAAATGGCATTTAGCATGTTGTTGAGACGGTCTGTGGGATATTTGGAAATGAAATTTAATATCGCCAATTAGCTTCGAATGTAATCTGGATTGAGAAAATGAAGTACATCGAACCCTATGGGACTTTGCTTAAAAAAAAAAATTAAGCGGAATTAAAATACATAAATTAATTCGAAAATTTTAGAAAATATTCAAATTACCACATGCAATGTGTAAGAAAAATTTCAGCAAAATATGTTGTGTAGTTTTTAAATAAAAATTGAAATAATAATTATACCCGTATTATATGAAGAGATCACTTGACTCATTGCAAAATAAAAAAATCTGATGTGGGCAACACATGACTTTCCTTTCATAATGTAATAAATTTCCTACTTTTACAGTAAAAAAAAATAGGTTAGTCGTCATTTTCAATGATTTAGCGTCCTTTTTATCCATTTGGCGAAATTTTCGTTAATTTGGCAGCATTTCAAAAAGTCGCCAAGTTGGCGATATTCCATCAAATTTATCGCCAAAATCTCGCCAAGCGTTATTGACGAAGAAATAAGTTATTCTTACAGCAGATAAATGACTATTGGCGTTCAAATACAAAAGTATTACTCAAAGTATCTTTTTTCATGAATGGAACGAGCTAACTCCACGAGAATGATGTCATCCAATTTATCGCATGGTATTACATATGAAAAGTGAACATGTTTCTCAATTGGAAATATTTTTTTTTTATTTTATATGACTTTTTGATTTTTTTTTTTTAAATGTGCAATATCTCGAGAACGGTTCATGTTAGCGTTCTAAAATTTATGGTAATCGTTTTCTAATGAAAAATTACATAAGAAATGTCTATTTGCGTAACTTTATTAATGGTTTTGATTTTTTGACGATTTTTTCGGAATTTCATTCGAAAATTTAGGGGGTTTCTGGACATTCGGTTGCGTATAAAAACAATAGGCTTCCACTGTTAACGGATTGTGATTTTTGTACCAAATTTGGTTCGAATCGGTCCATTCGTTCGTCAGTCATCGCCTCCACAGACTCACTGACACACACACACACACACAGACATCACTTCAAAAATGTTTGATTCGTGATCAGGGATGCTTGAAACGTGCTCTCCTGTCGAAAACTCGAATTCGAATTTTCGACCCCGTCACAATACTTTCCTTATACATTATGTATATAAGGAAAGTAACATGGCTTCCATTTTTATTTTCCTTATATACATATTGTATAAGGAAAGTATTGTGACAGGGTCGAAAATTCGAATTCGAGTTTTCGACGGGAGAGCACGTTTCAAGCATCTCTGATCACGAATCAAACATATTTGAGGTGATGTGTGTGTGTGTGTGTCAGTGAGTCTATGGAGACGATATCTCACGAACGAATAGAGCGATTAGAATGAAATTCGGTACAAAAATCACAATCCATGAATACTGGAAGCCTATTGTTTTTATACGTAATCGAATGTACAGAACCCCCCAAAATTTTCGAGTGAAATTTTGAAAAAATCATCAAAAACTCAATACCTTTAATAAAGTTACGCAAATACCCGTTTCTTATGTAATTTTTCCTTAGAAAACGATTGACATAAATTTTAGATCGCTAGCATGAACCTTTCTCGAGATATTGCACATTTTAAAAATAAATTTATCAAAAAATCCCATAAATTAAATAAAATCTATTAACTGTTGAGAAACATGTTCACTTTTCATATATAATATCATGCGATATATTGTGTGACATTATTCTCGTGGATCTAGCTCGTTACATTCATGATAAAAGGTACTTTGAGTAATACTTTTGCATTTGAACGCCAATAATCATTTACATGCTATAAGAATAACTTATTTCTCCGTCCATAACGCTTGGCGAGATTTTTGCGGAATGTCACCAACTAGGCGACTTTTTAAAATGTTGCCAAATTAACGAAAATCTCGCCAAATGGATAAAAATGACGCTAAATCAATGAAAATGACAACTGATTGACGAAAATTCAATATCTTGGAAAGAATATAAGAATCTACTAGAAGAAAAATCTATTTTTTTTTACTGTAAAAGTAGTCAATTCATTGCATTATATAAGGAAAGTCATGTGTTACCTACATCAGAATTTTTTTTCCTGCTGTGTGTTTTTACCATAGATGTTTAAACATCGTTTACATTTATATTTATTTTTGCATCCGTCATAAAACCGCTTTATTTTTGCGTATTAGCTGTGTATCTACATTCCGTGCCAATTTAATTACAGTTCTTTTTATTTTAAATGATCACTAATAAACTGCATTCTTTCAACGAAGCCTAATTTTAACGCTGAACTATAGCTTACAGAATGTAAACAAATCAAGCGATTGTAAGGTATATTGAATAAAAATTGCTGAATTTTATTTTTCTCACAAAATTATTTAGTTCCACAGAGTCTGGAATATAAGTGATATCAATGAACTATTCATTGATTTTACATAGAGAACCAGACGATTTATAAAATACAGTGGTTTGTCATAGTTACAACAATATCGAAGAACTAATTTACCATGAAATAAGAAAATTATATAGTTTCTAAAATAATTAAATATTATATTTGTGATGTAATATTAACTACAAAAGCATTATAAACACTTCGTAAATAATACTTTCGATGGCGTTATTTGAATAAAGTTCATTTCCTGTAATTAGCTGTCTTTTCCGATGACGTTTTAAGATTAATTTTGTCGATACCAATTTTTGAAACAGTAATGTAAATAAAATTGCATTTCACTTGGAAAGTGTTTCATAATTAATGCCTTATGCATGATTGATATATCTTGTTTAGTTTAATGAATAGGTTCGCAGAGGATTTTATCAAATTATTTTAAATTTGTTTTCATATGTGCCTTTATCGAAAAAAAAAATCGAAATATTGATGACCCTTTTCTGATCAGGACTTGTCAATAAACAAAAGACCTTTTAATAATTGAAATAGTAATTGTACCAAATTTCATTGTTTTGACAAATGTGCCCACTGGCTCAAATTTATCAAGCATGGGATAATTCGTATTCAGGAATGCTTAAATTCTGTCAGTCAACTTATAATATGAACAAGAAAGATCAGCCATGCATAAAGCATTGATCATGAAACACTTTCCAATTGGATTGCAATTTTGTTTAAACATCTCTAAAATGCGATGCATTCAGCGGCGATATTTTTTTAATTATCACAGAACTACAATAATTTATTTTACTTGAAAATTTAAACCTCATCGAAGGACTCGAATGCTACACTAAATATAAATTTTAAAGAATTTGCAAAATTACCATTTTTGCTTTGAGGAAAAAGGATGGATACCATATTCTATTTTGAATTGGATTACGTGATCTCTTCATATTACATGGATGCAATTATTATTTTAATTTTTATTTAAAAAACTACCGGACATATTTTGCTGAATTTTTTTTTTTATTTTATGGCATAATTTGAATATTTCTCAAAATTTTCGAAGCAATATGTGAATTTAAACGTTGCTTAAAAAATGTTTGAAAAATCAGGTCTCATAGGGTTCAATGCATTTCATTTTTTCAACCCGGGTTCAATACAAGAGTAATTGGGTAATATTATTCATTTACATTACCATATATTCCACAGACCGTCTCAACAACATACTAAAATTTCTTTTTGATAAAGTCAATTGTACGGCAGTTCTCGTGCGAACGGACAGACAGAATGAACAAAGTCATAAACACTTTTCAACTATGTTGTAAAGTGTTTAAAACGGATTTGTAACGCCATTACTATAGTTTCACATTACATATATAGCAGAGCAACCTTTACACGCTTCTCATTTATACGCTTTTATCATTCATATGCTTTTATCATTTATTTGGGGTTGAAGGTACTTACATAT